>CM076578.1:957536190-957962731 GCA_034641835.2 Pinus albicaulis | reverse complement strand
GCGGATCCGCCCATGGTTTTGTGCATGGTTTTGCACATGGTTTTGGGGTTCGATGGTTTTCGGCCCCTGGTATTTTTGTAGATCCGGTCAAGGGAACTACGGTTATGTTCTAATCCAGTGTTAATGGATTGGGGTTTATGTATGCTCCGGCATGTATATATATGTGTTGTAACACTAAAAGGAATATAATGAAAAATCAAGCTGGTCGTCCCGATTTGGGATCCAGGGAAAAATCTCTGTGTTTATCTGTTTTATGTTTTATGCTCTCGCTATTGTTTATTTTCTGTTATAAGATTTGTGTGTAGATAATTTCTGTTCAGGGTTAAAACCTACAACCACAGCTGTTTCTTATTCGTTGTTAATGATTTTTTGGAAGAGTTTGTAAGAGTAATACCGGCTGTGACACTTAGTATAAACAAGCAACTAAAACCTACAATACCATAGCTATGCCTTATTCATTGTGATGATATTTTGGAAGAGTTTATAAGAGTAAGTCTAGCTGTGATAATTAACGAAAGGAAATGAAACTAAAACCTACAACACCACAGCTATGCCTTATTCATCATGATGATATTTTGGAAGAGTTTATAAGAGTAAGTCTAGCTGTGATGATCAATGTAAACAAGCATGAAACATAAACTTCAGAAACGTGCTTAAGCTAGAAATGAAAAACGAGACTAAAATACTTATCTAAACCGTATAAACAAGGCTGCTCAGGAGGTAAGGGCCCTCTACCACTGGATTAGCACGCAAAATCTACTTCAATATTGACTCAGTGCTTTCAATAAAGTGATACTTCTTGCATTAGAGAGAAATTACTTCAAAACAGAGTGTTTTCGAACTTCTGAAATCTAGCAATCAATCACAAAATCTAACCTTGTCCCTCGGTTTCCCGAGCCATATTTATAATCAAAATTACATAACTATCTTTAGATAACCTAGGGATAACTATCTTTCCAAATAAAAACCAAACTAGGACTCTGATGGTGGTCACGTAATAGAATTAAGGACATCTAGACTGTCCTTGTCCTATTAGGAGTCTCTCTCCTAGTTTGAGTTCCCACGTACATAACTGCCTACAGAATTCCATTCAAACTTCGTGGAGAGCAAAAAATGATGAGGGAATGATGTGGAATACTCCCATATGTGTTTTTCTCCAAGATGACACCTGGAACCTGCGTAGACATAAAGAAAGCTGCAGAATCGGCAACTAGCTATAGAATGTCTGCATTCTGTAGCTAGATCTAGTTCAAACAGTACTACAATGACAAAATCATAAAAACATGGCAAGTTAGTCATGATATTCATTCTTAAAGAAATTTTAACTAATTTCATTGATCATTTGAGCCTGTGATTAATAATGTACAAAAGAAATGAAGTGGAATGTGGTGGAAGAAAGAACATTCTTGGAGCTCAACACTATGGTTAAAGATATTTTGACACAAGCTGATCCTAATGGAAAAAGAGGGAAATGGATCACCACGTTTCTAGAATATGACTTATAAATTAAGCCTCCCAAGTTGGTGAAATGGAAGGGATTATAAAAAATGATGGCACAGTCAAATTTTGAATGTCTTGACGTGAATTTCATTGCATAAATTTCAAAGCTAACGGAAGAATAAGAATTGGTCCCTATTGAAGGGAAATTCATCTTGTATGAATGGTGCAAAGATGTGATCTTTTTCCTACATCATCATAAATATCCTCCTCAGTTGACTAAGTCCAATTCAAGGTCCGTGAAGCTGAAATCATTGATATACTACATTTTAAGTAAAAAATTTTATTGGAAAGATACCGGTGGAATTATTTTGAATTGTTTGTTGGAAGATGAGGCTGAGAAATTCATTGAAGAGTTCCATGAGGGATATTGTGGAGGAAACCATTACTAAAAAGCTACATGAAAAAATATACTCAGAGTAGGGTATTATTGGCCTACCATGTTTAAGGACATCTACAAGAATATGACTGCATGCCATGAATGCCAAGTTTTTGATGGTAAGAAGAAGTTGATTCCTTTAGCTTTGAAACCAATATATGTTGAAGCTCATTTCCAACAATGACAACTATACTTCATTGGTTAAATACACCCAACATCCTTAGGGTATCACCATTGGATTTTGACTGCAATAGATTATTTCACTAAGTGGATCGAAGCAATCACAACCAAGTAGGCTACTGACTCAGTCATCATTCAATTTTTGGAGAACAATATTTTATCCAGGTTTGGTTTTCCTATGAATATTATTACTAATAATTCACAAGATTTAAAATCAAAATTATTAATTATATTTTGTCATCAATATTATATTACTCTTGGAAATTCTACAGCCTATTATCCTCAAGGTAATGGCCTTACAAAATCACCAAATAAAAGCATAGTAAGGATCATAAAAAAGGTACTATTAGGGTCATATGATAATAGGGTTCATAAATTTTGAATTCAATTTGATAGTATTGTAAATATGTACATAACTTGCTTTCTGCAAGTTGTTTTCCCATATTTGGAAAAAATGAAAAATAATAAAAAGGCAAAAATAGGGTAAAAAGTCCTAAAAGAAAGATCAAAGGACTTAGAAAAATACAAACCCCAAAAGAAAAGAAATAAGACTTGAAAGTGAGTAAGTTCAAATGCCACTACTTTTACTTTTACTAAAAGAATAAATGATTATGTGCAGAGTGTCAATAAATCCCATAATCCATGATCAGTTAAATAGTTTAATCTTAACTTTTCATGTTTTCAATTTCATGTTTTAGATAGTGAATAAATATTTGTCAAACAGTTTAAAATTGAAAAATCAGTAGATAGGTAGAGAATAATGAGGAGCTCAACAATTTAATCTAAGCCCTCGGATGAAATAATGTAGATCTATATAGTTTCATGCTTTGAAAGAAAATGTTTTAAGGTTGCAAGTCTAAATGCACCTAAGAAATGAAGAAAAAATGTTAGAAATAAAGTTGGGTAGGTAGAAAGAAGTGGAGCAAGCATGTAAATAAGACATCATTAGGAAAAATCACTAATTTCCCCTCCCCTATAGGTATTCAGTATTCAAAACTTTCATTCAAAAAGCCTCAGATATTTTCTCTAACTTTTTTTGGGACCGGACCCAAGGCTCAATGACTGATAAGTTAAAAATATTAAATTCCTACCTTAAAATCTCATTCATCAACATTGACTCTTCATTCATACATTAAAACCCATTTTTTCCTAGGTCAAGACACATTCTTACTTAGTAAAATTGTAACCCTAAAAATAATTAATTTCATTCCCTTCAAAATCATTCATAAACCCCTCAAAATTACAATTATCCCAAGTATTAGTGAAGTAATATAAAATATGAGCAATGCTTTATTTTTATACTTTACTTAGAGTTAATATGTCTTTTTTTTTCCTTTTACTATCCCTTTATTCATATTAACATCTAACTTATTGTAGTAAATCCCTAAAAATACCCTCCCATATATATTAAATCCATTATATTTTAAATAACCCCCTTAAACCCACTATTTTAAGCTTTAGACCAATGTTATATACCCCCATGTGCGCAAATAAAACCCCTCCCAAAACCCATTGGTATAAACTTATCATTAATTAAATACCCCGTCCCTATAATTTGAAAACTATTAAAAGGTTTAAAACTATATATATATATAATAACCGTGCCTGCATTAAAAAAATTGAAAAATTTTTCTAATGTTTTAAAAACATTACCCCTCCGCCATGTTATATAATGCCTAAGGGTTTAAACTTTATTAAAACACAGTTTTATAAAGCCCAAAACCATTTATGCCTATGCAATTAGCCCGGTCCCACTACTCTTATCCCGACACAGCTTCCGAAATGATCTGGACTGTTTGCTCATGAACTCCAGATCTGACAATGAATATCCAATATCATGCAGAATATATGCACGTTCATCCCCATGCAAAAGTTACGCGAAATTAGTGGTTTCCTAATTCTCTCTCTCCTCCACGTGCCCTTAAAACATTGGATCGTGTAGGTTAAGCCCAAAACTACTTAACACCAAATCACCGTGCAATAACCAGTCTGGTTTGTAATTCGTTTGAACTCCAAAACTTCCCTCTCGCCTGATGCGACTTGCATTCAATGCCAGATAAATATGACCTAGATACATAATAAACCTTTGAAATACATTCATTTTATTCTCTTCTTGCACATTTAATCCACTGCATTTCCTCTCCTGACTGTAAAAAACCTTGTTAAAGCCCCTTGTTTTCCATTTTCATGCCCGAAACCTGCAATATTTTCCCTGCAAACCTCTAAAGATTGTTGAGGAGATGCACATTGCTCCAAACAATTCATTGAAGCCATAAATTCAGCCAGAACCTAAAAATCATTCTGAAGGTCGATACCTACACTAAAATAGGTATTTCTCTAGAATTTGAACCTGCAATCAAGTTGAAAAAAAAATTAAAGAAAGCAAACACATTTAAGTTTTAAAAAATCGATTAAAAACTACCTAAAATTCCCAAAAACAAGCCAAAACTCTGGCAATTTTTTCCCAGAAACCTTGTTTCTCTGTTGCACGCTATTTTAAATAAATTAGTGAGTTTTCACAGTTTATTAGCTTATTTCAAGCCCTGAAATAAGCCATAAAACCTCTACAGGTACCCCAAACCCTTTATGATCCTTTTTAAAAGAGTTTTCAGCCCTATTTTCATTAAAAATACTCAAGAAACCCTTGTTTTCTATTTTAAACCAACTCTCAAGCCTCTAAACCTCTTTGACAGGCCTAATTGAATAGAAAACCAAAAGAAAAGCCTATCCTTTGCCAAATTTTCCTAATTAAGCCTCTGCAAACTGTCTAAACTTGCAGAAGCAGATTAAAATTCCTAAAAAATAGAGTGCAAGCAAGCTTGAAGGTTCTAAAACACCCAAACCTACCCCTGTCATGACTTAAGTACTGTTATTGTTGTCAATCCATTGCAACCACCTGTTGTTGATATTGAACACATTCCCCTAATTGATATTGATTACAAGATAGCAGATCTAATATTTGAATTCAACCTGTTAGATATCCATAAGTGGTGTTATGAGAAGTCTTTATATGATCATGAAGAAGTTCATATTTGGGAATCCCATTTACCCAAATATGTTGTCCCATTGACTCACCCATGTTAGGAGATTATTAGATTGTGTCAGCAATACTATGTTCCAAAGCAAAGAGCCATTGTAAATTCCAGTAAAGAATTCCTTTTTACCATCACCACAGAATCAATTAACCAAATGTTGCAGCTTCAGCCTGACCCCCAAGCAGTCCCTTTGTCTATTGAGACCCTCACTAAGCTATACATTGGCCTAGATTTTCCTAAAAGGTTCATGATTTTTCAGACTTTTATGCCTTTACATGTAGAAATTTCCAAGTTAAATCCTCCATATTATACTATTAAATTCCCTGAAGGATGAAGACATGTGATTTCCATGCTTTCCTTCATCCTTGGGTATTTCACTGATGAACACACTGATGAGTCTATCTTGGGATTTTTGTCCACCTTTTCTCCAGGTCAACCACCTTCAGTAATATTTGATTATGTTGGTTTCATTGTTGATAGTATTCATTATCAGTTGATATATTTGAAAATAGAGGGAGTGTTTAGATATACCTCCTACCTTTTTCATATGTTCTTGTACTTCCAATCAGCTAATTTTCCAATCAATATTCAAAAACTTGACATAGAAGCAAATCCTCTATCTGTCATTTTTTGGACATCATTGCTCAGAAAAGAATGTACAAATTTCAGTTATTCAGAGTTTTCAGATTTATTTTTTACATCCAGTGATCACCATGTTGACCAAAGACAGAGTAGCCTAGATTAAATGAGGAAATGAAGAAGATATTGTAGTTATTTGAGAAGAGTAAGGTTGGTGACTGGTATTTATATGAGAAATGTACTGAAATCAGAGTCTTTGGGTCAAACTTGTTACCTTACAAGTTACCCAAACATCCTTCAATGAGGATATTTGCCTTGGAGTATATCAGGCAAATCCTAAACTTTGATTCAATAAACTTCATGGCAGCTAAGAAGAAGACCTAATTCAAACTTAAAAATCAAATTGGGCCATTCATATGCAATCAATAGGATGCAGAAAAAGAAACAGCAAATCAGTTATTGGAATATAAATTTGAAGAGAGTTTTCCTTGGAACTATGATCCATAAGGGATATTGAGCAAGCTAAGGGTAAAATGAAAATTAACACCCTTTATCCATGAAGCTAAACCAAAAATAGAAAATTTTGCTAATCAGCTTGAATGGATTGAAAACACATTAATAGATGTAGTGAAAAAATGTAATACTAGTCATACCTTAGAGACTGCAAATCAACCAGATAAGTCCACCAAAATAATAAGGGAAGAAGGAACCTATGTGGCAGATACTATAACAGAAAAAAAGTTCAATAACATTTACAAAAAAATGCCTAAATTAGATACAACAGGTAAAGGAAAAGTGACAATAGATGTTGAAGAAATAGAGCCTTTAAATACCAACACAGATTTGTCAGAGACAAATGTAGCTACTGTAATTATCAATGAGCCAAATCAGAATGAAGAACAACTCAATAATGAAGACACACATTTAATGGAAACACAACAAAGCATGGAAGCTTCTTCCTCACAGGAAGCTGAGGAAAAAGACTTGGATATTAAGGAGAAATATAAGAAAATTAAACTGAATAATGAGGAAATGAAAACAAAAATTTACTCTCAGTTCTTGAAACAAAATCTAAGAAATCAAAACAGATTCCTATCAGCATTTGATTAATCAAGTAAAAAATTGATTATGTCAGTATTACAACCCACAGTATTAGTTCTAAGGACAGTTTCTAACTATAAGAAAGTTGATCTAGAAGTAGCTACAGATAGCATTCATGTATTAAATCAAATAGAGTTTAAAAGGAAAAACTCAGAGATGTTGTATTCCACAGTTACAAAAAAAGCTATGAGTGCTCAAAAGCTACAAAATATCATCTCCAATATGCAAGATCAAATGAATATGGACAAAGCTTCATTGTATGCCAAATATCTAAGGATAAAAGCCTTAGAAGAACTAGTACTGCAGGTAGGATATGATCCTACTAACATCAAAGCAACAGAAGCATTGGTGAAAAAGAAAAATGAGGATATAGCAGCCTTGAGGAAATAGCTCAAAATTCCTCAAAGTGAGCATCCTTAGACAAAATAAGTCTTATAGGAACAGAAGGAAAAATATGAAATGATGAGTTTAATTCTTTAGTTGACAGCCCAGATTAAGGAAATGGAAATACAGATGGAAAAACTTGTGCAAGAAAAGGAGGCAGTAAAAGAACCAATGATTCCTACAGTCATCCCAGTTATCACTGTAGTAGTGCCTTCAACTTTAGGATAAAAGTTGGCACCCAAATAACCACTGGCTACTGCACTACCAGTGACTTCTTCCACTACATCAGCCACTGAATCATCTACCACAACAATACAACCTAAAGATGATGCTACCAAGATAGTAAAATCAATGGAAGATATGTCTTTGAAGAAAAATGAGATTAACAGGTTGACAAAAATAGTTTAAAATATTGAAAAATCAAATAAATCAGCTCAGGTAAATGCTAAGATACATGAACAAAAAGTTGGAAATACTGAGAGGGGGGGTGAATCATTATTTATTTCAATTAGAGCATTAGTTAATCTTCAATTATTATCAGCGTTTGTACAATGATAGCAGCAAACCATAGGAACACAAATACGCACATTTTTTAAGGTGGAAACCCACTCCGGGACAAAACCCACCTAATGCTTTTCTAATAATTCTTTAATATTCAACTCCAATTGAAAATAAAGCTCCAAATTCATAGAATTTAGAAAAGCATTCTTCTCCAACTCCCACTGGATGGACGCTCCAACGCCTGAGATTCTTCAGTAGTCAATTGAACGGATGCCCCAACACCCAATGAGCTACAACTCACCCTAGCACCACCCTACCACCCTATAGAAGAATAAAAGAAGAATGGACTCCTATACCGGGGAAAATGGTCCAGTTTACAATGATATAAAATGATGTAGAAGAAGAAGATATACTAAACCATAACCCCAACTTTGACACAACCACCTAATGATGATCCTAGACCTCCCAACACTACCTCTTCAACCCGTGGTAGATAGCTACAAGTACAATTTGTACAATAAAGTATTTACAATGACTAAATACAATGATACCTTTACAATGATTGTATGCAGTGCTTTCCACTTGAAGACTTCATATGATGAACTTCTTGTTGCTGTTATGCACCTTGGTTGCTTCTCTTGTCATGCTACCCTCTACTGCACCTTGCTTTTATTTTCTTTCGTAGAAAGTCTGGTCCTTTGCAACCCTTGACAACACATGATCTAGCTTTTTCTTGCCTTCTAGGAGCACGATATTGAATCTGGTGTATCTCTGTTATTTCAGATCCTCAATATCTGATTTTTAGTCCTGTAGTAGTCCCCTGTGTCTTCTTTCCAATGCCATAGGTCTGACCCAATTTTTATTCTTCAAGAGAGAGTTATACCCAATATCTCACAATGTCCTAATTAAGGATTGTTTCAGCATAGCGCACTTGTATGGTGTTCCATGTGTCATTGTTTCTTCATTTATCTCTAAAATTGATATAGAATAAATCAAAGACTATGAACTATCCACTAAATTTTACAGAATTTCAATCCGATACTCAGAGAGAGAGTTATGATGAATTTACCAAGGTCACTTATTTGAGATGAATTTCAGGAGCTTGCAAAAGCCCTAACTTCCATAGATCATATCTCCAAAAATGTTGCGCACCTTGATCTAAAATTTTTATTGCAGCTTCCTCAGGATTTTGGCTTCGCCTCATAAAAATTTCAGCTTCTGAACCTTCTTAGAAAAAAATTTAGAGAGAAAATTCCATGATGACCTGTTTTATATGGCCGAATCCCATGCATAAGGAGGAAAAGAAGATCACAATTTATATGAATGCTTAAGTTGAGAGGGGCTTCAGCAAGTGAACGTGGGAGGGATTTTAGGAGCATAAAAATATTAATTATTAATTTTCAATTACCCATGCCCCAACCCCATGGAGTTTTAGCCCACTAACTGGGGGTACAAACTTCAAACATGGATATCTCTCAAATCGTGAAGAATTACATGGCGTGCCATATATCAACAGAAAAATATCGACAAGTAGAAACCATAAAAAGAATTATTGACCTAGAATATATTAATTTGGTAGGTCAAAATTCCCATGCAATATTGGGTTAGCCCCTGGTGCTTCTTGGGTTGACATCAATGACAACCGCTGATCAACAATCTCTCCCCCTTTGGCATTGATGGCAACACAAGTACTCCCCCTGCGATCATGACACCTCTTCCTACAAAATTCTCTCCCCCTTTGACATCAATGGCAAAGGGTAACTCCCCCTGAAACACAACCATCCTGCGGACCTACACACTTCGACTCCCACTGACACACAACCATCCTACAGACCTGTACACACTTCCACTCCCCCTTTATATTCTAAAAAACGGAAAATATAATGAGAACTTGGGAGAATCCCAAGCTTTTCGCGAAGATATTCGAATGCTAGAGAATATTTAATATGTGATTCTCTTGGTGCTGCTTGGAATCTTGCTACTTTTCCAACTGCTTGCATAACATCTGGTTGGGAGGTTGTTACATATAGAAGACTACTAATCATAGATCTGTACAACCTTTGATCCACATCCTTAGATGAGTCATCTATGCTCAATTTGCAACCTGTTACCATTGGAGTAAGGATGGGTTTTCAATCTTCCATTTTAACTTTCTTGAGCATTTCCTTGATGTACTTGGCTTGACATATAAAAATTCCTTTCTCTTGCTGAGATATTTGAAGCCCTAAGAAGTATGTCAGCTCACCAATTAAAGACATCTCGAAATCACTTTGCACCTTTGTAGCAAACTTTTTACTTAGTCGATCATCATTGCTACCAATTATTGTATCATCCTCTTTAGCTATTAGACATGAATTAGTTGCTTCATCTAGAAAATATATGTCATTTGGAGCTTGAATTGCTGTAGCCACAATTTCACCATAGACACCTTTCCTGATTTCACATTTCGTGGAGTTGAATAGTATTGTGTGTCCTTGATCACACATTTGTCCAACACTGAGCAGATTGTGATTCATGTTTTCAACCAATAGAACATTATTAGCTAGAGAATATTTTCTTTCGAGAGTGACAGTACCTAATCCTATAACATTTGAAGATCCATCATTTCCAAAGGACACAGTTCCATCCTTCTTCCCTTTTAGACATACAAATTTATTTCTATCTCCAATCATACGCGTTGAGCAACCACTATCAACATACCACACATCTTTGTTCTTTTGAGCCTTGAGAGCGAGAGCACAATTATCATTCTTCTTCTTCTTCCATGTTCATTCATTTTGTGGCTTCGAAGATTCTTCTGGAGGATTTTCAAGTCTGCATTTTCTGGCTATGTGTCCAAAGTTTCGACATTTGTAACATTCAATATTATTTCTTAAATGTTCAAATCTATTGATGTTTTGCTGAGCCCTGGGAGGTTCATATTTGACAGATCTCCTAGAATTGTATTCATCCCTAGGGTACCTGCAAAATTCTATAGCTTTATGAACAAATTTTCCACATGAATAACAGTAGCCATAAAAAATATGTTGGTACCTGGATGGAAATTTTCATCGAGGAATTGTCTTCCAAGGATATTCTTGCGAATTTTGTGCAATGAAGTGTACATGCATGTTAGATCTCATAGGTTCATTGTATTTTGTTGTAGAAGGTCCTGCTTCTTCTTCTTTGTAACCGATGCCAGTTTTGTCATTGTAAGATCGTTGATTGTTGATGAGTTCTTCCAATGCCCTTGAGCTGTTGGCATAGTTTTGGATAGTTTTTCCTTTCTTCACTTCCTCATGCAACGAGACTACTTCGGCTTCTAATCCTTCCCTTTCTTGGTTATTTTCTTCCAACTTCTTTTGAAGTGACTCTTCAATGCATTTGTGTTCTTCAACTTCAATTTTGAGACCTTGAACTTGTTCTTCAAGAGTTTTGGAACGGATCTTCTCTGCCTTGAGATCTTTTATAGGCTTGATTGCTTCCTCATAAAATTCGTCTATGGTCCATCCTTCTTCTTCGTTGTTTGATACCTCTTGCTTTTTGTGCTTGGGTTTATTGTTCTTGGCCATAAAAAATACTCTCTCATTGGCTTCTTCTTCACTATCATTGTCTTCATCGGATGATGAGCTATCTTCTTTAGAGAGAAAGTTCCTTTTGGATCCTTGCTTGTTGAATTTCTTAAAGCCTTTCTTTCTTTTTGAGTTGCCATTACTTTTGTTTGGACGTTTTGCTGCAAAATGCCTAACCTCATTACAGCTGAAACATATCAATGGAAGTTTACCTTTGAATTTTCCCTTACCAGTTTGTATTTTTCTCGTGAAGTAAGCATATTCTTCATCTGAAAGACCTTCTAGATCATCTCCATTTTATTCACACTTGCAGGTGCATATATTTTCAATTGAAGGTTGTTTATCCTTATTGGTTTTCTTAGATGCAACGAATGTAGTTTCTAGATGCAAAGTACCCTCTTCTTCATCAAGTCTCATTTCATATGCTATGAGAACTCCATGTAATTCCTCTTTGCTGATTTTGTCCAGATTTGCACTGTATTCTAATATCGATACCTTTGGGTTGAATCTCCCTAGTAACGTTCTAAGAATATTCCATATAATACTCTTCTCAACAACTGGCTCTCCCAATCCTTCTATAGTATTGGTTATTTCATCAACGTATTGGAAGTATGCAGCAATGTTGCAATCTTCTTTCATTCTGAGTTGCTCAAATTTTTCTCTATAGATTTGAAGCTTTGCTTCTTTGACATTTGAGTCACCTGCATATATATTATCAAGCTTGTCCCATACATTTTTGGCGGTTTTACAACCCAACACCTTATGATAAGCAGATTCAATAAGTCCACTGATAATAATATTCTTTTCTTTTGCATCATTTACCAAATTCTTCTTACCTTGTTCATCCGTAGTTGATGTAAATCCATTTTGAACAGTGTCCCATACTTCGTAACCTTGCGCCAAGAGATATACCTCCATTCTTCCTTTCCAAAGTGCATAATTATTTTCATTAAATAGAGGTACACCATTCTTGGTATGCTCCGTGACCTCCTTCCAGTTGTTAAACTGCTATTTAAGGAACCAAGCTCTGATACCAATTGTTGGAAATACTGAGAGGGGGGTGAATCATTATTTCTTTCAATTAGAGCATTAGTTAATCTTCAATTATTATTAGTGTTTGTACAATGATAGTAGCAAACCAGAGGAACACAAATGCACACAGTTTTTAAGGTAGAAACCCACTCCAGGACAAAAACCACCTAATGCTTTTCTAATAATTCTTTAATATTCAACTCCAATTGAAAATAAAGCTCCAACTTCTTAGAATCTAGAAAAGCATTCTTATCTAGCTCCCACTGGATGGATGCTCCAATGACTGAGATTCTTTAGTAGTCAACTAAATGGATGCCCCAACATCCAATGAGCTACAACTCACCCTAGCACTACCCTACCACCCTATAGAAGAATAAAAGAAGAATGGACTCCCATACCAGGGAAAATGGTCCACTTTACAATGATATAGAATGATGTAGAAGAAGAAGATATACTAAACCATAACCCCAACTTTGACACAACCACCTAATGATGATCCTAGACCTCCCAACATTGCCTCTTCAACCCTTGGCTTATAGATACAAGTAAAAAAATTTCAATAATGTATTTACAATGACTAAATACAATGATACCTTTACAATGATTATATGCAGTGCTTCCCACTTGAAGACTTCATATGATGAACTTATTACTGTTTTTATGCACCTTGGTTGTTTCTATTTTAATTCTACCCTCTGCTACACCTTGCTTTGCTTTTCTGTCATAGAAATTCTGGTCCTTTGCAACCCTTGACAACACATGATCTAGCTTTTTCTTGCCTTCTAGGAGCTCAATATTGAATCTGGTGTATCTCTGTTATTTCAGATCCCCAATATTTGATTTTCAGTCTTGTAGTATTCCCCCGAGTCTTCTTTCCAATGCCATAGGTCTGACCCAATTTGGATTCTTCAAGAGAGAGTTATACCCAATCTCTCACAATGCCCTCATTAAGGACTATTTCAGAAGATCGCACTTGTACGACATGACACATGTCACTGTTTCTTTATTTTTCTCTAAAATTGATAGAGAGAAAATTAAAGACTATGCAATATCTGACACTTTTTATGGAATTCAAATCCGATACTCAAAGAGAGAGTTATGACGAATTAACCAAGGTCACTTATTTGAAATGAATTTTAGGAGCCTGCAAAAACCCTGACTTCCACAGATCATATCTCCACACATATTGCGCACATTGATCTGAAATTTTTATTGCAGCTTCCTCAGAATTTATGCTTCACCCAAAAAAAAAAATTAGCTTTTGAATCTTCGTAGAAAAAAATTTATAGCGAAAATTCCACGATGACCTTTTTTACATGGCCGAATCCCATGCATAAGGAGGAAAAGAAGATCACAATTTATATGAATGCTTAAGTTGAGAGGGGCTTCACCAAGTGAATGTGGGAGGGATTTTAGGAGCATAAAAAATATTAATTATGACTTTTCAATGACCCATGCCCCAACCCCATGGGGTTTTAGCCCACTAACTCGGGGTACAAACTTCAAACATGAATATCTCTCAAACTGTGAAGAATTACATGGCGTGCCATATATCAACGGAAACATATCGATAATTAGAAACCATAAAAATCATTATTGACCCAGAATATATTAATTTGGTAGGTACAAATTCCCATGCAATATTTGGTTAGCCCCTTGTGCTGCTTGGGTTGACATCAATGACAACCGCTGATCAACACAAAATGCCAACAGATTAAGTGAAGAGTTAAAAAAGTTGCAAAAAGAATTAACTCTCAAATATCATATATCATACATCAAAAATTACCTTTGGAATAATATCATTGAAGCCATCCATGATGTATGGCCTTCAATTCAGGTAATTTTTGAGCAAAGAAAGTTATTATTGGCGGCCCAAGCAGAAATCCAAAAGACTCAAACTAATTTGGTTGACAAACCAGAACAAGATGTAAGGCTAATCAATTTCCTTAACAACAAGAATAGATAGGAGTTGGAAGAGCTAAAAATAACAGACTGAACTGCAACTATCCTAGAAATTAGGGAATTCACAACAAAGAGAAATTTGATGAGGCAACTTGAAGAAAAATGTGAAGGTATGAATACTGCTATAACCAGGTTCATGGTTAAGTTCACAAATTTGAGGAAAAAAGGACTTCCTGATATCATGATTATTAATGATAAATTGATGCCTCAAAATGACTATGATAAGAAGATAAGAGAATTTTCCAAGGAAAAGGTAAATAAGCCAATAGGTCAAGGCATCCCCACAAGAAAAGTGTTACTGAAACGTTTTGAAGATTTATTTTACTTACAGTATGAGATCAAACACTTGTTTGTCATCAAGCCAACCTTTGCTAGATATACAGAAGCTGATGAGAATTTTGGGAAATTAAATAATATTCAAATTCCTAAAAATAAGGATTGGCAGTCACTTACTAATTTGTTATGAAGGATAAAAGACAAGCATGTGAATAGAAGGAAGAAAATTGTTTCCTAAATTACAGTCAAAATGGATTTTATTTACAGCAGTAAACAATTTTTGACTAAGGGTTAAATAGTATCAGTGAGTAAAGAGTACCTGAGAAATAGTATCAGACAAGGCAAATCAGATTCACAAAATATCTAAAGACCAGCAAGGAGGACACCAAGGCAGCTAGCTGCTTTATCCTCAAAACTGTTTCTATTTCTTATGGATAAAATAGGACAGCTTGTTGATTTGTTAAGCAGATGTCTCTATTTTTATTGTAAAGATATTTTATTTTCCTAAGATAATTCCTAGAAGTCTTCTAGGATATTTTGTAAACATTATGTATAAATACTTCATCTTTAGAAGTATTTTGTGTGGAATAAAATTGCTGGGATTGTTATAGTCATTTCTTCTTGGACTTTAAATATTGTGTGTGTCACAAGTAGTAGGCTAGATCAAAACAAATTGGCATCATACTTCAGGATTCCTGTGATGAGCTATTTGGAGTGAAGTATTTTCTTCACTTTTCATTGTTTCGTTTCATTATTACATGCATCCATTTATTTTTATGCTAAATCTGAATGTATAACTAGGAGTATTACTACATGATTTGTTAAAAGCACCCTGTTTTTAACTAGTTATCATTTATATGTTTTCCTCTGATTTTTAGTGTAGGGAAATCTTAATTTCTCCCTCTCTCGTTTGACCTCATCCTACTACTTCTTTTTCTGGATTTAAGGATTCTTAATTTCCCTTTATCCTGATCATACCACTTCGCAAAAACAAGTTTCCAAGGTATCCAAGGGTTATCTATCTTTCCCTGAATACATTTGACCTTTTTTCCCTTGATCCTAGTCCTGTTTTCTTGATTTTGACTCCATAGCCCAATGGACAAATATATTTCCCACTATCTATCCTTTCAAGTTATTTTTCCCACCAAATTTATCAAAACAAAACCAAAGCTACACTTTCATAACTAGCCTAATATTCAAAAATTAAAACAAAATTAAACTTTAAAGAGAGAGCCCTCTCTGAACCCTAGGAAGGCTAGATCCTAGAGTTTGTAGTAGGTTTGTGGTTACCTCTAGAATTATTTGACTAAAAACCAAAATTACACAACTTAAGAATTACTATAGTGATAACATTACTGGCGACCATATTGGGGAACTAACCAATCCTCAGTCTTAAAACTAGTCTTAAAGAAAATCTTTTTATACATCCTTTTACTTTAAGATTTATTTTACAAGTTGTGTATACTGAAAAAAATAATTATGGCTTCTAGTAAAGTTTATTATACCAATTCTAACCTGGATCCTAAGCCTGCAGTTATAGTAGACAACCTAGACCAAATTGGTAAAAAGAAAAAACAGTTAGAAAATTTAGAAGCTAAAGTATCATTAAAAAGAGTCAATTCATTACCACAAGAGTTAGTAAGTCTGAAAGATATTGATTTTGATCTGAAATTTGAGCATTCTTTATTTAGAAGAAAATCTGAAAGTGATCTTAAAATTACTATTTTAGACCCTGTTTTCACTTCATTCTTGAATACAAAATAGAAAAATATTACAACAGATTTTAAAACATAGAAAGTTCAAGACCAGACTAAAATTGAACAGCTTAATCTTACTATTCTCAAAGATATTGATGAAGCTATTGAATTAGCTAAATTTTTTACCTATGCAAACAAACCTCCAGTTTCTCAATTGCATACCACAATAATACCAGCTAGAGATTCATCTCTGTATGCTATTACATCATTTATAAATTCCACTACCAACTCATCTACAGATCCATTTATCCCTAGATTACCTTTACAACCTAGAGTATTATTTCCACCACTCACTTCATCCACTATATCCATCAGCTCACCCTTTGATTTCCTAAACACATCATCCTCATTCCCTAGTAGTTCCATACACATTCCAGTTTCATTTCCCAACACTTCAACTACAACTTTTAGTTCATCAGCTATCATTTCCAGCATAGCTCCAAGCAGTTCTACCTTACCTCCTAGCCAAGCTAAGCTTCAAGCTATGGCTGCTAGATATGCTCCCCTAGTCTTACCACAAAAAATTCATGAAATGCCTCAAGACTCAAAATAAAATACCATTGTTTGATGGCACTACCCACTATACTGCTTAGCAACACATTACTAATATGATAGAATTATTTGAAATTTATGAGATTGATGACTCAGATGTTCAAATGAGGTTGTTTGCACAAACTTTGACAGGAGAAGTTAAGAGTTGGTTTAAATATTTAGCTGTTGGTAGTGTAACTTATTTAGCTGTGTTTCATAGATTGTTTTTAAATAAATGGGAAAAGAAAAAGAATCCCCTCCAAATATTGTCTGAATTTTATTCCATGAAAAGAGCTCCAAATGAGTTAGTCCAAGATTACTGCACCAGATATAATAGTGCCTATAATTCTATCCTTGCAAATCTTAAACCCACTCCTTATTATGTTCTTCTCAAATTTCCTGATGGATTTGATACATATATGGCTTATCAATTAAGAGAAGGAGATGTAGACACCTTAGAAAAAATGAAAACAGCTGCTGTAGGTGTAGAAGTAAACATTTTAGCCAAAAAAGCTCGACTTAGAAATGAAAGAAGAGTGACCATTAAAGAAGAAACTGCCAATTCATATATAAAAATAGATGTGATAGCTAAAACCTTAGAAAGGGTGATGGATAGACTAGATAATATAGAGAGAAGACCTCAGTGGGATAACCAACAAAAAATCAGAAATCCCAATTTAGAAAAAACATAAATCCTGGAAAAGAAAAAGAAATAGCCCCAGACCAAACAATAAGGCCCCCATTCCAAGAGAACTATGCTAAAAGTTCTCAAAATAATGATGATGATGAGGATGCTATAAATATAATGGGAATAGATGATAATAATACTATTTTCCTTACTCAGGAAGATCATGAATTGTTTGAACTCCAACAACTCAATTAGATTCTAGTGAATCCTTTGATTATAAACAAGGTTATGATTATGCTATAAATGAAATACACAGTCAATATAATCTTAGAAACAAGAAAAAAATGATTCTTATACCAAGAAAACTTCCCAAACTCAGAATCAGAAAACAGTAGAAGCTCACAAAACAAAGCTTCTGCAAATTCTCCCAAGGGAAAATAAGAAAAACTCAAGTTCTTCCTGTTGGGAAAAATACTGAGAGGGGGGGGTGAATCAGTATTTACTGCATAATCAAATCTTTTTACTTTTTCATTCCTTAAAACCCATACGCTACTTTCCTTCAGTAAACTAGCATATATACGCGGATCCCCTTTATGAAACTAGCGTATACAGAGATCTAGATCTGTCATTAAATCTTCACTTATATTATTCCATCATTCATTCATCAGATGTTCAATAAATAGTAAACATGTGCAGTAAGAACAGAATAAACCATCACACAAAGGATCACACATGAACACCAGGATTTTTAGGTGGAAACCCAAATCGGGAGAAAACCACCACTGCAGTTGCTTAGCCTTCAATATTTTATTATAGATAAAACATCTTACAACATATGTGCCGGCGCAGACTTTACCAGCACGCAGGCACCCACCTACGCTCGTTTACCAGCCTCTCCTGGAAGGGAGCTCCAACCCCCTGACTCGTTTACCAGCCTCTCCTGGAAGGGAGCTACGACCCCCTGCTCTCGTTTACCAGCCTCACCTGGAAGGGAGCTACGACCCCCTGTCTGAAGGCTACCACCCTCAGCACCACCTTGGACCACGTTTCATCAATTTTCACACTGGATCCAACAACTTCAATAGAGCAATATTTGTAGGCCACATTTCATCATATTTCCAGACTGAACCCTTTCCATACTTTTAAGCACAAACATACATCACCAACAGATACTTTATCAACACAGATCAGATAGCAGAAACACAGCAGAACAGATTAGATATTTCATACCCTTTGCTTCAGCAAACCCTAGTTTGCATACGCACTTTTACTTCACTGATGTCGCGTATATACGTGCTTTCGTCCACACAAACCAGCGTATACCTCAGTGTATATTTTATTGCACATACGCGTTTTCTCTTCGCTGAAGCCGCGTATATACGCGCTTCCTCCGCGGTGAAGTAGCGTATAGATCTTCAATCATTACAGAGCATCATACTTCATCAGATCAGATATTCAGTTCAGATCTACCCTTTTGCTTCAGACAGATGTTCGCCTAGATGCTCGCCTCATCACAGATCTAAGCCTTCCATAATCAGATCTAGCAAATACAAGAGCAATTCAGATCTAGATCCCCTTCTTCATCATTTGTGCATCATACATTCAGATTTATCATTCAAGTGTAACCCTTTCCATTCAGATATACTTCAGAGAGAAGTATTCATTCAAGCTCAGACATCTTGCACCCACACTTGTAATTTGCACAATGAATTTCTTCTCCTTATATAGGTTTACCCTTTTCAATACCATGAGCCCCTTTTTCAATACCATGAGCCAAAACAATATCATGAGCCCAAAACTACCTGGACGGGGTTAATTAGGCAGATCATTACCCAATACTATGGGTCAATACCATGGTGGTTACCCTTGGTTTAGCACTTTTTGAGCGCTTTAGCCCATACGCGACTTGGCACGTTCTTTTCCGCGTGCATACGCGACTTCCCCTGGGCCAATCCACATATACCAAGAGACATACTCTTTTTCATCATAGAATCTAGCACATGCTGAAATCCTTTCTTCATTGCCTTCTGTACTCACTGTAGATACATCAGATTTCCTTCATCAAGTAAGTTGCCATCATCTTTATCATTTACCAAGTCCATCGAGTCAAGCATAACTTCATCAGGTGGATTGCCATCAAGGACAACACATGTCAACAGTCACATGTCTTCATCTTCATTCAGTGGGTTGCCATCAAGGACAACACTCTGCATCATATTTCCAACAATCTCCCCCTTTGGACTTGATGGCAACCACGATGGTGTTTGGTTACCACAGCAGATAGATACCATGTCACTCTCCCAAAAATGTCCATGTCACTCTCCCAAAAATGTCACTCTCCCAAATATTTGACATCATTATCTTCTCTTCATTCAAACACCATGTCATTCTCCCCCTTTGACATCAAGGGCAAAGGGCGGATCAAAAACCAACACTCTCCTCCTTATGTGGAAGAAACATTCTGCAGATCTGATATGTGCTGAAGTGGCCAAACTCCCCCTGAGTTCATGTTGAATCTTCAAACATATTTGTCAATGAAGTACATGACTCTATGAACTTCCTATCACCAAAGACTCATACTTACATCCAATATCCAACCAAGTGGATTTACATATAAGACTCAAGTACCCAACCAAGTGGGTTTACAAAATTTGACTTAGCTACCCAACCAAGTGGGTTTACAAAAAGACAAGTCCTTACATGACTGAATATTACAATTTTTACATCATGGGTCTCAACAAGACCTTTTCACCAAAATATAAATATGACCATTTATGACCAACACCAGAAAGTCCTCAAGAAAGAAAACATATTTCAGAACCATAATAATGCCAACACTGCATTATACTCAGCAAAGCTAATGCTCCCCCTGAATCTGTGCAACCAAGCAATCTTTTCAAATGACTAAGGCTCCCCCTTAGTTTGTGCATCCTGAAAACTTCCACCAACAAATCATCAAGGCATCTTCATCAAAACATTAGAAATAGAATTATGAGAACTGAAATACCACCAGAGATACCAAATAACACAGCAGCTATGCTGAAGAGAGCTGAACCAACCAAAAATTGTCAGCAACCAACCATACGCGGTTTTCTGTGCAAGAACTCGCGTATATACGCGACTGTGTTTCAGGAAACCCGCGTATCCACTGCCACATTCTAAAAATTATGCATATTTGTTCTTTTGACTGGCAGAGAACACTCCTAGCTTCTGTCTTAGATATTCAAACGCTTCCCTGGGCAGAGGTTTGGTAAAGATATCAGCAACTTGTTCTTTGGAGGGAACATACTCCAACTTCACCTTTTTCTCAAGTACTTGTTCACGTAAGAAATGATACTTGATGGGAATGTGCTTGGTCTTCGAATGCATAACAGGATTCTTTGAGATACTGATGGCACTTGTATTATCACACATAATGGAGATAGGAGTTGCACATTTGATTTGAAAATCTTGCAAATTTTGCATCATCCATAGGAGTTGAGTGCAACAAGATGCGGCAGCTACATACTCTGCTTCAGCTGTTGATAAGGCAATAGAATTTTGCTTCTTGCTGAACCAAGATACTAACTGGGGTCCCATATAGAATGCACCACCACTAGTACTTTTTCGGTCATCAACACTTCCAGCCCAATCTGCATCAGTGTAAGCATGAAGAGTAAGATCAACATTCTTTGGATACCATAGACCATAGTCTTGAGTTCCTTGTAGATATTTGAAAATTCTTTTCACAGCCTGAAGGTGAGACTCTTTTGGATTGGCTTGGAATCGTCCAACAATCCCAACTGCATGCATAAGGTCTGGTCTAGTCCCAGTGAGATAAAGTAGACTTCCTATCATTGATCTGTAATCTGGTTGATTCACCGTGGGAGAATCATCATGAGAGCTGAGATTGCATCCCGTTATCATTGGAGTGCTTACAGGTTTGCATTCTTCCATGCCATACTTCTTCAGAATTTGCTTAAGATATTTTTCTTGTGATAGGAATATACCATCTGTAGATTGATGCACTTGTAAGCCAAGAAAGAAAGTTAGTTCCCCAAGTAAAGACATTTCAAATTCTTGCTGCATCACAGAAGCAAATTTCTTGACTCATAGATTCTTCGTTACTCCCAAAAATGATATCATCAACATATACAACCACAATCAATAGTTTATCATTTTCAACTTTTGTGTATAAGTTGCTATCAGCAGACCCCTTTGAAAATCCTTGTTGATGAAGATATTTATCAAGACGATAGTACCAAGCCCTTGGAGCTTGTTTGAGACCATACAGCGCCTTTTTAAGTCTACAAACAATATTTGCATCATTTCCCAAAATGAATCCTTCTAGTTTCTCTATATATACTTCTTCTTCTAGATCACCATTAAGAAAAGAAGATTTGACATCCATTTGATAAACTTTGATTTGTTGATAACTTGAAAAAGCAAGGAACATTCTGATGGCTTCAAGTCTAGCTACGGGAGCAAAAGTTTCTTCAAAGTCTATACCTTCTTGTTGAGTATACCCTTTGCAAACCAGTCTAGCTTTGTTTCTTACAACATCCCCATTCTCATTTAACTTGTTCTTGAAAATCCATTTAGTTTCAATGACATTTTTATCATGAGGTCTTGGAACCAAATCCCAAGTGTCGTTCTTCTCAATTTGAACAAGTTCTTCATCCATGGCTTGCCTCCAACATTCATATTTGCTAGCTTCATTGACATTGTGTGGTTCAATTGTGGATAGAAGTGCCAAATGATTAGAAGATCCCACAAGAGTTCTCCTTGTTCGTACACCAGATTCCTTGTCACCCAAAATTTGAGATTCGGGATGATTCTTTTGAACATATCTGGATGGAGCTTTTTCAGATAGATCATCTTCAGGTTCTTCATTGGATCCACTGTCTATATCATTGCTATCTGATGTAGAAGGCCATATGTCGCTATCATCTTCATTTGTTGTTTGTTTTTCTTCTTTAGGAGCTGCAGGAGACTCATCAATAACAACATCAATACATTCAACAACCTTTCGAAGCCTTTTATTGTAACATGTGAAAGCTTTGCTTGATGAAGAGTAACCAAGAAATATCCCTTCATCTGATCTAGGTTCAAACTTGCCAAGTTTTTCATCATTATTTTTGATAAAGCATTTACTTCCAAAAACCTTAAAATGCTTCACGGTGGGAGAATTGCCATACCAGAGTTCATATGGAGTTTTGTCACTATTTACCCGAACATGAGCTTTATTGAGAATGTTAACTGCTGTATGTGCTGCTTCACTCCAGAACATGTCAGGAACATTAGAATCAGTAAGCATAGCTCTAGCCATTTGAACAATCATTCTATTCATTCTTTCTGCTACACCATTTTGTTGTGGAGTGCCTGCTACAGAGAACTGTCGTTTAATGCCATGTTGTTCACAAAATTCAAAGAATTCATTTGATGAATATTCTCCTCCTCGATCAGATCTAAGACACTTGATTTTTAGATCTGATTCATTTTCCGCCAAAGCTTTGAAGCTCTGAAATTTTTCAAGTGCTTGATCTTTGTGTTTAATAAACCCGATCCAACACATTCTAGAGTAGTAATCAATAAATAAGATATAGTATTCTTCCCCACGTAATGAATTTTTCCTCATAGGTCCACAGATATCAGTATGAATGAGTTCAAGAGGCTTACTTGATGATCCTTCTTTGGCATTAAATCGTACTCTGGTCTGCTTACCAAATTGACAAGAATTGCATATGGTACTTTCTGGAAGATTGACCTTGGGAAGATCACGAACAGCTTGAAGTCTGCTTGCTTTGTTGATTTGAGAGAAACTCAGATGCCCCAGCCTTCTATGCCATAGCCAATTTTCTGAAGACTTTCTCAAGTAACATTGATCTATGCCATTTAGTACATACAGGTTGCTTGGATTTCTTTTTCCTTTTATAATGATTTTACCTGTATCAAGATCACGAACCATACATTCTTTGGAACTGAAGACCACTTCTGCTCCTTGATCACACATTTGACTAACACTTAACAGGTTATGCCTTAATCCATCCACATACATGACATCTTTAGCTTTCACCTTTTCTTTTAGAAATACTGACCCTTTTCCTTTAATTACAGCAGGAGTATCATTTCCAAAAGTAACTTTCTTTTCCTTTTCTAGAGCATTATAAGTATGGAGTTTGCTTTTGTCACCTGTCATGTGTCTTGAGCACCCACTATCGATGTACCATTGATTTTATTCACCTTCTGCAAATAATGCTATCCCATAATTTTCAACCGGCGGTTCTTTCTTCTTCCACACTTTAGAGCTTGAGGGAACATGTTCTTTAGGCTGGATCTTGTTTCTGCATTCAGATTCTTCATGGCCAAAGTTATTGCAATAAGTACATTCAACTTCACTTTGAAGAGGAGAAAAATTGTTATAGGTATTCTTCTTTGGTTCAGTATCCAACCTTTTATTTCTTGCTTCTCTTGTCATGATGGTTTTATATGCCACACATTGAATAGCTTTATGACCAAAATTGTGACAAGTGAAACATTTCCCATTGAAGTAGAAATTTCTGCGATCATGGAATCTTCTATTTGTGTTTACCTGTTGGTTGTAGTGTCTTTGAAAGCTATCCCTGTTAGTGTTCCTTGAATTGAGATGGTCCTGCTTTCCCTGTAGAGATCCTCTATTCCCTTGCTAAGTGGCTGAATGTAGTAAACTACCTGTAACTGCTTTTAGATAGTTTGGTGCTGAAGTTTGAGAAGATTCTTTGGTATATCCCAGACCTGTCTTTATAAGAGGAGAACGTTGTACCTTGATAATCTCATCTAAGGTTTCAGATCCTTTAGCAAATCTAAGATTCAAGGTCTTTGCTTTCTCTACTTCTTTTCTTTGAATTACCACTTCACATTCTAGCTTTTCAATATGTTTCTTTGTTTCTTCAAGCTGCTTTTCAACAGTCTCTCTGATCACCTTTTGTTCTTCTAAGAGAATTTTGCAATCTTGTAAGCGAAGTTTGAGTTGATTATTTTCTTCAAGAAAATCATTTTCCTCTAGAGCATCCATAAACATATCCTTTTCTTCCTTTTGTTCAAAGGCCATGAGAAGTCTAAGATCTTCTTCACAATCTTCCTCACTATTAGATGACCCATCACTATCTTCATTAGTATAATAACTTTTCTTAGAGCTAGATCTGTTCTTATTCCTTCTAACAACTTCTTTTCCTTTATAAGGACATTTTGCAGCATAATGACCAACTTTTCCACACTCAAAACATTTGAAGGGAAGCTTACCTTTGAATCTTCCAGTTCCTATTTGGAGTTTTCTTACGAAATTTGCTTCTTCTTCATCGGAAATATAGCTGGATTCTTTGACAACTTCCTTTTCCTTTCCTTTTGTAGAAGCCTTAAACGCGGCTTCTCTTACTTGAGAAGGACCTCCTTGTCTCATTTCAAAAGCAGTCAGAGTCCCATGTAATTGAACAATAGTAAGAGTTTGCAGATCTTGCCTTTCTTCAATAGCGGAGACTTTAGAGTCAAATTTTGGAGTCAAGGATCTTAAGACTTTTTCAACCAGAGTAGTATCAGTTTTAGTTTCACCCAAATTTCTCATTCGATTGACAACATAATCTAGACGAAGGAAGAAACTGGCAACACTTTCATCACTATGCATCTTCAAATTTTCATATTCAATTCTAAGAGTTTGGAGTTTTGCATTTTTTACCTTTGTATCTCCTTCATAGCTCAGAATGATTTTGTCCCATATATCTTTTTCTGAATGTAGCTGCATCACTTTAGCAAATTCTGATTCAGACATGCTTCCCAGCAAAACATTTACTGCTTTGGCATTGGTTTCATACTTCTTTCTTTCTGCTGCATCAGTAGGAATACTTGCCGAGTATTGATAACCTTCTTCCACGATTGCCCATACATCTGCACCAAGACTTTGCAGAAATGCTTTTGTACGTACCTTCCAGAATATCAGATTGCTTCCATTGAATATAGGTGGCTTTATAGACATTATTCCTTCTTGACTTCCCATTGCGACGGATCTCCTTTAAGCGATCAAGCTTCTCCACAAGGACCTGCTCTGATACCAATTGTTGGGAAAAATACTGAGAGGGGGGGGTGAATCAGTATTTACTGCATAATCAAATATTTTTACTTTTTCATTCCTTAAAACCTATATGCTACTTTCCTTCAGTAAACTAGCGTATATACGCGGATCCCCTTTATGAAACTAGCGTATACACAGAGATCTAGATCTGTCATTAAATCTTCACTTATATTATTCCATCATTCATTCATCAGATGTTCAATAAACAGTAAACATGTGCAGTAAGAACAGAATAAATCATCACACAAAGGATCACACATGAACACCAGGATTTTTAGGTGGAAACCCAAATCGGGAGAAAACCACCACTGCAGTTGCTCAGCCTTCAATATTTTATTATAGAGAAAACATCTTACAACATATGTGCTGGCGCAGACTTGACCAGCACGCAGGCACCCACCTGCGCTCGTTTACCGGCCTCTCCTGGAAGGGAGCTCCAACCCCCTGACTCGTTTACCAGCCTCTCCTGGAAGGGAGCTACGACCCCCTGCTCTCGTTTACCAGCCTCACCTGGAAGGGAGCTACGACCCCCTGACTGAAGGCTACAACCCTCAGCACCACCTTGGACCACGTTTCATCAATTTTCACACTGGATCCAACAACTTCAATAGAACAATATTTGTAGGCCATGTTTCATCATATTTCCAGACTGAACCCTTTCCATACTTACCTCAGTGTATATTTTATTGCGCATACGCGCTTTCTCTTCGCTGAAGCCGCGTATATACGCGCTTCCTCCGCGGTGAAGTAGCGTATAGATCTTCAATCATTACAGAGCAGCATACTTCATCAGATCAGATATTCAGTTCAGATCTACCCTTTTGCTTCAGACAGATGTTCGCCTGGATGCTCGCCTCATCACCGATCTAAGCCTTCCATAATCAGATCTAGCAAATACAAGGGCAATTCAGATCTAGATCCCCTTCTTCATCATTGGTGCATCATACATTCAGATTTATCATTCAAGTGTAACCCTTTCCATTCAGATATACTTCAGAGAGAAGTATTCATTCAAGCTCAGACATCTTGCACCCACACTTGTAATTTTCACAATGAATTTCTTCTCCTTATATAGGTTTACCCTTTTCAATACCATGAGCCCCTTTTTCAATACCATGAGCCAAAACAATATCATGAGCCCAAAACTACCTAGACGGGGTTAATTAGGCGGATCATTACCCAATACTATGGGTCAATACCATGGTGGTTACCCTTGGTTTAGCACTTTTTGAGTGCTTTAGCCCATACGCGACTTGGCACGTTCTTTTCCGCGTGCATACGCGACTTCCCCTGGGCCAATCGGCGTATACCAAGAGACATACTCTTTTTCATCATAGAATCTAGCACATGCTGAAATCCTTTCTTCATTGCCTTCTGTACTCACTGTAGATACATCAGATTTCCTTCATCAAGTAAGTTTCCATCATCTTTATCATTTACCAAGTCCATCAAGCCAATAATAGCTTCATCAAGTGTATTGCCATCAAGGACAACACATGCCAACAATATCATGTCTTCATCTTCATTTAGTGGGTTGCCATCAAGGACAACACTCTGCATCATATTTCCAACACTTCCCAAAACATTTCTAGTCCTAAAAATGCATCGAGTCCTAAAATTTTTGATATTACTGATGAAGTTTCTCAAGCTGCAAAAGATTCACAAAAATATATTGTTGCTAAAGCTTCTAATTCTATTAAAACAACAAATTTAGATCCTAAAAAACCTTTTGTTGATCCTAAATCAGTAGTTCCAAAAACTGCTACTTCAAAAACATCTGCTAGTAATTCCAAGTCTGAAAGAACATCTACTGCTTCAAAAAAAATCCCTGAAAATAAAGTTAGGAGTAGTAAAACACAAGAAACATAAACAGAGAATGTCAGACCACTTGAAAATGAAAAAATAACTGTAGAAAAACAAGACAAACCAACACAAACTATAGTTACCAAAGAAGAATTGATTCAAATCAGTTAAACTCAACCTACATTCAACATACGATCATAAATTGAAAATCTTAAAATACCAATTCCTTTGACTGAATTGCTAAAAAATGACTTGTATAAATCAACCATAATTGAAACATTAAATGTTAATGATGGAGAAGATTCCATAAATCTAAATGATGATCAGCTAAAGTTGATTTTTGGCCCAGATGTAAATGGAAAACATGCAGATGGAGCAGTTCCTCCATTTTATATCAGTCTTATCATTCATGATCAAATTTTGCATAATGCCATGCTAGATTCAGGAGCTTCCCATAATATAATTCCTAAAGCCATAATGGAAACTCTCAATCTAGAAATTACAAGGCCATACAAAGATTTATTTTCTTTTGATTAAAGTAAAGTTAAATGCCTAGGTTTAATCAAATATTTGTAGTAGCTGATATCCACCTAAATATGGAAAGTTACTTTCCCGCTCATAGGGAGCAAAGTTACAAGGATCTCTACAATTAGACCTGTCTTATGATACTATATCAGTTTTTGGCCAGCCTAAAACGTTATATAGGAAAACACTGATGAAGTACATGTCCAGTAGTGCTAAAAGATCTATAAACTACCCAATTTACTCTACACCAACCCACCTTGATTCTTTTATCCTATGTAACTCTAAAACTAATGAAATCCAAACTGAACTAGTCGAGAAAAAGAAATACCAAAAAATGATAATATTTTTCATGAATCTCTATGGCATTTAGACTTTGATGGTTCAGTAAATATGTTAGGAGCAGGAGCAGGAGTTTGGATAACCAATATGGAGACTAATCACTCAGAAGGCCATGCTTTCAGGCTCAATTTCAAATGTACCAATAATATGGCTGAGTATGAAGCCCTCATCCTAGGATTCCAAATCATTAGGAACTCAGGAGGTAAAAGAATTTTAATCATGGGAGATTCAGAGTTGATCATAAAAAAAGTAAATGGAGTTTATTCTATTTACAATCCTAGACTAAGCAGAAATAGACACACTGTGATAGATTTAACTGATGATTTATTGGAATGTAAATTTGTTGCTATACCTAGAAAACAAAATATACAAGCTCATTTTCTGGAAACCTTTTCTAGTACATTCAATTTACCATTCCAACCTAATCACATATATACTACTAAATTCAAACATAGGCCAATAATTCCAGACAACCTTAAGTATTGGCAAATTTTTTCTCAGGATGAAAAGATTTACAAGTTATGAACAATGAAGGATAATTTCAAAATTGTAATATAGATACAGATTGTACTATAAATCATGATTTGGATTGTGAAATAGATTTAAATAAATTAGATGTAAATACAATAAAGTTTGATAAACCAACTAGATTTAGTCAAGATGATATAGATAGCTTAGAGAAAGTAGAGATTGAAGAAATTATTGATGATGAATTAGAAATATTGAATCTTAAGGATAATTTATTACCTAAACGTTTAGCTCCCTTAGAAGATCTTTTTGACTCAAATGATCTAGCTAGAAAACCTAAAATGGAGCCAGTTAGATCTGATATAGAAGAATGCAATATTGGAACAAAGTTAAAACCCAAAACAATCAAACTTTCCAAAATTTTACCTCAACAAGAGAAATAAAAATACATTACTCTTTTAAAGGAATATCAAGATGTTTTTTTCCTGGAGTTATGAAGATCTGAAATCCTATGATATCAGCATAATCTAACATAAAATTCCAATAAAAGAAGATCATAAGCCATTTAAACAAAAGTTGAGAAGAATTAACCCTGTTTTATTACCTTTGATAGAAAAAGAAGTGAAAAGAATGTTTGATGCACAGATTATTGTACCAATCGGATATTCTAATTGGGTTTCTAACCTAGTTCCAACAAGGAAGAAAACATGAGAGATAAGATTATGTGTTGACTTTAGGAATCTGAAAAAAGTGTCCTTGAAAGACAATTACCCTTTACGTAAAATGGATCATATATTACAAAGGGTAGTAGGCTTTTCTAGGATGTCTCTTTTAGATGGCTATTCAGGATACAACTAGATCTTAGTCCAAAAAGAAGATCAAGCTAAAACAACATTTACTACTCCTTGGGGCACTTTTATGTATGTAAAAATGCCTTTTGGTCTAATGAATGCAGGAATAAACTTTCAAAGGGCTATGGACATAGATTTTTCAAAGGAAATACATGATTTCTTAGTAATTTACTTATATTACATTATTGTGTTTTCCAAAACTGATAATGAACACTTGGATCATTTGAGACAAGTTTTTATTAAGTGCAAGAAATTTGGCATCTCTTTAAACCCTAAGAAAATTCTATTTGGATTAGAAGAAGACAAGTTACTTGGACACATAATTTCAAAAGAAGGAATCATAATAGATCCTGCTAGGATAGAAGCAATTCTGAACATAATTCCACCAAGAAACATCAAATAATTGCAGGCCTTTTTAGGTAAAATTAATTTTTTAAGAAGATTCATATCTAATTTAGCTGAGATAATTAGAGAACTAAATAACATGCTAAAAAAAGATTTAGTTCTTAAATGGACTGTTGAGGCTAAAAAATCATTTGAATCTATTAAACAAGCCTTCACTAAAACTCCAGTCCTAATAAGTCCTAACTTTAAGAAAGATTTCATAATTTTTTAATTTGCTTCAAAACACACCATTGCTATAGTTTTACTGCAGAAAAATGACCAAGGATTTGAAAAACCCATAGATTTTTTCAGTAATACCCTTAGAGATGCCCCTTTGAAGTACAACATTATGGGGAAATAGGCCCTAGCTTTGGTTAAGGCCATTAAAGACTTCAAAGTTTATATTCTCTACTCTCATATCATTGTCTATGTCCCAAATTCTGTAGTAAAAGACATTCTTACTCAGGATGGTCCTGAGGGAAGAAGAGGTAAGTGGATTGCCACTATCTTAGAATATTACATAGAGATAAAACCCACAAAACTCATCAAAGTTCAAGTATTAGCTATACTTATGGTTGAATCTAACTGCAATGCCCTACACATCAATTTTATTGCTCAAGTAGATGATCAGGAAGAGATGGCGACTCCAAAAATCAATGAAGCCTTCTCAGACTCACCTTGGTATATAGATATCATATTTGTACTCCAACAGTTACAAGCTCCTTCTGGATTGTCAAGAACCAAAGCCAGATTTTTAAATCTTAAAGAAGTAAGATTTTGTATTCTAGATAATGTACTTTTTTGGAGAGATCATAGTGGGATTTTGTTAAATTTTTTTATTAAAGGAAGAAGTTGACAAAATACTTGAAGAATTTCATGCAGGTGACTGTGGAGGCCACTTATATTGGAGAAATACAACAAATAAGATCCTGAGAGCTGGTTTTTACTGGCCTACCTTGTTTGCTGATGTCAAAAAGTATGTAACTTCATGTCATAAGTGCCAAATTTTTTAGGGTAAGAAGAAATTATTACTCCTCCCTTTAAATCCTATTTCAACTAAAATTCCATTTCAACAATGGGGTTTAGACTTCATTTGTGAAATTCATCCTTATTCTTGAGGCCAACATAAGTGGATTTTGATAGCCACTAATTATTTTACCAAGTGGATTGAAGCCATACCCTCTAGACAAGCCACAGACACTGTCATTAATTCCTTCCTAGAAAAAAAAATTCTTTCAAGATTTGGATGTCCCCAAAAGATAATTACTGATAATGCACCAGCATTTAAATCCAAGAAAATGATTGAATTTTGCCACAAATACTATATTACCTTAGGTCATTCTACTGCATATTACCCCCAAGGTAATGGCCTATCTGAATACTCAAACAAAAGCCTTGTAAATATCATCAAGAAATTACTTGAAGACAATAAAAAGACTTGGAATAAGAATTTAGTCAATTCCTTATGGGCAAATAGACTTACTACTAAAAAATCCATTGGTACTGTTAGACTCCGTCTTGTATGTCAATGTGAGATTGATTCTTCTTCAAAACCCTGTTTTGAAGAAGAAATCATTAAATGTGGTTTTTTTAGAATATGTATCAAATTCTCCAGCTCTTCAAAAGGCAGCAGCTTCCTCAGCTCTTCTCTGCAAAAAACACAAGCAGAAGAAAACAAAACATCATCAGCAATCAGAGGCAAAGTAAGTTACAAGCTATTTGGAGAAGTCTCACTGGAAAGCCCAAACAAAATTCATTGTCACAGCTATTGAATCAAATGATTGTGTTAGCGCTGGGAATGCCCTGCGTCTTATTGATCAGAGGAATGTGATCCGAGGTGATTTTGTGCTTGTTAGTAGTGACACTGTGAGTAATATGTCTTTGAGGCAAGAGTTCATTCTGAGCAGCATGCTTCTGCCAGATTTTAGGGCTGTTATGGTTGGGCCCCCAAATATTCTAGATGTAACACCAGCTTGTATTGGGGCATGTATTTCTAAAAATATTCTTCAGTCTTTATCTCTTGAGGAGTCACTTGCTACGTTGGTTTTAGATGAGATCTTCTTCTATCATATGGGTATGAAGAGGACTTGAAATCTCTGGTTCATTATATTCCACGTCGTTGTCAGTACATCATAATGTCTGCGACTTCAAGATGTCGAGAAAATGATTCCTCAGATATACTGCCCGCTTGACTAGGCTCTTTATGAAGCGCAACTTGTCAGGGGTTTAGCTACAAAGTGTTGTGTCGGATTACAGAAGCAATATAGTTAAAAGGCATTTGAATAACCAGATGGCCCCAAACTTAAAAGCCAAATCACCATCGTAAACAATAAGAACAGGACAATTAAGCAATAATAGGGGGGCAGGATTTCCATTTTCTTTCTTTGGCAACTTGGCAATACAGAACGGTATGGCCACGTCAAAGATGTGGAGTTAAATTTCAAGCAAACCGTCCGTGAAGCATCGAATCATACATTTGTCATGTCACTAGTTAAATACAAGAAACATTAAAATGAGTTGTGTTGTTGTTATCGCCTGGGCATAGAGCGACCCACTTGGAGGTCGAGCGACCCACAGAGCAACAGCATCCAGAATTTCATTTGTGCGCCCAGTCTTCATCCAAAACAACTTTAACGAATTGCCAACAAGTTTTGATCATTGTGCAGTAGATTTTTATTATGCTTGTGGTGATTTTTATTTATGTTTTGTGGTGATTTTAAACATTGAAGCAGAGTGCATATGTACCCGAATGGGCCGCATAAGAGAAAATAAAACGCAGAGGTGAACAGGTTCTTGCAGTGGCTGGGGAGGTTCATTTAGAGAGATGTATTAAGGATTTACAAGGTTTACAAGAAGAGATTTGCTTGTGTTGATGCGGAAGGAAAGTTGACACCATGATGACTCACATTACTCTTCAACTTTAAAGCGACTATCCTAGTGGTATTAGTAAAGTCCAGAGCTCTCATCCCTGCAAGCTATGAGCATTATGATAAGGACATCAGTGCGCCAAACATTTTGTTGAAATTGTGGACAATTAAGTCGATGAAGGTATCGCAACATTTTGATCGGCACGAACAAGGTCAGAGACAGCCATTGTGGGGGTCCCAAGATGCGTGAGCAGCCTGAGTCTTAGTTCTGATAATCTCAAAGGCTGGGTTACCAAGTCCAAAGCTGGAGCTCATCAGATCTACCAAACTAAGCGTAGCAAGGGTCAGATGAGCGGGTCAGGGACCATTGCATCCGCAGTGGAATGGGGCAAGGAACTATATCGGGATATTAAGGAATAGTTATTCCCATCGATCACAAGGCCTGTTTCATGCCCACACTGAGAAACTCGGACTCTCTCAGCACCTTGTTGCAGTACAGAACTTGGAGAGCTTGAATGAATGCCGTCAAAGAATTGTTGGTGAGATTCATTCAACTGAGTTTCTTCCATTTACTGTGGCTCAGCGCCCTTTCTTTGATCAACACTGGCCCTTTCACTTGATAAAAATAAACAAAGACACCTGTTACCAGATGAATAGGATTCGTTCTTATCTATGACCTCAGTTAGTCATATGATGGAGTCTATGCTCCAATTGTTAGGCTTTTTTTTGGTTAGAGATTTTCGAGGAGAAAGTTGTTACATGTTCTATTGTTGTAACTGCAGGTGAAACAGCGACCCTGTTTTGGGGTCGATTTGTTTTTTCTAGAATAGTTTATTTAATGTATTAAAATAATCATTTGTAGAGGAGAGAGAGTTCTGAGAGCTAGTGTAGGAGAAAAACAGAGTTTTATTGTACAGTTTTAGACAGAGATTTTAATGGAGAAGTATAGCTCTGTTTCTTGAGATTCTTGTGGTGTGGATTTAGCAGTTTGTCTTTTCTTATGTTTCATATGTAGCTTGTTGTGTTTTACATGTCATTTCATAATCATTCTCTGTTGAATACCTTTGAGTGAGAAAGGCAGAATACATTTTACTGCTCTGCCTGAGGAGGTATTCATTTTCTATGTTTTCTTCAGTTTGATAAGGATTCATCACACATGCCCTTGTCAGCCTCTCAGCAGTCTTGCCATTCCGTTTAAATTCCAATTTGATTGTTAAATTTCATGCTTACCTTGCCTCAGGAGATAATCTGCATTCTTCATTTAATCTCTGCTCTTGCTGTCTTTGCCCCACACAGCCCAGAAAACCCCAATCATTTATTTAAAACCTCTTGCTTATCAATTTACTAGCCTAAGATCAGTTATGCTTTTGGTCATCTCAACCCTTCTGAAAACCTTTTGCTGAGATAGACCCGGAGAGAGCCCTCTCCTGTCCTCGTAGGGCTAGCTACGAGGCTAAGGTTGGTTTGATGTTGCCTCGAGCCTCGCCTCTTTCAGCCTGTGGCAGATTCGAGTGCTAACATAGTGGCGACCATACTGGGGAAGATGGTTTGCTGTTGATGTGACAGTCGACTTGTAGATTGTCTTGCCCCAGTGCAGGAAATCAAGTTGCAGATCTGATGCTGATGGTGGACAGCAGTCAGACACATATGAAGGCTCAAACATTCACCCGGCGACTCCAGCTCGATCCAGAGATTCCAGTGCTCGCTGATCCACTCATGCAATGGTAGGGTATGTGGCAAACCCTACACTTTCTGAAGCTGTAGAAGATGCTAGAAATTCCTTAGCAGATTTTGAAATTAATGAAGAATTTGTCAGAGTCTTGCTTCAATGTTTGAAATCTCCGAAGTTTCCTCTTGAAACTAAAACTAGGTTCTCCGAGTTAATTGTTGAAAGATTTGAGAAGGAGATTCAATGTTTAGATGAGCAGATCCAGTCTTATGATTTCCGAGATCCCAAAAAGTTCTTGGAAACTCTTCCTCCTTCAAAACAAGAAACCATAGAGTTGCCTACAGATGTTTGCATTGACAGTGTGCAGCTGGAGGTATGTATTGCGGAGTTGGGGCAGCAAACAGAGTCTGGCTTTTGCGATCCTATTACAGCATACATGGAAATGTTTTTTCAGTTTGACTGATAGATCAAGTTGTCTCATACATAGCCAGATTCATTACGTGCATAAAGGGCTGCCAGCAATTGCATCTGTGATCTGGTTGAAGCAGTCTCAAGCAGCATCAGTTTCAGGTTTACTTGAATGGTTGATCTGGCATTTCAGTATTACCTGATCTATTGTTTTTTGCAGCAGAGTAGGGTAGATTTTGTAAATAAATAAGCAGCCAAAAGGCAGCATTTCGTTCCAAGTTTCATTGCAGTTTAGTTTGAGGTTTGCCAAGTCAGTTTTTCAAATCATTTCAGTCAGTTTTCAGTTAATAAGTTGATCATGATTCCATAGCCCAATGGATGGAGGCACCGTCTGCTCTCCCAAAGCTCTGCGGTTCTTGGCACCTCCAAGAAGCGGCAGCTGCCATCCCCATTGGAGCCAATGTTAGACTCCGTCTTGTATGTCAGTGTGAGATTGATTCTTCTTCAAAACCCTGTTTTGAAGAAGAAATCATTAAATGTGGTTTTTTAGAATATGTATCAAATTCTCCAGCTCTTCAAAAGGCAGCAGCTTCTTCAGCTCTTCTCTGCAAAAAACACAAGCAGAAGAAAACAAAACATCATCAGCAATCAGAGGCAAAGTAAGTTACAAGCTATTTGGAGAAGTCTCACTGGAAAGCCCAAACAAAATTCATTGTCACAGCTATTGAATCAAATGATTGTGTTAGCGCTGGGAATGCCCTGCGTCTTATTGATCAGAGGAATGTGATCCGAGGTGATTTTGTGCTTGTTAGTAGTGACACTGTGAGTAATATGTCTTTGAGGCAAGAGTTCATTCTGAGCAGCATGCTTCTGCCAGATTTTAGGGCTGTTATGGTTGGGCCCCCAAATATTGTAGTTGCAACACCAGCTTGTATTGGGGCATGTATTTCTAAAAATATTCTTCAGTCTTCATCTCTTGAGGAGTCACTTGCTACGTTGGTTTTAGATGAGATCTTCTTCTATCATATGGGTATGAAGAGGACTTGAAATCTCTGGTTCATTATATTCCACGTCGTTGTCAGTACATCCTAATGTCTGCGACTTCAAGATGTCGAGAAAATGATTCCTCAGATATACTGCCCGCTTGACTAGGCTCTTTATGAATCGCAACTTGTCAGGGGTTTAGCTACAAAGTGTTGTGTCGGATTACAGAAGCAATATAGTTAAAAGGCATTTGAATAACCAGATGGCCCCAAACTTAAAAGCCAAATCACCATCGTAAACAGTAAGAACAGGACAATTAAGCAATAATAGGGGGGCAGGATTTCCATTTTCTTTCTTTGGCAACTTGGCAATACAGAACGGTATGGCCACGTCAAAGATGTGGAGTTAAATTTCAAGCAAACCGTCCATGAAGCATCGAATCATACATTTGTCATGTCACTAGTTAAATACAAGAAACATTAAAATGAGTTGTGTTGTTGTTATCGCCTGGGCGTAGAGCGACCCACTTGGAGGTCGAGCGACCCACTTGGAGGTCGAGCGACCCACAGAGCAACAGCATCCAGAATTTCATTTGTGCGCCCAGTCTTCATCCAAAACAACTTCAACGAATTGCCAACAAGTTTTGATCATTGTGCAGTAGATTTTTATTATGCTTGTGGTGATTTTTATTTATGTTTTGTGGTGATTTTAAACATTGAAGCAGAGTGCATATGTACCCGAATGGGCCGCATAAGAGAAAATAAAACGCAGAGGTGAACAGGTTCTTGCAGTGGCTGGGGAGGTTCATTTAGAGAGATGTATTAAGGATTTAAGAGAGAGATTTGCTTGTGTTGATCTGGAAGGGGCAAGTCTCAAAAATGATGACTACGTACTCTTCAACTTTAAACGACTATCCTAGTGGTATTAGTAAGTCAATCAAGCTCTCATCACACGCTGCGGTAGCAGCTCATGATAAGGACATCAATTCTGTGGCTGTTTTTGTTGAAATTGTGGACAATTAAGTCCAATGAAGGTATCGCAACATTTGATCAGCACGAAGACAAGATCCGGGCAATGGCTGTGGGCGCGTCGAGATGCCGTGGGCTGTGGCACACTGAATTTCAAATGTAGATCTCAAAGGCTGGGTTACCAAGTCCAAAGCTGGAACTCATCAGATCTACCAAACTAAGCGTAGCAAGGGTCAGATGACCGGGTCAGGGACCATTGCATCCGCAGCGGAATGGGGCAAGGAACTATATCGGGATATTAAGGAATAGTTTTTCCCATCGATCACAAGGCCTGTTTCATGCCCACACTGAGAAACTCGGACTCTCTCAGCACCTTGTTGCAGTACAGAACTTGGAGAACTTGGACAGAAATGCACGTCAAGAATTATTGCATTGAGATTCATTAAACCTGAGTTTCTTCCCTTTGTCGAAACAAGCGCCACTTTTGCAATCCAACACCTGGCCCTTTCACTTCAGCCAAAAATAAACAAAGACACCTGTTACCAGATGAATAGGATTCGTTCTTATCTATGACCTCAGTTAGTCATACAATGGAGTCTCTGCTCCAATTGTTAGGCTTTTTTTGGTTAGAGATTTTCGAGGAGAAAGTTGTTATGTGTTCTATTGTTGTAACTGCAGGTGAAACAGCGCCCCTGTTCTGGGGTCGATTTGTTTTTTCCAGAATAGTTTATTTAATGTATTAAAATAATCATTTGTAGAGGAGAGAGAGTTCTGAGAGCTAGTGTAGGAGAAAAACAGAGTTTTATTGTACAGTTTTAGACAGAGATTTTAATGGAGAAGTATAGCTCTGTTTCTTGAGATTCTTGTGGTGTGGATTTAGCAGTTTGTCTTTTCTTATGTTTCATATGTAGCTTGTTGTGTTTTACATGTCATTTCATAATCATTCTCTGTTGAATACCTTTGAGTGAGAAAGGCAGAATACAGTTTACTGCTCTGCCTGAGGAGGTATTCATTTTCTATGTTTTCTTCAGTTTGATAAGGATTCATCACACATGCCCTTGTCAGCCTCTCAGCAGTCTTGCCATTCCGTTTAAATTCCAATTTGATTGTTAAATTTCATGCTTACCTTGCCTCAGGAGATAATCTGCATTCTTCATTTAATCTCTGCTCTTGCTGTCTTTGCCCCACACAGCCCAGAAAACCCCAATCATTTATTTAAAACCTCTTGCTTATCAATTTACTAGCCTAAAATTAAGATCATCATTTACTATCGGTTATCTCAGCCCCTTTGAAGATCCTTCGCTGAGTTTAACCCGGAGAGAGCCCTATCCTGTCCTCGTAGGGCTAGTTACGAGGCTAAGGTTGGTTTGATGTTGCCTCGAACCTCGCCTTCTTCAGCCTGAGGCAGATTTGAGCGCTAACAGGTACTTCCCCTTACTAACTAGTTTATGGAATGGATGTTGTTTTTCCATCCTCCCTAGTTGTACCAGTGATGAAAATTATCCAAGAGTTACAAGTGGAAACAAATGAAATTTAAAGAAGGATTAATCAAACTATTCACTTGCAAAAAACAAGAGAATAAGTTTATTTCAAATCTCAAGTCATTCAAGATAAAATCAAGAATTTTTTTGATAAAAATACTAAAGAGGATGATTTCTACATAGGCGATAAAGTTTTAAAGTGGGATTCCAGAAGAAAAGACAAAGGAAAACATGGAAATTTTTATTTTTTGTGGAAATGAACTTATGTGATTTATGGATATAGAGGTAATAATTTTTTCTTCCTGAAAGAAATGGATGGAACAAATCTGCAAGAAGGACAAGTAAATGGCAGAATGTTGAAGCACTACTACTCTCCTGAGTTAACAAATAGTTAGTTTTTATTCACTTTGATCATTGTACATATACATTGCAGAGTTTAGATTGGATTGGATGTTTCCATAACAAATTTGAAGCCCGAAGAGAAGGCCCTAAGATTTGAGAGGTGAATACCATAAGTAAGAATAAGTTGCAAATATCAGAAGACATTTACAGGGTCATCACAGTCAAATTCTAAAGGCTACTAGTCTCAAAGTTCTTGATATTTCACTAGGAAATGTCATCCCCATGTGGAGAGACTGTTAGGGTCCTATACTAATAGGGTTCATAAATTTTGAATTTACTTTGATAGTCTTGTAAATATGTACATACCTTTCTTTTTTCAAGTTGTTTTCCCATATTTTGAAAATTTGAAAAATAATAAAAAGCCAAAAAGAGGGTAAAAAGTCCTAAAAGAAAGATCAAAGAAATTAGAAAAATATAAACCCCAAAAGAAAAGAAATAAGACCTAAAAGTGAGCAAGTTCAAATGCCACTACTTTTACTTTTACTACAAGAATACATGATTATGTGCAGAGTGTCAATAAATTCCATACTCCATGATCACTTAAACAATTTAATCTTAACTTTTCATGTTTTAGATAGTGAATAAAGATTTGTCAAACAGTTTAAACATGACAAATCAGTAGATAGGTAGAGAATAATGAGGAGCTCAACAGTTTAATCTGATACCTCGGATGAAATAAGGTAGATCTAAATAGTTTTATGATTTAAAAGAAAAAATTTTAAGGTTTCAAGTCTAAATGCACCTACAAAATGAAAAAAAAATGTTAGAAATAAAATTGGGTAGGTAGAACGTAGTGGAGCAAGCATGTAAATAAAACATCATTGGAAAAATCACTAATTTCTTCTCCCCTATAGGTATTCTGTATTCAAAAATTTCAGCAAAAAAGGCTCAGAGCATTTCTCTGACTTTTGTTCGGACCAGACCCAAGGATCGATGACTAATAAGTTAAAAATATTGAATTCCTACCTTAAACCCTCATTCATCAACATTGACTCTTCATTCATACATTAAAACCCCTTTTTTCTTAAGTAAAGACACATTCTTACTTAGTAAAATTGTAACCCTAAAATAAGTAATTTCATTCAATGCCAGATTAATATGACCTAGATACATAATAAACCTTTGAAATACATTCATTTTATTCTCTTCTTGCACGTTTAACCCACTACATTGCCTCTCCCGACTGTAAAAAATACTGTTAAAGCCCCTTGTTTGCCTTTTCCATGCCTGAAACTTGCAATATTTGCCCTAAAAACCTATGAATACTATTGAGGAGTTGCGCATTGCTCCAAACAATTCACTAAACCCATAAATTTAGCCAGAACCTAAAAATCATTCTGAAGCCCGATACATGCACTACAACAAGTATTTTTATAGAATTTTTACATGCAATCAAGTTGAAAAACCTTTTTAAAGAAAGCAAACACATTTAAGTTTTAAAAAAATCGATTAAAAACTACCTAAAAGTCCCAAAAACAGGCCAAACTCTAGCAAATTTTTCCCAGAAACCTTGTTTCTCGGTTGCGCGCTATTTTAAAGAATTTTTTGATTTTTCACAGTTTATTAGCCTATTTCAAGCCTCGAAATAAGCCAGAAAACCTCTACAGGTGCCCCAAACCCTTTGTGATCCTTTTTAAAAGAGTTTTCAGCCTTATTTTCACTAAAAATACTCAGGAAACCCCTATTTTTCTATTTTAAACCAACTCTAAAGCCTCTAAACCTCTTTGACAGGCCTAATTGAATAGAAAACCCAAAGAAAAGCCTATACTTTGCCAAATTTTCCCAATTAATCCTCTGCAAACTATCTAAACCTGCAGAAGCAGATAAAAATGCCTAAAAAACAGAGTGCAAGCAAGCCTGAAGGTTATAAAACACCCAAACGTACCCCTACCATGACTTCAAGTACTGCTATTGTTGTCAATCCATTGCAGCCACCTGTTGTTTATATTGAACACATTCCCCTAGCTGATATTGATTACAAGATAGTAGATCCAATAGTTGAATTCAACCTACTAGATATCAATAACTGGTGCTATGAGAAATCTTTATATGATCATGAAGAAGTTCATATTTGGGAATCCCATTTGCCCAAATATGTTTTCCCACTGACTCACCCATGTCAGGATATTATTAGATTCTGTCAACAGTACTATATTCCAGAGCAAAGAGCCATTGTAAATGCCAATAAATAAGTCCTTTTTACCATCACTGCAGAATCAATTAACCAAATGTTGCAGCTTTAGCCTGACCCCCAAGCAGTCCCTTTGTCTACTGAGGCCCTTACTAAGCTATACATTGGCCTATATTTTCGTAAAAGGTTCATTATTTTTTAGACTTTTATGCCTCTGCATGTAGAAATTCCCAAGTTAAATCCTCCATATTCTACTGCTAAATTCCCTGAAGGATGAAGACATGTGATTTACATGCTTTCCTTCATCCTTGGGTATTTCACTGATGAACACACTGATGAGTCTGTCTTGGGATTTTTTTCCACCTTTTCTCCACGTCAACCACCTTCAGTAATATTTGATTATGCTAGTTTCATTGCTGATAGTATTCATTATAAGTTAACAAATTTTCAAATAGAGGGAGTGTTTAGATATACCTCCTACCTTTTTCATATGTTCTTGTACTTCCAATCAGATAATTTTCCAATCATTCTTCAAAAACTTTTCATAGAATCAAATCCTTTATCTGTCATATTTTGGACATCATTGCTTATAAAAGAATGGACAAATTTCAGTTATTCAGAGTTTTTAGAGTTATTTTTTACATCCAGTGATCACCATGTTGACCAAAGACAGAGTAGCCTAGAGTAAATGAGGAAATGAAGAAGATATTACAGTTATCAGAGTAGAGTAAGGATGGTTTCTGGTATTTATATGAGAAATATACTGAAATCAAAGTCTTTGCGTCAAACTTGTTACCTTACAGGTTACCCAAACATCCTTCAATGAGGATAATTTCCTTGGAGTATATTAGGCAAATCCTAAACTCTGATTCAATAAACTTCATGGCAGCTAAGAACAAGACCCAATTAAAAATTAAAAATAAAATTGGGCCATTTATATGCAATCACAGGGATGCAGAAAAAGAAGCAGCAAATCAATTATTGGAATATAAATTTGAAGAGATTTTCCCTTGGCACTATGATCCACAAGGGATCTTGAGCAAGCTAAGGGTAAAATGGAAATTAACACCCTTTATCCATGAAGCTAAACTAGAAATAGAAAATTTTTCCAATCGGCTTGAATGGATTGAAAACACATTAATAGATGCAGTGAACAAAGGTAATACTAGTCATACCTTAGAGACTGCAAATCAACCAAAGAATTCCACCAAAAGAATAAGGGAAGAAGGAACCTATGTGGCAGAGAATACAATAGAAACAAAGTTCAAGATCATTTACAACAAAAGGCATAAATTAGATACAATAGGTAAAGGAAAAGTGACAATAGATGTTGAAGAAATAGAGTGTTTAAATACCAACATAGATTTTCCATAGACAAATGTAGCTTCTTTAATTATAAATGAGCCCAATCAGAATGAATAACAACTCAATAATGAAGACACAAAGTTAATGGAAATACAACAAAGCATGGAAGCTTCTTCCTCACAGGCAGCTGAGGAAAAAGACTTGGATATTAAGGATAAATATAAGCAAATTAAACTGAAGAATGAGGAAATGAAAACAGAAATTTACTCTTAGTTCTTGAAACAAAAGCCAGGTAATCAAAACAAATTCTTATCAGAATTTGATTATTTAAGTAAAAAATTTATTATGTCAGTATTACATTCCATAATATCAGTTCCAAAGATAGTTTCTAACTATAAGAAAGTTGATCTAGAAGTAGCTACAGACAGTATTCATAAATTAGATCAAATAGAGTTTCATAGGCAAAGCTCAGAGATGTTGTATTCCATAGTTACAACAAAAGCTATGAGTGCTCAAAAGCTACAAAATACCATCTCCAATATGCAAGATCAAATGAAGATGGACAAAGCTTCACTGTATGCCAAAGATCTAAGGATAAAAGCCTTAGAAGAACTAGTACTGCAGGTAGGATATGATCCTACTAACATCAAAGCAGCAGAAGCATTGGTGAAAAAGAAAAATGAGGATATAACATCCTTGAGGAAAAAACTCAAACTTCCTCAAAGTGAGCATCCTTAGACAAAAGAAATCTTACGAGAACAGAAGGAAAAATATGATATGATGAGTTTAATTCTTCAGTTGACAACCCAAATTAAGGAAATGGAAATACAAATGGAAAAACTTGTGCAAGAAAAGGAGACAGTAAAAGAACCATTTATTCCTACAGTCATCCCAGTTATCACTGCAGCAGTGCCTTCGACTTTAGGAAAAAAATTGGCACCCAAAGAACCATTGGCTACTGTAGTGCCAGTGACTTCTTCCACTACATCAGCCACTAAATCATCTACCACAACAGTACATCCTACAGATGATGCCAGTAAGATAGTAAAAGAAATGAAAGAGATGTCTTTAAAGACAAATGAGATTAACAGGTTGACAAAAATTGTTGAAAATCTTGAAAAATGAAATAAATCGGCTCAGGTAAATGCTAAGATACATGAACAAAATGCCAGCAGATTGAGTGAAGAGTTTAAAAAGTTGCAAAAAGAATTAACTCTAAAAGATCAGATATCATACATAAAAAATTACCTTTGGAATAATATCATTGAAGCCATCCATGATGTATGGCCTTCAATTCAGGTAATTTTTGAGCAAATAGAGTTATTATTGGTAGCCCAAGCAGAAATCCAAAAGACTCAAACTAATTTGGCTGACAAACTAGAACAAGTTGTAAGGCTAATCAATTTCCTTAACAACAATAATAGATAGGAGTTGGAAGAGCTGAAAATAATAGACAGAACTACAACTATCCTAGAAATTAGGAAAGTCACAACAAAGAGAAATTTGATGAGGAAACGTGAAGAAAAATGTGAAGGTATGAATACTGTTATAACTAGGTTCATGGTTAAGTTCACAAATTTGAGGCAAAAAGGACTTTCTGATATCATGGTTATTAATGATAAATTGATGCCTCAAAATGACTATGATAAGAAGATAAGAGAATTTTCCAAGGAACAGGTAAATAAGCCAACAGGTCAAGGCATCCCCATAGGAAAAGTGTTACTGAAATGTTTTGAAGATTTATTTTACTTACAGTATGAGATCAAACACTTGTTTTTCATCAAGCCAACCTTTGCTAGATATACAGAAGCTGATGAGAATTTTAGGAAATTAAAGAATATTCAAATTCCTAAAAATGAGGATTGGTAGTCACTTACTGATTTGTTATGAAGGATAAAAGACAAGTAGGTGAAAAGAAGGAAGAAAATTGTTTCCTAAATTACAGTCAAAACATATTTTATTTATAGTAGTAAACAATTTTTGACTATGGGTTAAAGAGTATCAGTGAATAAAGAGTATCTGATAGAGAGTATCAGACAAGGCGGATCAGATTTAGAAAATATCTAAAGGCCGGCAAGGAGGAAACCAAGGCAGCCAACTGCTTTATCCTCAAAACTGTTTCTATTTCTTATGGATAAAATAGGACAACTTGCTGATTTGTTAAGCAGCTTTCTCTATTTTTATTGTAAGGACATTTTATTTTCCTAAGATAATTCCTAGAAGTCTTCTAGGATATTTTGTAAAAGATTATGTATAAATACTTCATCTTTATAAGTATTTTGTGTGGAATAAAATTGTTGGGATTGTTATAGTCATTTCTTCTTGGACTTTAAAGCTTTTTTGTGTCAAAACTTCGAGTATCAGGTTGGATGAAAACAAATTGGCATCATACTTCAGGATTCCTATGATGAGATTTTTCCAGTGAAGCATTTCTTCACTTGTCATTGTTACTGTTGGACACTTAATCCTCTATGGGTAGGTGTGGAAGGCGGAGACTCACAATGGAGTCCAAGTGACCTTGGAAGATGAATCCAAGAGTCACATTAATGTAATATAAATGTATAACTATGAGTAATAGAAATGCAACGAATGCCTATCTTTCCTATTTGTGTGTTTTATCTTCTCATACACCATGTGTGTGTTTAACATGGTATCAGAGCTGATACATTCATAACTAGCTCAATCTTGTGTGAGCCACCTGTTTTTGTGGCCTGTGTAAACCTGCAAAAAATCCTATGCATTTTTGTAGCTTTCAGAAATTATTTTTGCGAAGAGAAGCATTGTGTACGCCATATTCCTAAATTTGAAACTCTGTGCATTTTAAAGTCTGCAGGTTTTCTCAGTGCTCCCCACTACATTCAGTTTTTTACTACTCCTGGCATTTTGTTTTACTGCTTCTGTCATTCTGCAATTCTGGAAAAATTATGAGTTTTTTTACTACAAATTATGCATTTTTTTCTACACATTATGCCTATTGTTTTTTCACACCACTACACAATTTCTGCTAATGTGCAATTTCTGCCCAAATTCTAAGCACAGTTAAATTTACTATACAATTTTTTAATGTTCACTCATTCCCATTCCCACCCACCTCCAACCCATCCTCACAATCACTCTCACCCATCAGCCCTCGGCCTTCCCACGCACCTCCTCACATGCTCTCACCCATCCCACTTCACAACACTCCCTATTCACTACAATCCTACCCCCTCACTGCAATCCCTCCCCTCGGCCTTCACACATCCCCCCTCACCCCTCACAACACTCCCCGCTCACTCCTGCACTCCCCCATCCCCCTCACCCCATCACTCCCGCACAACACTTCCCACTCATGGTCCTCCCCTCCCCTCCCCTCCCCTCATGGCCAACCCTCTTCATCCACTCTGTGCCGGCCCTTCCACTCCACCAGCTCCTCAGCTCCCCACGCAGGCTTCTCCACCTCACGACCTCTGTCCCCTCACATTGCTCCCAACCTCGCTCCCCTCCCTCGGCCTGCCTACCTCTTCCCTCTACTAACCATACTCTCGCTGCCTCCTCACAACCCACACTGCCCTCGACCCTCTGCTCAATGTGTCACCCCAGCCTCCCACCGTTTGACCCCTCCCCCCTTTCTTTCCTCACTGCTCTCGACGTGGAAAACGAGAAGTGGAACAAATCCATTTTTCTAAAAGGAAAGTTGTGAGCAAGCGTGAATGTCATGTTTTTAAATCCATCCATTTAAGGTTTCATGGCCATGATCTTGGAGGAATGCCTCACATAACATATGAGGAATTGAACAATATGTTGTTAGACCATTGAGGCCACTTTCTTGTTAGACATTTTGTTCTCAAATTAAATTAGTTCCATTCTTTAAAAAAAAAAAGAAGAAGAAGAAGAAGAGAGCGGAAATGGTATATGAATAAAAGGATATATGGATTTTCTATATAGTGAAGATTGAAGTTTTTGATGTATGTTTCTCTATTATAAAAATGTGACCAAGATTTGTGGCATGTATAGAAGGGTGAATCTTTGAAAGATGTTGACAATGTGAAGGAAAATGTTGAAAATTGGTAATCATTTTCAAAATAGTAGTGGCATCATAAATTCACTCATAGTTTTGCCACAAAGATTTTTTTGGAATTTTTCTTCATCTTTATTGTGAGGTAATATAGCAAGCTCAAGACCATCTTCTCATCGATAGTGAAGCATCCAATCTTGTGAATATATTTTTTTTGAATTTGAGTTGTTGAGAAAAATGGCTAAAATCAATGATGCATTAGAGTTGTTTCATAACCTCATTCATTCCACTATTCATGATATGGTAAAAATGAGCAAGAACGCTCTTTTTAATTTTCAAACTTGCTTGCATGATGCACATGACAAGATTGATTTTTTGCAGTTGGAGTCTCAACTCCAGCAAGATGAACTTTAGCAAAAGAGTCATCATTCTGAACCTGTTTCTGTTCAGAAAATTGAGAGGGACTCTCATTATCAACAAGAATATAAAGTTGCAGTCGATTCACATTCAGTTCCTTGTACAAGAGCAGATTTACACATAGATGTAGTAGCTCAGTTTGCACTTCCCAAGCCCATCATTAGACCTTAGGAAGAGCTTGTCGATAACAAGCACAAAACTAGTCTTGGATATGACAAGGAGTTGTCCTTTCATATTCCGGATTACTCCAGGCCCATCAAATTTCAGAGTGTATGATTCCCTTATGATAGTTGACATTCAACTATTCTAGATCCTGCTCCACTTCCACAACAACAACGACAGATTGTAAAATTCCAACACTGTGATCACATTGGCCATATGAAAAATCATTGTTTTGATCTTCACCCATGCAATCACTATGGTCGGCACACTCATTCTTCACACAGATGCTTCAGAAACAAGACTCCTGCAAGAAAAAATATTCATCTTGGATGGATCGCTTCTTGGCAATGGGCATCAATAGTAAAGAAGATGTTTAAGTCGCATGTCATAAGTTGTTCTATAATATTGAACAAACTTGCAGTTGATTTTTCACCCTCATCTCACCTTGTACCTGACAAGGGGTGAAATGGTGGTCATATACAAGCTTCAAAACCACATCAAACGAGATTGAGCCACAATCTCTCATTCCATATTCAGAGTTGTAGCCAGAGACAACAGTTCAAGCGAGCCTGAGCCACAATTCTTCATTCCAGATTCAGATTTGTATCCAGAGACACAGATGCCCATGAGCATGCCTTTGGTTGGTGGAAAACCATAAACCATCCATGTGAGGTTCATATCATTCCTCTTCAAATAATTTAGAGCACTTCCTCTAGCAGAATACTTCAGCTTCTTTCCAGTCTTGGTAGAGTTCCAAGAAATGCATTAAGCATTCCAGTGTTAGTGGTCATCCTTAAACCATCACAGGTTGTAGACTTCCCTTCTTTTAGGTTGAAGGTATCCCTCTTCAAATATGAAGGACACTTCCTCTAGCAGAAGCCCTCAGCTTTGTTAGCCCCCCTATGAAATTTTTGACAAGCAAATAGGGGGCTAAATTGTTTTTGAGCCTTCAAGGAATGCATCTCCACTGAAGACACAGTCTCCTTGAAGCCTCTTTGTGTCCTTTATCCTTTGATAAAATCCCCTCTGCTGGTTCCCCTTTAAAAGCCTCTCTGCTGATGAAGAAATGCCCAAAGACCTCCTTCCCCCTTTATTTCCCCCATCTAACCTCTTTTTATCCCTTATTTTTGTCCCCTTCTATTTCCCCATTTACTCCTCAAATTCCCCCAAAATCCCCTTTAAACTCCTCCCCTACCCTTGGTTTTCCCTTCTTTCCCCTCTATTTCTCTATCGTTCCCCTCCTTCACCTTTAAAATCCATTGAAAAGGGGCCAAAACCCATATTCCGACCTTATTATAAGGCCTGGCCCTTTTCCCGCTAGCTCCTTAACCACTTCCCCACATGTGACCCCACGCCAGGACCAAGTGCTTAAGTCCCGGCGCTTATCGCAATCGGAATCATCGGCGGGAGGGAAAAACCCTTTGTAACAGCAAAAACCCCGATGCGATTTGATTATAACGATTAAGTCCTCGCTCCGATCTGAACCGTTGATTCGCCGAGATCCGACGACTGTCCGCCAATCGCAGGCCCCCGCCCATCGCAATCGGAGCATGTTAAGTCCGCCCCCCGATTGAAACCTTCCGATTAAATCTCCACCGTCCATTCTCCCCACGATCCGACGGTCCCGCGTTAATCGCACTGCCCCTCCGATGGTCTTCCCCACCGTCGATCTGGACCCAAGATCGACGGCCAGCGCTTAATCGCAAGCCTTATGCTCCTCCTCCGATTGCGTGACCCAATTACATCTCCACCGTTGATCTCCCCGCGATCCAACGGCTATCGCACAATCGCATCTTCGCCCGTGACCCTTCTTTCTCCCCGCCGATTGAATCTCCGCCGTCCGTTTCCTCCCTGATCAACGGTCAGCGCTCAATCGTTGGTTCCCTTCCCTTCGCCTCCGATCCAATCCTGACCGTCCATCCTTCCCGTGATCCGACGGTCAGCGCTCAATCGCAAGCCCCTCCCCGATCGCAATCGCAAACCATTTTGTGTGACCCCCGATTGCGATTGAGCGATTAAATCGCAGCCGTCCATCATCCCGCAGATCAACGGTTATCGCTCAATCGCATTGGGCCTCCCGATCGCGATCGCATTTCTGTTGGTCTCCCTTCCGATTTAATCCTGGCCGTCGATTCATTCAGATCCAATGGCCCAGATCTCGTCGCTCCCCGCCTGTTCTCCCGCTCTGATTTAATCCCAACCGTCTATCGCCCCGCCGATCCGACGGCCAGCGCTCAATCGCAATGCCCTCCCCGATCGCAATCGCAAACCATTTCGACTGTCCCCCGATTGCGATTGGGTGATTACATCGTGGCCGTCCGTTCCCTCCATGATCTGACGGTTCGCGTTTATTCGCCCTCTGCCTCCGTTGGGTCCCACCTCCACGGCTCCGCTCCATTGTTTTCCAGTCATTCCTTTGTATTTCGGCCCGACGCTGAGTTTTGGGTTTTTGCACTGTTCATTTGTTTCTCCGCCCTTCCGACACCATTCCTCCGCCTCTGCAGCATTTCTCCGTCACCACTACCCGGTTTGTAACAGGTCTATTCTACGGAGCAGATAGTACAGAGATGGCCTATTCAGCATTGCCAGCGACCAGCAGAAGGAATCCAAAAGGTTTGGTGCCTGCGATTAATGAAATTAAATGTCCCGCCCCGTATTCAAATGATTAAAGCACAGTTCGAAGACCAAGAGCACACGGTAAAGTCTTATCTGTGTTTGTATATCAGCAGCAGTGCTCTTCTCCAGAGGTACACCTTCCTACAGCATCTCCATGCTCCCTCGAACCCATAAGCAGTTAATTGCCCTGACAGAGCTTCCTAAGACTGTCAAGCAGCATTAAAGAAGCATGGAGGGCCTTGCGGATCATTCCATCCAGTCCATTTATTTCAGAGTGGCAGCACAAAGCTCCAGACACCGTAAGGACTCTAAAAGAAATATCCGAGGTCAATCGACCTTACAGAGCCTTCCCTGGCCAACCTACAGAGTACATGCAATACTGCAGGAAGCCATTAAGCGGTATGGGCGTGAACGTTTCCGCCTTGCTGTCTTAATGAGACTCATTTATTTGCTTATCTACTTCCACTTCTTCCTCTTCTCCTATATGTAATCCCTGAGAACGAATTGAAAAGGTTGTTGTTGTTTCCTTGCTGGGCATATTGCTGTTAGAGGGATTCATTCTTGACTGTTAGAATAGTCGTGGGAGGAAGTTGCAGAGTAGTTTGTATGTAATAGGCTGGGAAGAGAAAGTCTGGGCTGTAACAGCCATTGAGCCATATTGTACATGACTGGTTTTGCATTTGTTAATCAAAGAACATTTCACAGGATCCTGGTCTATTGCTATTGGTGATGTTTTCTTACTCTGTTCATTACATTTTCAGACTGTTTCATGTTCTTCTGGTAGGCATCAGAATAATGGTATAGGATTCACCCTTGTTAGGTGCCCTATGCTGTCTGCTCTCCCTACCTTTGTGTTTTCTGCTTTATGTGTATCTAAGAGTAAATTCGTGGGGTTTAACCAGTGCAGCGGATGTTATTGCCTGTTGGCTAATGTATGAACTTGGGGGTTTGCCTCTTAGATGTTTCTTTGTAATATTATCTCTGTTCTTTCCTTGGAGTTTCCAAAGCAGACCTGGAGTTAAATGACCTCTGGTCTGATCTGCAGGCTGCCCCTTTGTCCACCTTTAAGAGCTGCCTTTGAGTATGTCCAAGCAGGTCTGGAGTTAAATGACCTCTGACCTGATCTATAGACAGAAAATTGGCTGTCTTTCCTTCTTTCACTTTCTCTCCTTAATGTTCCACCCCATCATCTATCTAAAAAGATCCTTTAATATAGATGACTTGCCCTTTGGAAGCCTTGGCTAGTGGATGCAAGTAATTTCCCTCTCATGACTCCATAGCCCAATGGATGGCACTGTCTAGGCCTATCCTCTTTGCTGAAAGGTTCTGCTGCTTTGTTCCTTTTCTCCCATTGCTTTCCCAGTCCATGATCTCCTAACCAACCCAGCAACCATTCAACCAAATCATTTAAAACCCCCCCCCCTTTTTTGTGCTTCATAACTAGCCTAACATTTGATTTTCGAGCTTTAAAGACATATCATTCTTTGCTCTATTGGAGAGATCCCTCTCCGGGTCCAGGAGGGCTAGATCCTAGGGCCCCAAAGTGGTTTGATGTTGTCTCATCTTTTGGTATTGCCAAATCTGCCAAAACATGGGAACCCCAACAAGCTTCTTGCCAGTTTTGGAAGAGTTTCGGGAACTGCAATAAGCGTTGCGTTCCAGTGCTAGTGGTCATCCTTAAACCACCTCTTTATGCCAACATTTCAGAGATCTGATTCAGCCTAAGTGTTGCCATGCATACTTTGCAGATTTGTATTAAAACTCTCTTCTTGGACTCACACATACCCATTCAAATTAGGAGGGGGGGGCATTTTGGACACCTAATCCTCTATGGGTAGGTGTGGAAGGCAAAGAGTCACAAAGGAGTCCAAGTGAACTTGGAAGATGAATCCAAGAGTCACATTAATGTAAAATAAATGTACATCTATGAGTAATAGAAATGCAACGAATGCTTATCTTTCCTATTTATGTGTTTTATCTTCTCATACACCATGTGTGTGTTTAACAATTACATGCATCCATTTATGTTTATGTTAAATTTGAATGTATAAATAGGAGTATTATTACAGGATTTGTTAAAAGCACCCTATTTTTAACTCATTATCATTTATATGTTTTCCTCTGATTTCCAGTGTAGGGAATTCTTAATTTCTCCCTCTCTTGTTTGACCTCTTCCTACTACTTCTTTTTCTAGATTTAAGGATTCTTAAGTGCCCTTTATCCCGATCATACCACCTCACAAAAACAACTTTCAAATATCTCCAAGGGTTATCTATCTTGCTCTGAAGACATTTGACCTTTTTTCCCTTGATCCTAGTCCTATTTTCTTGATTTTGACTCCATAGCCCAATGGAAAAATATATTTCCCACTATCTATCCTTTCAAGTGATTTTTCCCACCAAATTTATCAAAACAAAACCAAAGCTACACTTTCATAACTAGCCTAATATTTACAAATTAAAATAAAGTTAAACTTTAAAGAGAGAGCCCTCTCTAAACCCTAGGAAGGCTAGATCCTAGAATTTGAAGTAGGTTTGTGGTTACCTATAGAATTCTTTGACTAAAAACCAAAATTACACAACTTAAGAATTACTAGAGTGATAATAGGTACTGCAGGAAAACAAGAAATCATGACATCTAAAGCTGAAGTTTTCTCTGTGGGCTGATAAATTTTGCACAAATCAATCCATTAGTACATCTCCCTATGAATTAATATATGGAGCTGAAGCAGTTTTTCCCACTTCTTTGGGAGTTCTGGTAATGAAACTGCTGCAAGGACTTGAAGAGGAGCCAGATTCTATCCAAAGGAGGATAAACTAGCTTATATCTTTATAGGAGAAGAGGGAAGAGGCGTATGGCAGCCATCAACAATCAAAAAATAGAGTGAATAAAAAATTTGACAGAAAAACTAAAGAAGAAAATTTCCAAATCCAAGATGTAGTTCTGAAATGGGAAACCATAATCGAAGAAAAGTGGAAGCATGGGAAGTTTGAGAACATCTGGAAAGAGCCATTTGTGATAGATGCATATTATGGAAACAACACTTTTCTACATCAGGAGATGGATGGATAGTTGTGTGGAGGAGGACCTTTCAATGGCAGGTATCTAAAGCATTATTCCTCCTTATTACTTTTACTGAATTTCACTTCATTGTACATATTTTATTTTTTGTTATGATTTTTTTCTCATAAATATGAGTTCATCATCAAGCTTGAGTCCAAGGAGAAAGCCATAAGAGTTTGAAGAAGTCTTCATCAATTTCAAAAATGTTTTGTTTTTCTTGAAAGAATGCACTGGAACTACAAGTTATTTGTTGTACCATAGGGGCACACCATCCCCAGTGGAGCCACTGTTATCACACATAAATTTTTAATTTTGATTGATAGGGTCACTCACCTAGGTTTTATTTTGTCTCAATGGGTTGGTTCATGAAATTGATGAAAAAATCATGAAATTTAGACTCCATTAGTCATGTCATCTCAATCATATCTATCAAATTCCACTTTAGGTTCACATGCATGGTTTCAAATCGAGGTAATTTCCACCTTTCTACTTTGTCACAGTTCTATAGTGAATATAACTACAAACTGGTAGATTTCGCTACGGAATCACCTGACCAGTCTGTAGCAAATCTGCTAGGTTTTATAATTGTTTCCATTGTGGAATCTTGTTTTTCTGCATCAAAACAGAGGACGATGAGTTGTCAAATTTCTAATGGTTAGGGATAAATGTGAGGTCATCTAATTCATTATCATAATCACACAAGCATGAAAAAGCATAAATACCCTCATCATTATCTTTCACTCCCACATTTGTCATCATACTCTCCACTTTCGAATTCCATCTTTAAAACTTATCCCCAAAGCACCTCTCTATCATCTATTGTTCGATTTTTCCATGCATCAGTCCATTAGCATCTCTAAGAATATTAGTCCCACCGCAAGTAGCTTGTTGTTCAGTTTTTCTCTTTACAAGTTTCATAGTTCAAGGAGACATCATGGTTATAAAAGAGGATGGCTATGAAGAAGAAAGAAAAAAAGGGAGGATATTGTGTGAGATACAAAACCATGGACCTTAAGATACTAAATGAAGACCCCATTTTTTTGGAATCATTCATCAATGTCGGATGCCTGAAATTATTCTAGAAACTCCAAGGTTTTCATGCTCAAATATCAAAGGATTTTGTAGTAAATTTCATAGGAACAACTTCGAAGGTGGGGGTACTAAATTTTATAGTTTCACCTGATACCTTTTCTCAAGCCACAGAGATACCAAGAGAGGGTGAAGAGTGGTTCAAAGCTACTAAATTCAAGATGCAGTGTTGTGATTAATTTTTTAAACCATAGCACATTGGAGTTGACATGGCATCTGGGATTCCAAGGAGTTATATGAAGGAGAATTATTCCAAACTGTTGTTTGTGATCCAAAAATACTTTACCTATGAGGGGAGATTTCATATGGTTTACCTGCACCATTTTAGGCTTCTATTTCACTTCACTGGTAAGCAGTCCCTTGATCTTCCTTTATTTTTTTTTAGGAACTTCAGGAAAATTTATGATATGGTTGAAGCCAGGGATGAAGGCAGTGAGACATAAATCTTTCACCATGGTCTAATTACACTCTTAGTGCTGGAGGAATTGAAGAAATTAAACAAATATTGGGCTACTTTCCTTTTCGTCAGTGGTTATGAAGTTGATTCAGTGACACCTAAGAAAACCCCAAATCCAAAAGCTACTCCATCAAATAAAAATGATAAATATCTAGCTGGGACAGAAGGTGTAAATGAATAAGAGGTAGAGCCTTTCCTAGAGCCAATGGATGTTGAAACATAACCTATACAAGAGGCAGAAATCCCACAGCCTTCACCTATAAGTAACAAACAAAATATTAGCAAGCATGGACACATGAGGATAACCCACTACAAGGTAAAGACTATTTAGTGGATTTTTTTGAGGAACCCCTTATAAAAATACCCCAGACATACGTTTGTAGTGGAGGTTACTAGACGGGGTTGGAAGTTGGAGGTTTTTGAAAATGTTTTTTATTTGGTGTGCTTGTCATCCTAAACTGCATCGGTTTTTTCAACAAGAGAAAGCATCGGTGCACAAAAAACATTGTCACACCAAACATCGCACGCTCTGTAAAGCACACCGATGCTTTACAAAGGTTCTGCATTGGTGCATCTTAAAACCCTGCACCAAAACTGAAACCGCCCGGTGCAGTCTTAAGAAACCGCACCAGTGTGCCTATAAAACCCAGCGCACCGGAACAAGGTTAAATAAAAATAATAATTACGGCCAAAAAACCGCATTTTTCACTTTTCAGTGCTCCAGATCTCTCAAGCACCAGTGCAAATTATCCTTGTTTGAGCCACCCTGACATCGGTGCTCCCATTGCACCCATTGCATGCACTGCTGTTGTGCATTTCCCACCAATCTCCTTTTTGAATTTTGCAAAACGGTGAGAAAATTTAATTTTGCAAATTATACAGCCAATATGCATCCTCAATGGTAAAATGTACAGGTATTTTACATTTTTTTCCATAATTAAGCCTTTTAGTGGATTAGAATTGTAAATTAGCTTAAAATTAACCATATATATATATATATATATATATATATATATATATATATATATATATATTCCCTGCGCGGTGCGCTGGAGTTGTTCAGCTTGCACCGGTTTGCAGTGTTGCCTGTGAATTTATAGGCTGCATCACAACTAGTGCTAACGATATCCACACAAGTTCTGGGGCAGTATCGAAAGGCACACCATGATATTTTAAAATTTAAAAAAGGTGCAGTGCGGTTGGTTACTCGGTTGTGCCGTTGACCCTGTGGAATAGTTGGAATGCGGTTCGTTGACTAAAATATCCGCCTCGGGGCGGGTAATTTTTCTAGCGCACCACATTCCGACATTTAGACATGGTCAATGGTGCAACCTGGTAAAATATCACACCATTGACTATGTAATGATGTCAAGAGGTCGGCGTGCTGACCAGACTATAAGCCCCGGGGTGTATTGTTTGGTCAGCGCACTGCCCTCCCGACACTGGTCCATAGTCAACGGTGCGGTCTGTTATACGACCACACCGTTGACTTATGAACAATGCCAGGAGGGCAGTGCGCTGAAATTTTTCATGTGCACTACCTTCGGTGCACTGAAAATTTTATGGTGCATCGTCGTCGATGCGCGACAAAAAAAGATGCACCTGGACCGGTGCATGCCTGTTTTTTTTGGCGCACTGACTATTTTTTTTTTCAAAAAAATTTATATATCTATATTCCTAAATACATGTATCATTTAATAAAAAAATCTATTTAATATGGCAATCATTTAGAGACGTGAAAGGTGAGAAGAGAGGGAACAATAGCAGCAACAAGCGAACTAATATAACATGGTTTGCCTGTGGGAGGCACGAGAGAGGGAGAGAGATGCATATCCCTACCTTATTACAAGAGCTACCCAGGGGCTCCTAAGGCAGGTAGGCCTCCTCAAGGTCTATGAGGAGGCTACTTCCCTAAAGGGCGATGGTTTGTTTTTGCGACATCTTATCCGCAGGTGGAATGCCCACCTATAGGCTTTCCGAGTTGGTCCTAACTAGTGGTATGCGCCCACTAAGGAGAAAATTTATTTCATTACAGGGCTACTGAGGAGAGGAGTGGATTTTCCCTCATTCCCAAAGGTTCTAGTTGGCTATGCAGTAGGGAGTTAGTTGGTTTACTCCCAGAGATACATTAGTGTAGATATACTGTCTCCTTCAGATTTTCAGGTCTCCGGAGGTCAGTTACGTATTGCTGAATTTGGTAGTGAGGAGGTGAGGTGCCTATCACTTCTACTTTTGACCATTTCGCACAACACCAGTGAAGGGAAACACATTATTTTCCTACTTCTATATTATGTTGATTCTTTAGTACAAGATCCATGACTTGTTAGGTGGTCTGCCAATTTTTTTGTGGGAGTTATGTACAGCCTTAGATAGATGTCGTGCTCATGCGCAAGGGAGGGTCAACTTCCCTTTTGCTTCAAAGATTTTTTGTTTATTTTTTTAGAGGTTTCCAAAGACGAGGCCTACTTTTGTTCAACAACCTCATAGGCTGACATTGGTGCACGGATGCACATGTGGGGATAGATGATCCCCAAGAGGGACGAGACTGAGTTTTCCATGAGGATATCACATGATGCACTGGAGTTGCTAGCCAGTGTTGACGAGCATCCCTTTTTTATGGTCCCCTATCCTTATGATAGTTTGAATTGGCGAGGGTGTGCCAACATCATATTCACAGATGATGAGCTGACAAATGATAGAGGTAATATTACTGTTTTATTTAAATTTATTCTAACATGTTCTTTAACTTGTTTTTATTAAATTGTGTAATGAAATTGTCTAATTATTGTTGTGTACTTGTATATATTTTGCAAAAATTGGGTATTTTAATGGAGAGAACATGCCAGCACCACCAACTGATCCAGGTGTGGATCCTGATGACGATGAGGATATGTTAGATGTTGAGGATCATGAGGCCTGTGCAGAGAGACCTGCTCCTGTTGGTGCACCGGTACCATCTTTTTCTAGGCATGGTAGGCTTGATAGCAGATTGAGGATGGAGTTGGGAAACCAACTTTGTGCATTGATTATTGAGGCGAGAGTCAGGAACGCTAATATGATAGACATACAGTCTGATGGTAGGTTGGTACATATGTGGAGAGGCATGACACATGACATGTAGAGCTTGATGCAACATATCGTAGGAGCTACGACCTTAGTTACGCGACTGAGGAGGACCCTTGCATGTTATAGACGTGGTCAATATGCAGCACATGATCGACAGTCCAGAAGCAGTGACACATCATCTGATGATCACGATCAGGGGAATTATCATCGCTCACCTGACGTTGCGCCAGATGAGAAGCCTCCTCTAGTGTTGGGACAGAGTCTCCTACAAGCTGCGAAATTGGTCTGATTTTGTATATTTTTTATTATATTTAGTCTATCACAGGGGTTTTGGGGTGGGTCAAAGCCTTGAAAGCATTGTAATGGGTCAAAGGGTAAACCTGGGGTCCAAAAACCACAGTTCGAGGATCGTAGGAAATATTAGGCTAGATGGTTATAGATAGAGGAACATTTTGAATTGTAAGTAGGAAATGAAGAGATATTGATATGAATTGTGGTTTAGTAAGTTTGTTTGGGTTTTTGGCAAAGGAATCCTGCTGGCTGTGTGTGTGGAGATCCAGATTCCTGCTGTGTGCGGACCCTGCTGCTGTGTGTGCAGGCTGGGAAGGGTATTGTAAGAGGACATTGATGGATTAATGAATGCGAAATACTATTTGGGAACTGAATCTATGTGTACTGTTTATGCGAATCATTCGTAATTACTATCTTATGTGTATCTTGTGTTCTGCTGCAAAAGTTCTATATAAGTATTTTATTGCATCTAAATCTATTCTATTTTGTTTATGCAATGTTGAGCTACTATCTTGAAGTATATGATTATTGAGCCCCATAGTACAATTAACCTTGCGCACGTGGATGCGGAAAGAGGCCCATAAGCCTTGCTCAGGGAGAATTGGACATCTCAAGATAGAACGCATCTCTGATTTCCTTATCTATCCTTTCTCAGGGTGCGGAAACCTAGTTCCAACACCCACCCATACTACTTCGGGTGATACTTTGACCTGCGCAAGTAGGTCACTGCCGAAAGGGCTAGTAGTATAGGGGTTTGCTGGAAAAATTTGAACTCTGAACCTGGGTCAGGACCCCTCGATCCAACAAATGGTTCTGTTGTCGGGACTTAGAGAATTTTTAGAAAGGGATTAGGTAATGGAAAGAGATTATTGGAAGCCTGAAAGGAAGGAAATTGAGTAGTGGTTCGAAAAGCAGATCCAGGAATTTGTGGTAAAGGAAAATCGTAGCGAGAAGTTAACAGCGGAAAGGTGGAAAAATAGGTACATTCTTACAGAAAGCTATGAAATATTCTTTGTAACATTTGCAATTGAGCTTCAAGAGTGGCTGGCTAGGCTCGTAGAATTCCAGAAGTGTTGGAAAAACGAACGAGTCACTTAGTGGACCCCAGAGCTGATCCAGTAGCTGGAAAGGACTGATAATACTATCAGGCACACGGTAGATCACTGAGTGGATAGTGTGCTAGGCAGATTTGTGACAGAATTTGCCATCGATCAATTTGTCTCCTACTCTGAGGCTGAGCGATGATTCTTTAAAGGGTTCTGGGGAAATTTTTTGAAAACATTACCGTTGTTGATTAAGATATTACTGTGTGAAAAGAGAATTTTGTGTATTCATACCGACTGAATGGCCTCAGATCTATATGGGAGCACAAGGCATAGTGGTAAATACTACTGGACCAACCTTGAGGGGGAAAAATCTGCCTATAACCTCCTATGCGAACACCCCCCAGCTACGCTGCCGTCCGGGCTGCATAAAGGTAAGAACTCGCCCATACCTCCACCTCCGTCGGATAGTGATATGGCTACACATCTGAAGCTACCTACCTTCAAGTGGGTAGGAGACGAGGATATGGACCGATTTTGGTTTGTTGCAGATTCCGTATGGACTGTGAAAAATGAGACAAGTGACATGGTGAAGAGGGCACAGCTGTCCCTGACATTCGAAGATAGAGCACTTGACTGGTATATGTGATACATCTCTCAGAATGGGAGTGCGTCTATTCAATATGTTAAGGACACTCTAAAGCAACAATTCCAAAAGCAAAAATCTTATTTGCAGTTGGTAGCAGAAGTGAAAGACTTCAAGCAAGGTGTGTCTGAATCTGTATGGGAGGTTGATCAACGATTGAAGAAAGCGATCAGGGAAGGGGGATTTGAGTATGACGATAGAAAACATACAGAGTGGTTCATCACTATGTTGTTGCCCCACCTGCGTACACTAATGAGTCACCAAACCTTTGAATCGCAGGAAAAAGCTGTGGAAGTCACTATGAAATTAGAAGTTGTGCCCAAGGAGGATACATCGTTAGGAGTACAACAAATTTAGGAGAAAATCGGAGCTATGCATATGGAAATTCAGAATCTATGAAAGAATGATTAAAAGGAGCCAGCGCAGATCTGTGGTGCATACGATGTTGGGTATCTGGCCATACGAAGGATCAGTGCCCACTATTAGCATATTACATGTAGGCAGGAGGACCTAGTCCGATCCGCTTGAGAGCAAGTGGGGGACCCATCCTATCATGCTCAGGATTGAGCGGACCTGCGCTATGGTGCGATGACTGCCATGTAGTAGGGCTGCATGATACAGACCATTGCCCTTGGCTGAGTGCGTATGTACCAGAACTAAAGTAGTAGTGGTGCAAGTTTCTCCGATCAGTAAGACATGATGAGAAGAACTGTCGCACCTACGACTTAATGATGGATCGGGAAAACTTGTATAGGGTACAATCAGACCCTACGTCACCAATATCTCCTACGAACGTTGGTGGCTTGCCAACAAGAGGCAGGGGAGGTCAGGGGGGAAGTGCAGGTCGAGGGCAGGGACAACTAATCTGTTATAAATTCGTAGAAATAGGGCATTTTTCAAGGGACTGTCCAAATCCCACTAGGAAATCCTGGAAATATTGCAAATAACTAGACCATGTGGTCGAAGATTGCCTAGTCTTAATAGAAAAAATGCAGGAAAATCAACCCACCCCTACACAAAATGTATAGAGAGTTAAATTCGAGCTAAGGAATATAGAACCAAGAGTGAAATTCATAACATACAATGGGATGGACACCTAGGGATCGACGGAAGAAGGTCTAAACATAAGGAGGGGACAAGAGACCATGGCCCTAGCTGACCAGGACCTCAATCAGAGAATAGTAGCTACTGCGCAGGTACCGACACACCCCAAGACATATGAGGGGGTTGAGCCCTTTCTGCAGGCATGTCTAAAGCTACTACGTAACCCAAAGGCTGTAGAAAACCTTCAGGCATTAATGAATAGCTATGCAGCGTGGCCCGATCTGACCTCTGGGACCAAAGATGTACACATATTATACAGGTATAGAAAATTCACCGGTAGGGAAATGCGGCTAATTGCGCAGATTGGTGACTACGAGATGAATCAAGTTATTTTGGACTTTGGATCAGATGCGAACATTTTACCTAAGAAAACATGGCAGCGAATGGGAGAACCTAAATTGGAGTGGTCCACCATCCAGCTATGCACAGAAAATCACCAAAAGATCATCCCTCTGGGAAGGCTACCAAAAGTCATGGTGGATATCGTAGGAGTAAAGGTCCAAGCTGACTTCGAGGTAATCAAAATTGTGGAAGATGCAGATCCATACCCTGCACTCCTAGGACTGAACTGGGCTATAGATATGGGGGGTGTTATCAATCTCAAAAAGCGCAGCATTGTGTTTGAAAATAACGATACGAACGTAATAGTACCAATGGATCCTGCGGAAGGTGTGTGGTATACAGAACCAGTGCGTGATGAGGAGGAAGTAGATCACATTTACAAGTTTACTACGCAGGATGAGGACTAGATTAACCCCACGACGGAAGGATTGCTCTACTGGGAAAAATATAGTGAATGCTTTTCCAACTCTGATGGGGAACTAGAGAATTGGCAAGGTCAGTTGCATGAGGTTTCGATGCTACGATGTCTTCGGGTCACAAGGAGCTTCCTCTGCATCTCTGCCGAGGTAAAAGACCTGCCCTCCCTTGGGGACTCGGGTGACATTGAGGAATTTTTACGTGCATTCGAGACAGAATTTCCCAAGGACCGAAAGCTATGGGTCCTTCCTCTAGCCCTATGTAGAGTGCCTGTGCATTGGTAGGATACACATGGGATGGTATTCCGCAATTGGGAAGAATGTCAAAATAATATGATCCTGCAGTTTAAATCCCCAGCTGAGAAACGGACCCCAGAATTCCTTGGTTCCGAAGACCCACATAGATATTTTCTTACATGGGAAACACAATGGTGCGACAAGACCCCAAACAAACGAGTTCACCTGTTTATCCATGGTTTAGGCCTGCGCCCAACTACATGGTATTTATATGCGGAGCTGCACCAACGCACACACAATTGGGAGAATTTGTGGGCTGAGTTTCTGCGAACATTTAAGGTGGAAAATGGCACAGGGACACTCGACGTAGCTCTGCAGAACACAAATTCCCTAAATAATGGAAAATCATGCCTGCATAGTGCACGTGGATCAAGGAGAACGTCGGTGCTATACACGATGGAGTACGAGAGCCTTAACTCGATGGGGGGAGTGAGTGATTCCCGAATTTCCCCAACCACGGTGCTCAACAGGATACTTACGGCCGCCAGGTTACATAAGGTGTACCTAAATCGCATTACAACACATCTGATGTTAGCTTTAATTCAGGATGTGTGAAAAGCATGGACGCTTCAGCCAAAGTTAGTGGGTCTATGGGAAAGCCATCAGTTTCGAGCAATGACTGTTAGAACACTGCATTCGGGTAAAAAGGGAATTATACCGTTACGGCAACTAGGTGGCTGGCCATCAATGCGGAAATTTATGGTGAGTTTTTTTAGGATGATTGATGGTAATTTTCACGTTAGATCTACTCTACCGTTGGAAAACCTTGGGCATTATATGGATGAACGGATAATTCCGCTCAAGGCTCCATATTGTCTCTATCTTCTTCCTCTGTTATGTTACTGCTTGATTGTCTAGACCTGTAGCGTTTGGGTCATACCCTTTCAACTTAACTTTGTTGTCTACGAATTTCCAAAGTTGGAAGCCTATCATTTTTCTATTATGATAGACATTAACCTTCCGAGCACCGCGACACCCGGTCGTCCAGTGCCCGCAGACATTGTGTTAAGAGGGTCTGATGCCGAGATGGATAAGCTGATTGCCCTCTAGCTCTCGGCAGGAAAATTTGACTTTGAACCTTGCACAGAATGGCACCACAGCTACATGATGGTAGTTCACGCCCGGCTTGACCCTGGTATGATTGCAGGTCCCAACCGAATGGGCTCCGACGAAGCTATGCAGGATGATACAGAAGAAGCTATGCGAGATGATATGCAACCACCATAGCGCACTAGGAGAACTAACGCAGTTGAGTCACCGCTAGTCTTGCGCACAGAAGGGTTGGCCAATGGGGATACTCCGTCCCCTCAGGGTATGAAGCGATATAGGGACACACTGTTGTTTAGATATAAAAGGTGTATTTTTAACTCCTGTTTATCCTACATTAATTATCAATCCAGGTACAACTTTTTATCTCAAGAGTGTACTCAGTCTAAGGCGGAAATTTAATCTAAGAGTAATGTTATTCAATATGTAGTAGAGTGTTATATATAGAAGAGTAAATGGATGCTTGGAAATAAAATCTAACTACAATGACATGAAACTAAATGCTCTAAAATCCAATCATTCACTCAGCAATCATCAGTCAAGGATGCAATAGTAATAACTCTTTCCCTTGGAAACTGATGTAAATGAAATCATATAAGAACAAGACAATCAATCTGAAAACGTAGGTAGCAATAACCAATGCCCTTTATAGTTGATGATCTTACACTCCACACTAAAGCAATTAAATGGAAAATTAACTAAATTACTAATGTTGCTAATGAAAGTAAACTAGGCAAGCTCTCAAAAGAAAAAAAAAAACTATTTGTAGGTATGAAATAAACTGTAAACTAATTAACTGAAATGAACAGCAGATCTATTTTAATGGAATTGAACAGTAATAGAAATCAACAACAAACTCTATCTAATGGAATTGAACATAAAATTCTATTGAACAGCAAACTCTATCTAATGGATTTGAACATCAAATTCTATTGAACAACAATTCGAAATGAACAACAATCAGAACGGAACAACAAATGGAATGGAACAGCAGATGTTGAAGCAGCGAAGCTCTGTTAAAGCATAACAAGATAAGTTATACAGGGATCAAGATTCTTGTTAAATTGGAAAGGAATGGCAACACAATTCAACAATGCAGCACACCAAGATTATAAAGCAATAAAACAGTAAACTATTAAACTTGAAACTGTAATGAAAATAAATGAAAACCGTCACACAACTATAATCGAAAGATAATAATACAAAAGAGCCAATGGATCCACCAGGGCCAGGCCCTTAGCCACTAGGGAAACACCGCTGAGCTACTCCAGAGTCAAGTGATGGAACAACAACTAAATCATGTATTAATCATGCATAACATCATTTAAAAATAGTCACTCTCTGCTTGAATAACGAGAGTCAATGAAATTATAGAATTACAAAATAAGTTTCAATGATAATCGTTCTGTCCAATTTCTACAGGCGCTGCCTTTTATAACAACTCAGTGGACAATACAAGAAACAAAGATAAACTTTGAACAGCGATCCCTCAAGATCAAAATATCCTGAGGGATTCACTCTATTTTCCTCTTTTAGCTAACACTTCGTCTTCTTGTGTTGTAGTCGTGTTGTTTCTTACCTTTCTTTAACTATGCATTCTGATTTCATCCTTCTTGTCTGGATACGACCCTTTGCTCGAGGAACAACAGTTACTCTTGTTTTAGATTTGCCTTTCGAATGGTGGTTTCCCACTTCATTTGTTTCCTGTTTAGAATAAAAGACAATCTTTAGCCAATTTCACAATAAACATTAACCTTTGCAATTCTATCATAATCCTTCAATATATCATCTTTCTAGAATAAAAAGAGTTATGTTTAAAGGAAAAAGATAAATAAATACATGGTGAATTAATACCTTTTCCAATGCTCAACACACCCCCCTGCTTACCCTTTTTCATGTCCTCATGAAAACCATAGTTTACATGTAAAGCAGTTAGAGAATAGGCTGGAGAGGGTCTTTCATTAAGAGGTCTAAAACCATGATTTGCAGCGAAAGCTTCAAAGACATGCCCTGTATTTCCTTCAGGTAATTCATATTTTGTCTTATAATCTATTGCAGGATACCAGATAATAGGGTGTGATATCTACAACCTAGCCAATACGAGCCTTCCCTCAAGATGAGGTTACTATAGATAACCAGGCGGTTGGCAGCTAACTCAAAATTTTTGTAATTGAATGGCTCTTTGTCTTGAATATTCCAATTGGAAATCTTCCATCAGAGTTTAGCTGCTACTATGGCCTGGTCTCTGATGGATAGAAAATATTCTACCCCATCCAGGATAATTTATTTGTGTATGGGTCCTAATGTTTGGATCACACCCTCCTTTGTCATTAAGCTTTTCTGCCTAGCCCACAATTGTAATGGGTGTCTCGGTTCACCCCTAACCCAAAGGTCTAACCCATTTTCTTGGCTCTGAAAAGTGTTATAGGCATTGAGCCATTTTAACTGGTTAACAGTAAATGAAATGAATGCTTGAAATTGGATATCGCCCACAAAAGGGCTGGGATTTGTCTCCATTTCCTCAGCTAATATAAAATTGTGTAAATAAAATTCACAGAGCAGAAACTGGACTTTTACTCCGTATAGTTTACAGTAGTTTATAAAATCACCTACCGTTTCTAATTATATAGGTTTTCCTACCTTAACAACCTTAATTTTTAACTGCAAATATATTTCTAATAAAAACAAAGCGTAATTTTTGGCAGGGCACCTACATGTTAGGACATCTGTGTATAAAGAACAGAGAGTATCCATTTGACTCCTAACCATTTTTAATCTATTGCTTACCTTTTCAACTTTATCTTCTACCTTTCGACATCTATCGAAATCTTCTGCCTCTGATGCATTGATGCCCTTTAATTGTTGTTGTAACTGTTGGTATTTCTTTTTGGGAACAGTCTCTTCTTCGAGCTTTTCTCTAGCCCTCTGAGCCTGTCCGAGATCCTCTTGTAGTTTTGCTATACTAGGGTCTTTTATCAAAATGTTTTTGGGTTGAACATCTACTTGGGTTTTATTACTACAATGTCGAGTGCCTACAGTCTGTGTCTCTTTGTTGGCCATACTACTAGAGGATAGTGCCTTGGTCTGAACATCTTTTTCACAGACCTATACATTTTCATTTTGGGCAACTATGTCCATAGTAACTGCCTGCTGTTCCTTGTTATCCTAAATGAATATGGGCTCAGTTTTAGTCTCCATGGCCCTTGTATTATGGGGTTCCGTTTGGATGGCTGCATTCTTTGTTTTCAAGGTTCTTTTAGAGACTTTCCCCTTTTTTAGCACCCTAATCCTCTGCCTGAGTTGTTTTACTATTTTTTCAAGCTCTTGCCATTCCCTCCACAGCTTCTCAAGTTCATTTGTCTTCTTCTTCTTCTTGGAAGGAATAGTTGTTCCTTTTTCTGTACTTGGTTTCTCGACTAGGGTTTGCTCTCCAGTGGTCATGCCTTCACCCAGGCTTGCTTCTATGTTATCTATTTGGGACACTTCCTTAGTGTTCCCATGCTCCTGGCTACATTCCTCAGGGGAAGTAACCCTATTTGGTTCTGCTGTTCCTTGAGGGTTTTCTTCATTAGGAATTTCCTCAGCCATATATTTGTCGGTAACATCTTGTTCCTGCAATTGGTCTATCTCAATTTTTAGGTTAAATGGACTATGAGGTTGTATATATTCACTCATTTTGGCCAGAATTTGAGGCCGTTGGTCCTCCTGCAATGGACTCTGTGGTGGACTTGCAATGGATGTTTCGGGAGGTTTTGCTTCCTCTCCTTCATCTTCACTGGTGTGATTACTTTCTTCCTCTTCATGGTGTGGTGAATTCTTTCTTCTTCACTGGTATGGTGACTTCCTTATTCTCCACTGGTATGGTGATTTTCTTCTTCTTCCTGATTTCCTTCTTCGAGTTGCAGGGGTTGTTCATCCTCCGAACTGGGAAATTCTAAGGGTTGGCTGCTGCTACCCCGAGGAATTCCTATAATTCCCCTACTTCTCCTTAACCTGGAGGATTGTCTGCGCTTTAAAGGTTCTGTTGCTGTGCTAGTCACTCTTTTACATTTTGGGGCAGGTAGGGTTGTTCCTCCATCAATTGAGAATATAAATTCTTCCCAACTAGTCTGCTGCTAGGCAAGGCTGTAACTCACTATTAATTGGATTAAACAATGGTGGCTTACCACCGTCGCTATATGACGAGATTTTCTTATGCTCTGGGTAGCATCATGCAATAACAAATTTAAATATGCAGGAAAATTTACAACACATTTATGTTTTAGTACTGTTAATAACTTAAGGTGGCATGGTCTTACCACATCCTTTCTTCCATCGCATGTAATGTAGCTTTGTACTACTTTCGCCAGTTCTTTCCATGGTTCTCCCAAAGTTTTCGGCTGGACTCATTTTCCTTTGACGACCAAAGTTTTCCCTTCGTCTTGAAAGATGTTCATGGCTTCTTGAAGTTTCACTTTTTTATGGGTCCATATGGGTCCTTCTGTTGGTAGATTTGATACCTCAGTGATTATTGCATCTGTTACTGCTATTTGCCTTCCTCTTACCATGGAATAGCCTTCCTGCAAGTTCTGCAAAAATTCAATAGCCACCATTTCATGAGGTTGCTGCAGTCGTGTGAGGTAGGTAATCCATCCTACTCTCTCGAGAATTTCTCGTGCAACTTTGCAAACTGCTAGCACCTGTGGCTCACTACATACTGCTCATCCTCCCATTATGTCTGCACACTGTTAATTTTCCACAAATACACATAAATGGTAATGGAACATCACCTTGTGAATATCCATACAATATCGTTAAACTCTTGTTGTTTCTAAGAATTTGAAGAACATAGGGATTCAACCCACATGCAGGCATATTTAAAAGGCATCCCCCCCTGAAAGATGACAGGTCGCCCTCGATTGGCAAATAGAAGAGAAGCGTACTGCACAACAATTGTACAACATGGGAAGGCATACATACTTATGATATGATCAACAAATTATCGCATTACTGAAATCGATGCATATTTTGAAATCATGATTAGATATGGAAATTTTCATGTAATGATTTGAAAATAAGGGAAAATGACAGCTGATGTGAAAAAAGTACTTATGCATTCATTATCCACATAAACCATTATGATCGATTTATAAATAAATTTCATGCATAAGAGGTTCCGAGCAAATGGTTTAGGAGCATACTCTCATTTGATATTAGATAAAGATATAAGAAAATGGTTTATCATTACTATTGATTTGTGAAAAATATGACTCCAATACCATCAGCAGAGCTCTGTTGCCCACAGGTGTCTATAAACTTGACAAAGTTGCTTTCTCACCCTTGGAACCATTATCATTTATTTATGCCTAGGGAAGTGTTGTGTGATGTCATGATGGAGGCCACTGTGCTAGCTTGGGAACCAGATGAATCGCAATGCCATTCACTAGGAAGGAGTGAAAGGTGGGAAGGCCGGGTCATGATGAGACCTCCTGTTCCAAGGACTTTTTATTTTTCTGAGTTGTCCATTGGATCATATCCCTGGTGTGGTGGCCATAATGAGAATGCCGCTTCACTTCTCCCTTATGATCATGGTAGGCTGGCTCCTGATGAGACCCCCTATCCTCCATCTGCCATATCATAGAATTGTTAGTAATCATATAGAGATTTTTTTTTTTTCATGTAGCACTTCCCTATTTATGTATAGAGGATGGCTCAACACTCCTTAAGAGTAGGGATGGTGGAAGAAGTCTAAACATCTTAATAGAGAAAGTATGCCCTTATTCTTATTCAATAAATAAAAATCAAAGAGATTTATGAAGATTTAGGGAAGAACCAACATGATAAAGATAACCGATCATATTAATTTTAGTGAAAATAGAGACAACAAAGTGATATAGATGGTTTTTTCCTTTCCTTTTCTTATCACTACAAAACAATTTCTTAAAAATTACAATTTATCTTGATTTTCTAATTCCAGTAACCTCTAATTTTTGTGTCCTTGCATAAATTGTATGTTTGCCTTTAAAAGAGTCATGAAGAATTCACAAAAATCCTCAAAATGTTGTTCTAAAACAAGAAAAATGCACTCAAAAAGTGTTGTTCCCTAGATGGAACAGTTGTTGTTCCTTAAGAGGAACAACAAAAACAATCTTCGAAAATGTTGTTCCTTTTGAAAGGAACTACAGAAACAATCGAAAAAAAATGATGTTCCTTTTGAAAGGAACAGCAAAAATAATTCGCGGAAATGTTGTTCCTTTGAAAAGGGACAACAAAAACAGTCGACAAAAAAAACATGTTGTTCCTTTTGAAAGGAACAGAAAAAAAAAGCGGGAAAAATGCTATACCTTTGGAAAGGGATAGCAAAAACAGGCGGCAAAAACTGTTGTTCCTTTGGAAAGGAACAACAAAAACAAGCGGCAAAAACTGTTGTACCTTCGGAAAGGAACAACAAAAACAAGCGGAAAAAACTGTTGTTCCTTCGGAAAAGGGACAACAAAACTGTTGTTCCTTTTGAAAGGAACAGCAAAAAGAAACACACAAACGTGTTGTTTCTTAAGAGGAACGGCTATTGTTCCTTAAAAGGAACAACTTGAGAAATAAAATCTGTACAAAAAACAAGCAAAGTAAAAATAAAAGCTTATGTACATGTTTCAAAATAAAGGAATTATTCATTGGATGGGTGTTGAGGAGATGTTCTCTCCCTCAGCAAGAATCTACATGCTAGAATCTTCCCGTAATTGCTGGTAAAAGGATTCCCGATTAAGCGGTTTATGGTAAAGTCATACTCTATGACCGTTTGCTTTGAAAGATTGTCCAGATCCATCAATGGTAGTCAATGTTATGGTGCCATTATCATGCACTTTCTATATCTCATAGGGTCCAAGCCATTGTGTCTAGATTTTTCCTGGGAATTCCTGAAACCTGGAGTCATATAGGAGTTCCCAATCTCCTTCGTGGAAGATCTTATCTTTAATGAGGGCGTCGCGCCATTTTTCTCTCTGTTGTTGAATTAATGCAGTGTGCTGGAGAAAAGAGAGCCTAATTTCATCTAACTCGTTGATTTTCTGTAATCTTTTGACCTGGGCTTCATTTAAGTCCGAACCCACCTCCTGGGTTGTTCTTAATGTTTGAATTTCAAATTCTATTGGAAAGATGGGTTATTTTCCAAATACTAATTGATATGGTGAATGCCCAGTGGTATTTATCCATGTTTTTCGGCACGCCCACAAGGCTTCCAGAAATCTTAAATTCCAGTCATGACGGTGTGACGCAACTATTTTTGTCAATATAGATTCTATCACCTTATTCGTGCTATCTACCTGGCCATTTGCCTGTGGGTGGTATGGGGTCGTGATTTTGTGCTGAATGTGGTAGTTTTTTAATGTTGCAGTGATTTTATTACCTAAAAATTGTGGTCCTCCATCTGTAATTATGTCCCTAGGGAGGCCATATTGCACAAATATTTGGAAAAGGAACTGTATTACAGAGTCCTTTGTAGCTCTTGGAAGTGCTTCTGCTTCAACACATTTAGTAACATACTCTGTTGCAACTAGTATATATGTTTTCTAATTTGATGGTGGGTTAATAGGACCAACAAAATCAAGCACCAAACATTCAAATGGCTCGATTACTAACTATGGGTTCAAAGGAATTTTGTTGGACTGTCCAGGGCGTCCTGCCCTTCGGAACTATCACAGGCTTGTACAAAATTTTTAGCATCTTTAAAAATTGTAGGCCAGTAATAGCCTGTTTGTAAAACCTTGTGACTAGTCCTGTGATCTGCGAAATGTCCACCACATGACCCATCATGGCATGCTTTCAGGATGTCAAATATTTCATCTTCTTGGACGCATCTTCTGATGTGCATATCTGCTTCGGTATGAAATAGGTAACCCTCAATCCAAGAGAATCGAGTGTTGCGTTGGACTATCTATTTTCATTCATTGGGCGTTAGATGCTTAGGTAATTTACCTACTGCTAAATAATTTGAAACATCAACATACCATGGGGTTCTGGCAGTAAAAGCAAACAAATGTTCATCTGGGAACTCATCTTTGACTATTGCTGCGTCTGTTGGTTTTGGCATTCGTGAGAAAAAATCGGCTACAGGATTCTCTTTTCCTGGTCGATCCTTCATTGTGATGTCAAATTCCTGCAATAGAATCAATCATCTTGTTACTCTACCATTTGTAACAGCTTTATTTGCTAAAAATTTTATGGCAGAGTGATCTGTATATAAAACTACATGATACCCAGTTATATAATGTCTAAATTTATTTACAACATGTATTACAACTAAAAATTGTTTCTCAATCACAATATAGTTTAATTCAGCGGGAGATAGATTCTTGCTAATATAATAAATTGCATATGGTTTTTTATCTTCTTCCTACCCAAGGACTGCTCCAATAGCTGTGTCTAAAGCATCAGATTAAATTTGGAATGTCAAATCCCAATTTGGGCCCCTTAGCACTGGGGTTGTTGATATAAGCTTTTTCAAATCCTCAAAAGCATGGTCACATTTATCTATCCAATTAAAATCAACATTCCCTATTAGTGCCTATAGAGGTGCAGCTATTTGAGAATAATTCTCTATAAATATTCTATAATAACCAGAAAATCCGAGAAAGCTACGTACCTCTTTTTGTGTGGTGGGAGTAGGTATTAGCAAAAGTATCTAAATTTTAGCTGGATTTATCTGTAATCCAACTGCTGAGATATAATGACCCAAGATGAGTCCCTCAGTCATCATCATGTGGCACTTCTCATGGCTTAAGCAAATTCTGGTGTCAATACACCTTTGCAACACCTTTTCCAATGTTTCTAATGCTGGCTCAAAATCATCTCCATAAGGTGTAAAATCATCCATATATACTTCGAGCCCTTAATTTATTATATCTGAAAAGATGCTGAGAATGGCCCTTTGAAATGTAGCAAGGGCATTGCATAGACCAAAGGGTAAAACCTTGTAATCAAATGTCCCCCAATGATAGGTAAAAGTAGTATTATCTTGGTCTTCAGGGGCAATCTGAATCTGATTGTATCCACTAACGCCATCTAAGAAAGAGAAGAATTTCTTCCCTACTAATGTATCTAATACCTGGTCAATGAAAGGAAGGGGAAAGTGGTCTTTCTGGGTTTCTTTGTTTAGTTCTCTGTAGTCTACACATATCCTCCACTTCCCATTATTTTTTGGCACCAATAATAGTGGAGAGACCCACTTGCTATCAGATATTGGATAAACAAATTTGACATCCAAAAGTTGTTGTAATTCAGCTTTCACAATATCCTTAAGGTGAGGGTTTAATCTTCGTTGGGGTTGGCGAATGGGTCTATCATATTTTTATGTATAAATTTGGTGCGTACATAACTGGGGATCAATTCCTTTCATGTATGAGTAATCCCATGCAAAGGCTCCCTTATATTTTTTCAGTAGTTGGACCAACTCCTCTTCTTGTTTAGCACTCAGGTTTTTGTTAATGTTCAAAGTTTTTCCTGGCTCAATCTCTATAGTTTTGCTACTGTAAACAGAGGTGGTAGGTATTGATTTTTCTTGGATGTATTTTAGGGGATATTATTCATTATCAAATGCTACCTTGATCGTGTGACATTGCAAATGGGATCTAATTTTTGGTTGGTTGATAAAATTGTTAATGATGTCATCCTCTATTTGATCTTTAAAGTCGAGGGCATCTTCTATGGTTAGAGGTGATCTAATGTTTTCTATGAGATGTGATACGGGTTGTCTCTTTGATTTTATTATTGTTAGGATTGGCTTGGCTGGAGGGTATAAAGCTAAGTTCTTCATGTAACTCCCTCTATTTATACTCATGTTGCCTTGCCGACATCCAAAATAGGCATTAGTAGTTTCCATCCAAGGTCTACCTAAGATCAAAGGGTGTCCATCTAGCTAGTTTTTGGGGTTGATAATCAGGAAGTTAGCAGGATATTCCTAGGAGTATAAAAATACCATTACATCATGTAGTGTGCCTTCTGACTTGAGTACTGATCGGTCAGCCAGTTCCAATAAGGTTGTTGTTGGATATAATGATGTAATGCCAAGTTTTTGACAAGTGGTGGTTGTTAGGATATTAATTGCAGCTCCCAAATCAACTAAGGCATTTGGAAATGATTCTCCATTGATTTTCACCGTAGCTATAGGATTTCTTGGGTCCTCATACTTTACAGGTGCTTCCATTCCTGATAGTAAGTCAAATAGAGTGCCAACTACTTGGAAACTTGGGTTAGTTGTTGTTCTCCTCTTTGGCTTCTTTATACATAGTTCTTTGCTGGCTTTTGCATAAATAGGAATGTCTTAGATAGCTTGGAGGAGTGGGATTTTTATACATAAATTTTTCAGTTCTCCCAGAAGATCAAAATCAAGATGTTCTATTGGACGAGGTATGATTAATAGTTCTAGGAATGGTGGAGAAGAGGTGGTTGTTTGTTCATGAGTTTGTTGTATAACAACATACTCCTTTTGGAGTGTTTGTTCTGAAGGTAACGGATTTTCAACTTGAACATTTTTGTCTCCCTCTGATTCTAATATGCGCCCAGACCTTAGTTGAAGGTCGTTGCACTCCCTTAACTCAGTTTCTAGTTTGGTGCTTCGATTATTTGAACAGATTGAACCGGTCTATTATTAGGGTTTGGGTTGAGTTGCGCTAGGAGTTGCGGTCTTAAGTTGGTATGGAGATTTTGTTGCAATGTATATGGTGCTGGCAGTGTAGGTGGAGGGAGAGGAATCATTCCAGCTGGTTGATTCATAGATCTTTGCCAGTTCAACTGCCAGGTCTGACTCTGCGAGGTGGGGGGGGGGGGGACCATTGTGTTGGATATGTATTATTTTTCCAAAATGGTGGACAGAAAGGAAAATTTGGCCAATTGGTTTGATTTGTTTTATTTGGCCATGGTAGTGTAAGAAATGGCTGTTGTGGCCAACTAGGAAAAGGTGGCTGATTTTTCCACATTCCATTATATTGCTGAGCATTATACTAAGGAGACTGAAAAGAAGAGGATGGATCAATGGGCATACCTGTTTATTGTGGTTTCCATTGACGATGCTGATTGAGTAGATATATCATTTCTGTTTCTTATTCCGCTTCTTTGTAAACTTCTTTCAATCCCGGGAGTGAGGGGAAACTTTCTGTTGAGTGATCTTTCATGCAGATGGCACAGACTTTGATTATATCCAACGGGCACTCTTTATGGCTATGTTTCTTTCTCCATCTAGGGCAGAATATTGCTAAATTTTGTTCTGCTTCTACTTGCATGATATCAAGCTGCATTGTCAGAGTCCTTAGAATATCAGTTTTGAAATCTTCTAGTAGATTGCCAATTTCTGTGCGGGTTATACCTCCACCAGAGGTCTTGCTATCCCTTGTGTTCATGTCACGTTCTGCTGGTTTTAGTCTTGTGCTGCCTCTTGAACTCCTGATACATAAATTAATAATTTCAGCAAAATTTTCATGATATATATCACCTTTGCCCATGATGTTTAATGTTTCAACCCATTGTTCATTCATCCCTTTAATTAATGTAGTTTTTAACACATTATCAGGTAAGGGTAAAAATGCATAGGGTGATCTCTGGAGGTTGTATTGAAAGCGTTCTACATATTCCTCAAGTGTTTCATTAGGTTTTGTTGTCATTTGAAATATTTCATCTTTTAATTCCCTGGACCTACAATAATCCTGATATTTCTTTAGAAAAGCATCTTTCATCTGATCCCAGTCATTTATAACACCTCCACCTAACCCCATAAACCATTGTAGAGCTGCTCCTTTTAATGTGGAAGGAAATAATTTTAACTTTTGCGGATCGGTGGTATAGTCATACCCTTTGCATAATACATCAAATTCAAACAGAAATGCATCTGGATCTTTCGATGTTAAGCCATGAAATGTAGGAATATGCTGAAGAGGAATGGCATTCATAGGTGCATTAACTGCAGTGTCCACAATGGGATATTGCAGTGTGGAAGTTTGTTGAGGTGGTTGTTGGTTGTGGGCCATTTGATCAAATATGTGCCAATATCCTTCTGGGATTTCTAGGGAATTATTCCTAGGCTGACTAGAAGGAGTAGGAATGACCTTGACAGCACTTCCTTGGTCTGGAATAATGAGTGTTCCTTGCTGACCTACTATTTGAGGAGATTCAGGTCCTTTAGCTTTGTTTTGAATGATGTTGATAACACTTCCCTTATCTGGGCTACTCACTATTTGGATTAATTCAAGAGGATATGTTGGTTCTTTTGTTTCCCCTGTTTCTCCTCCTCCTTCGCGGAGATTACTAGAGTTCCCTTCTTGTAGAGAAATTAGGTGAGAATTATCAATTTCTTGGGAATCTTGCTCAATTTCTTCTGTTTGGCTATGCACCTCAGCAAAGGCTATAGATGGTGACTCTGTGGCCTGAAGGGAGCTAGTAGGTTGTCGAAAAGTAACTTTTTCAGGTCCTACTAATGGCTACGATTCAAATTTCTTAAGGATTTCATCGATGAAAGTTTTTCCCCCAAGGGTCACCAGTCCCTTAGGTTTTTCGGGTTTATGAGGAATTTTGTTCTGTTTAGATTTTTTAGTCATTCAAAAAAACACAAGCATTCATCCCCACCTAAAACTTTCACTCAATTCTACTGTGAATTGGGCCGATGAATGAGCATGTTCCTCGCTCGGTACGTAGGTTATTACCTTCTGTTTTTAATACCTAGTTCTTCCCTAGCAGAGAAAATCAAATGTACATTACTTTTTCCTAAATAGCTACACTCTCCCCGGCAATGGCGCCAAAATGTTGAGGTATAAAAGGTGTCTTTTTAACTCTTTTTTATCCTACATTAATTATCAATCCATGTACGACTTTTTATCTCAAGAGTGTACTCAGTCTGAGGTGGCAATTTAATCTAAGAGTAATGTTCTTAAATATGAAGTACAGTGTTATAAATATAAGAGTAAACGGATGCTTGGAAATGAAATCTAACTACAATGACATGAAACTAAATGCTCTGAAATCCGATCATTCACTCAGCAATCATCAGTCAAGGATGCAGTAGTAATAACTCTTTCCCTTGGCAACTAATGTAAATGAAATCAAATAAGAACAAGAAAATCAATCTGAGAACGTAGGTAGCAATAACTAATGTCCTTTATAGTTGATGATATTACACTCCACACTAAATAAATTAAATGGAAACTGAACTAAATCACTAATGTTTCTAATGAAATTAAACTATGCAAGCTCTCAAAAGAAAAAACAAAACTCTTTGCAGGTATGAAATAAACTGTAAACTAATTAACTAAAATGAACAACAGATCTATTTTACTGGAATTGAACAACAATATAAATGAAAAACAAAATCTATCTAATGGAATTGAACAGAAAATTCTATTGAACAACAAACTCTATCTAATGGATTTGAACAACAATTTTTATTGAACAGCAATCTGAAATGAACAGCAATCAGAACTGAACAATGAATGGAATGGAACAACAGATGTTGAAGCAGCGAAGCTCTGTTAAAGCATAACAAGATAATTTATATAGGGATCAAGATTCTTGTTAAATTGGAAAGGGATGGCAACACAATTCAACAATGCAATACACCAAGATTATAAAGAAATAAAATAGTAAACTATTAAACTTGAAACTGTAATGAAAATAAATGCAAACCGTCAGACAACTATAATCAAAAGATAATAATACAAAAGAGCAGGTGGATCCACCAGGGCTGGGCCCTTAGCCACTAGGGAAACACTGCTAAGCTACTCCAGATTCAAGTGATGGAATGACAACTAAATCATGTATTAATCATGCATAGCATCATTTACAAACAGTCGCTCTCTACTTGAATCGCGAGAGTCAATGAAATTATAGAATTACAAAAGAAGTTTCAATGATAATCATTCTATATGATTTCTACAGGTGCTGCCTTTTATAACAACTCGGCGGACAATACAAGAAACAAAGATAAACTTTGAACAACGATCCCTCGGGATCAAAATATCCTAAGGGATTCGCTCTATTTTCCTCTTTTATCTAACACTTCGTCTTCTTGTGTTGTAGCCATGATGTTCCTTGCCTTTCTTTAACTATGTGTTCTGATTTCATCCTTCTTGTCTGGATATGGCCCTTTGCTGGAGGAACAACAATTACTCATGTTTTAGCTTTTCCTTTCGAATGGTGGTTTCCCACTTCATTTGTTTCCTATTTAGAATAAAAGATAATCTTTATCCAATTTCACAATAAATATTAACCTTTGAAATTCTATCATAATTCTTCAATATATCATCTTTCTATAATAAAAAGAGTTATATTTAAAGGAAAAAGATAAAGAAATACATGGTGAATTCATACCTTTTCCAATTCTCAACAGCTGCGACTTCTCCGCAGTTCCAGGCTCCCTGCTAACAAAGGCCATATTTTCTCACTGCTTAGCACTATCTTGATTGGTGACCACCTCGCAGCAGATACGGAATTCAAAATGGATTTAGAACAGCTGCCCCCCAAGGAATTATAGGGATTACACACCTTCGTGCAGCACGAGCTCCATTATCATGACCAAGCCGCGCAACAACACATCAATGTGGCCACATGCCAGACTGAATGTATCCCTCTTATGGCACAGCTTGAGATAATGATTCACCGGCTAAATACAAAGATCCTTGACGAATTCCTGGCATCAACCCCGCTCTCAGCTACCCTAGACGTCTTGGTCGTAATTCTCAGGGAATCTCGAGCCGAAGCGCAGGCCCTCATGACCCAAATGACCTGCCAATTCACAACATACTAGGCCTAAGCACAACTTACCATATCCCTGGAGGTTCAGGTGAAATGGGTTGCATTGATAACAGAAGCCACGGACACTATTAAAGGAAAAATTACTCTGGGTATCCAGTTGCTCGAAGTGGCAATGTAGCTTTGGACAATGACCCAGTTCAACCCAATGATTCAACATGTTAGAGAAGACTTACGCCAGAAGGAAGTTGCTTTTGATCAGATCGAAGCCACCTTGCCTTCCCTCAGCCCTGCACAGCATCTAGCACTCTTGAAAACTGGAAACGCCTTCCAGGACATGATTGTGAATCTCTGATGTACCAAGCATGCAATCAAAAAGTGTATGAAGCCATGGGCCAATGCTGCCTTCCATATATCTCAGGATGCTCACAACACCATTGCACGGCTCAACCAAATCTTGGAACAGGTTACCATGGCCCCTGAAGGACCTACCTCCCTGGAGATGGTCGATATCGCACAATGTGCCACTAACCAGAGTCAGGAAGTGTTACCTCCACTCATCGTCTCTTTCAATGCCTTGCATGTGCAGATTGAGGTCGCACCACCACAGTGACTTGGGACGAGTCACAAGATTTTTTTGGGGGACTATTGGAATAGGGTCTCCTACGAGCTGCAAAATTGGTCTGATTTTGTATATTTTTAATTATATTTAGTCTAGCGTAGGGGTTTTGGGGTGGGTCAAAGCCCCGAAAGCATTGTAATGGGTTAAAGGGTAAACCTGGGGTTCGTAAACCATGGTTTGAGGATCGTAGGAAAGATTAGGCTAGATGGTTATAAATAGAGGAACGTTTTGAATTGTAAGTAGGAAATGAAGAGCTATTGATATGAATTGTGGTTTAGTAAGTTTGTTTTGTTTTTTGGGGAAGGACTCCTGCTAGCTGTGTGCACGGAGATCCAGAGTCCCATTGTGTGCGGACCCTGCTCCTGTGTGCGCAAGATGGGAAGGGTATTGTAAGAGGACATTGATGGATTAATGAATGCGAAAGACTATTTGGGAACTGAATATATGTGTACTATTTATGCAAATCATTGGTAATTACTATCTTATGTGTATCTTGTGTTCTGCTGTGAAAATTTTGTATAAGTATTTTACTACATCTAGATCTGTTATTTTTTGTTTATGCAATGTTGAGCTACTGTCTTGAAGTATATGATTATTGAGCCCCATATTTCAATTAACCTTGCATGCGTGGATGCAGAAAGAGGCCCATAAGCCCTTCTCGAGGAGATCTGGACATCTCAAGACAGAACGCAACTCTGATTGCCTTACCTATCCTTTCTCAGGGTGTGGAAACCTAGTTCCAACACCCACCCATACTACTTCGGGTGAGACTTTGACCTGTGAAAGTAGGTCACTGCCGAAAGGGCTAGTACTGTAGGGGTTTTTTGGCAAACCTTGAACTCTGAACCTGGGTCAGGACCCCTCGAGCCAACAACTAGCATCGACCAGTAATCATCATGGAGAGCAGGTTGGACCATCAACCATGTTGAGTCAACAACCTGCAGCATCCAGCAGTACTCATGATCATGATCAGGCTGGACCATCGACCATGTCGAGTCATCAGGATGAGCCGCCGAAATTTGATCTTGATCAGCATGAGGCACCAGTACCAGATCAGTAGGAATGTGATGATTAGCATGTATTTGAGCTTGTCATGACTGCACCATTGACTGAGCAGGCCTCGACTAGTACTACTATTGATGATGTACCACCAGCTGATATATGAAATTTATATTACAGTTGTATATTTTTTACATTATTCAATTATATATATATATATATGGTCCATCTATTTTATGTTCATGTTGCAATTGTACTTAATTTACATGTTGGTGATCATCATGATGTGTATATTGTTAGGTCATGTTAGATATGTTCATTTAATGTGTAGCTTACAGATAGATGTGTATGTGATAGCAGTTATTTCAAATGAGATGTATATTTGATGTTTGTGTTGTGATGATGTTATACAATGCTAATCGTGTTTTGTTAAATGATCATAATCACGATGATGTTAGCGAATTTGAATGTGTTTTTTAGTCGAATATGATGTTTGTACAATAGTTATCATGATCGTGATGTTTATTAATTAATTTAATATTAAATGATCATGATATTGTAAAATTGTAATATTTGTAATTCTAATTGTATGTAAAATTCTAAAATTCTAATTTTAATTTTAATTGTAATTGTATGTAAAATATTTGTAAAATTTTAATTTTAATTGTAATATTTAATTTATTGTGAAATTATTGTAATTGTAATTTTAATAGTAATTGTACATATGTAAAATTGTAAAATTGTAATTGTAATTCTAATTGTATGTAAAATTCTAAAATTGTAATTGTAGTTGTAATTGTATGTGAAATTGTAAAATTTTAATTGTATATATGTAAAATTATAAAATTGTAATTGTAATTGTTATTGTACGAGAAATTGTAAAATTGTAATTCTAATTCTAATTCAATGTAAAATATTTGTAAAATTTTAATTGTATTATTGTGAAATGATTGTAATTGTAATTGTAATTGTATGTAAAATTCTAAAATTGTAATTGTATGTGAATTAATTGTAGAATTGTAATTCTAATTCTAATTTTAATTGTATTAATGTGAAATGATTTTATTAAAAATTTTAAATTTGTAAATTTGTAAAATTTTAAATAATTGTAAAACAATAAATCTAGAACAATATGAATTTTTGTAACATTATAAAGTTTAGAAAATAATGCAAATAAATATGTACTTTAGAATTATGATTATTTTATTATGATCTTACATACAAAAAAAGAACTTTATACAATACTCCATTTTTTTTGAGATCAACATAATTGCAAATTATTAAGTGAAATATTGATTTTAACATCAACACAATGAAAATTACCAATTAATTAAAAATACATATTATAATGTTTCGAAAACCCCATCTTAAAAAGTATAAATATTGATGAAATAACACATGTACCATATCACTCTCGGTTGCCATGACCACCCTCATTATTTTCTAGCTCACATGGCATGATAAAACTATTGTTCTCAAAAATATGTTTTGATCTAGGGTCATGTCTCAATACGAACCACCAATCCCTATCTAACACGTCTGGGTAAAAAAACATCTGGTTGTAGTGTTTGGGGAAAACATAGGGCTCCTTAGCTTCATCCCACATCTTTCTAGAGTTGATAGATATCAACCTACTATTGCAATATTTCTTTACATTATTCCGATCAAAGGTGTCCCACCACTTGCACCTAAAAATAATTCATTGGAAAGAAGAGGAATCCACTTCAATGATTTCTTGTATCTTTCCGACGTAACCTAACATCCCTCGTACTAGGTTTTCATCATGGTGGTTAGATCGACTAGATTGATCAAACTCGACTTCCACTCCACAGTCTTGTGTGATTTTTCCAGCATCGGCATGTTTTGTGCGAAAATGGTGTCCATACGCCCACATAGATGGGAACAAATGCACCTATTATAAGAAGGTTAAAAATATCATAGTGTCATGTGTCTTATAATAACCCAATAGTTAAAATATGAAATATAGATCATGTAATTGCATTTCAAAGGTGCATTATTAAGTTTCAAATGTACATATAAATTAAATAGATTATTACCAAGTTGTTGCACCCAATCCCTACGTTTAGCACATCCTCTTCGGCATGTAGGTAATGACCAGTTGCACTGTATTTCTCTCTGTCTTCGTCAGCAACCCAACTGTTGGGGCATATTTTTGGCATATATTGTTTTAAATGATTGGGATAAGGTACACTTATACGATTCAACTATCTGAATTCTTTCTTTTCACTATCCCATTTCATCCTCTTTTGTTCGTACAATGCAACCCACGGTTATGTCGCTTCAGAATTGTAAAGAAGGAATTTATTGATTGCTTCAATTTTTGCATTCGATGATGAAATCAAAATGACATTATATAGTACATAGAGATCAAAATATAAATTATATTGAAGTTCAACATGAATATTTACTTTGTGTAAATTTGAAAAATTATAAGTCGCTTACTCTTTATCAAGCATTTTTTTCCACTCGTTTGGAGCAACTCCCCTTCTCTTTCATCTTCATCCCTTTCATCGTCCCAAATCACCACACCTGGTATGTTTTTGATATCCTTGATGTACTCACTGGCATAATAGAAAGACTCATATGATATGTACCCCTTCGCCATAGACCCCTCGGGTTTTTCCCTTTGTCAAACAAAACCTTTCAATTTCTTTATGTACCTCTCTAAGAAGAACATCCAACGAAAAGAAACCACCCCAACTAATTCAACCTCATCTTCTAGGTGGATTAGAAGATGAACCTAAAATTCCATGAAACTTGTCGGCAGTTCCTTCTCAAACATACAAACAATCTCAACTATCTCTTGACGCCATCGTGGAATGCTAACCACATGAATATCCTTTTATGTGATCCAACATAAAAATGTAGATAATTTAGATATGGCACATCCTAGGTCTTGAGGGAATTCATGTTTCACACACCCACGCACGAATAAAGGATAATGACACTACAAAGATATAAACATGTGCAATAATATACAAAAGTAGTTATGTTTTATGATCCCTTCATGGGATAAATTTATTAGTATAACAAATAATAAAATAATGTTTTTTACATTATACGTACTCTTAGAATATTTAGATGGTCATGCGATTTCAACCCCGAAAAATGGTCATCCACGATGAAGTAGCGTCGTACTGAAGAACCGTATGAAGATGGCACCCTCACACCCATTATAACTTCCTTTGCCAAAGAAATATCATCTTTTTTAAAAATCCATGGGACATCACCTTCTTTGAAATACCATGAATTAGAGGGATCAACGCGTGCCTTTGATCCTGTACTTTCTAATCATCTTGGCCAATGTTTCTTTTTAGTTTTTGAAGTAATAAGATATTTCCTAACAACCAATGTGTCACTTTTTTTTGATGATATGTTCCTCCATAAAGAAGATGACACATTTTTAAATATATGGATGCGATCTAATAAGTGGGTAATATTAAGATGCTCCCATTATGGGAGGTTATAAAATATAGATTTCCTTTTCATCCCAATGGGAAATTTCTCAAATTACATAGGTGTCGAAGAATTCTGGATCATTGAACATAGGCTCCCCATTTTAATTCAACATTTCTATGAACTCCTTCTCCTTCTCTCTCTAATATGTTCTAAGCCATTCAGCTGGTGTCGTTATTGGAGGCCTTTGGGCTCTCTCTTGTTTACCATTGAAATCAGATGCTGCTCTTTTGTAAGGGTGTTCTTCTGGGATGAATACCCTCGAGCAATCATACACTAGATTTCATAGGTCCTTGGACCATCTAGCTTTCAGAGAAGGTCCACAACATTTACATCCAAAATACCCTTTTGTTACAATACCTACAAGATTATTGTATACAATTAATATGCATGGCATGTTAAATAATATCATGAATATCAGAACAATTAAAATGAACTAAATAACTAATATGTGAAATAATATTTTTACGTATATAAACAAATCAATAAATTAAACAGGTAATTTACCAAAGAAAATTCCTAAGCCTAGATAATCATGTGTCGTGTAAGCAGATATGCCATAAAACATAAAACTCCTCTCTGCTGTGATGGGTCTTGATACATCGTATACATTTTGTTGGAACGGGGTCTCCTAACAAGCTACGAAATTGGTCCATTTTGGTTATTTTTGTTATATTTAGTATAGCGCAGGGATTTTGGGGTCGGTCAAAGCCCCAAAAGAATTGTAATTGGGTTAAAGGGTAAACTATGGGTCTGAAAACCATGGGTTGTGGACCATATGAATATTAAATCTAGATTGTTATAAATAGAGAGGCATTTCGGATTGAAAGAGGTAAGGATTTGATGAGCTATTGATGCAATCTATTGTGTAAGAGATCTGTTGGGGTTCTTGGGGAACAGACTCCTACTGGATGTGTGCACAGAGATCCTAGTCCAGCTATATGTAGACCCTGCTGCTATGTGCACAGGTTGGGAAGGGAATTGTAAGGGTAATGAATGAAAGAATATGCAAGATTATTGGATCTGAATCTATGAGTACTATTGAATGGATTGCATTTCTATGTCTTTGTGCTGTGAAGGTCTATATATCGAATGATTGGATCTATTCTGCTCTAATTATATCATGCTACGAAAATCTGTGTATTGAAGTAAATCTAGATATGTTCTGTTCGGGTTATGTAATGTTGTGTTGATGTTATAAAAAGCATATAATTGTAGATCTAGTGCACATGGATGCAATTGGATACTTATTTAACCCTGTGCAGAGACAAGGTAATATAAACATAATGCAACCCTGCTTGCCTTACCCTTCCTTTCTCAGGGTGTGGAAACCTGGTTCTAGCACCCACCCATACTACTTTGGGTGAGACTGTGACCCGTGCTAGTAGGTCACTGCCGAAACGGCCAGTAGTATAGGGGCTTTTTGGCAAACCTTGCACACCTAACCTGGGTCAGGACCCCTCAAGCCAAAAAATGGTTCTTTTGCCGGGAATGGAAGAAATCTAAGAAAGGGATCGGGTAATGACAAGAGAATACTAGAAGCCTAAAAGAAAAGAGATCAAGGACTGGTTCGAAAGGTAGATCCAGGATTTTTCAGTAAGAGAAAACTGAAGTGAAAAATTAACGGCGAAAAGGTGGAAGAATAGGTATGTTCTTACTGAAAGCTACGAAATATTCTTTGTAACTTTTTCAATTGAGCTTCAGGAGTGGCTGGCCAAGCTGGTAGAATTCGAGAAGTGCTGGAAGGATGAGTGAGTCACTTAGTGGACTCCAGATCTGCTTGAACAAATTGAAAGAACCGATAACACTATTATACGCACGGTGGATCACTGGGTGGATAGTGTGCTAGGAGGCTTTGTGACAGAATTTTCCATTCATCAATCTGTATCATACTCTGAGGCCAAGAGATGATTCTTCAAAGGATTCTGGGGTAATTTTCTGAGGACGTTACCATTATTGATCAAGAAGTTGCTGTAAGAGCATTTTGTGTAGCCATACAGACTGAATGACCTCGGATCCAGACAGGAGTACGAAACACAGTGGTAAGTATTATTGGACCAACCTTGACAGAGGAAGGGCCGCCTATAGCCCAGTTAAGGAACTGGCTACATCACCACCTAGGGCACGCAAGGGTAAGAATTCACCTATAACGTCATCCCTGGATAGTGATATGGATATGAACTTGAAACTACCTACCTTTAAAGGGGTAGGAGATGAGGACATGGATCGATTTTGGTTTGTTACAGACTCTCTCTGGACTGCGCAGAATGTGGCAAGTGATACAATAAAAAGGGTGCAGTTTTCTTTAGCATTTGAAGACCGAGCTCTAGACTGGTATATGCGATATGTTGCCTAGAATGGAACCACCTCCATTTAGGATATTAAGGATGCTCTGAAGAAACAATTTCGTAAGCCAAATTATTATTCCCAGTTAGTAACAGACGTAAAGGACTTTAAGCAAGGTGCATTTGAATTAGTATGGGAGGAAGATCAATGGTTAAAGAAGGAAATTAGGGAAGGAGGGTTCGAGTATGATGATAGACAACATACAGAATGGTTCATCGCCATGTTGCTACCTCACCTATGCACCCCCATGAATTAGCAGACCTTTGAATCACATGAGAAAGTTGTAGAGGCCCCTATGAAATTAGAAGTTGCTCCCCAGGAAGACACCTCAGCAGGGGTACAACAGATCCAGGAACAACTCGAGGATATGCACATGGAGATACATAACCTGCGAAAGGAATGAGGAAAAGACATCTGTGCGGATCTCTGGTGTATACGTTGCCGAGTGTCTAGTCACACGAAGGATCAGTGCCTGCTACTGACTAATTATATGCAAGCTGGAGGCCCTAGCCTGCTGCGACCAGGGGTGAGTAGGGAACCTGTCCTGTCGCGCCTAGGATCAAGTGGATCTGGGTTATGGTGTGATGATTGTCGGGTAGCAGGCCTACATGATACGAATCATTGCCCTCGGCTGGTGCTTATGTTCTTGAGCTAAAACAACAATGGCGCCGATTATGTCGAGCTGTAGGACACGACGAGTAGAATTTTCGAACATATGACTTAATGATGGATCGTGGGAACTTATATCGGGTGCAATCAGACCCTACATCGCCTAGACCAACTGCGCACTTTAGAGGATCACCATCCTAAGGAAGAGGAGGTCAGGAGGAAGCACAGGCCAAGGAAGAGGGTAGTTATTCTATTATAATTGTGGGGAAACAGGGCACTTTTCCAGATAATGCCCTATTCCCACTAGTCCATTGTGTAAGTACTGCAAACAGTTGGACCATGAGGTAGAAGACTGCCTGATCTTAATAGCCATAATGCAGGAAAAGAAGCCTACCCCTATGCAGAATGTACAGAGGGTTAAAACTGAGCTACAAGAAACAGATCCAAGTGTAAGGGTCATAAAACGTAGCGGGTTGGATACCAAGGGAAGAAAAGAGATACCCCATGAAGAACAGACACTACCCGCAGCCCCTGTGCCATCTAAGAGTGAGGAAGAAATTAATACCTTTTTAAAGGCATGTCTGAAATTTCTCAGGAATCCGCAGGCAGTAAGAAACCTCCTGGCCTTAATGAATACCTGTGCAGCTCGGCCCACCTTGGTCCCTGAGACCAAGGATGTGCACAAAATTTACAGCTCTAAGAAACGCACAGGGAGGGAAATGTGGTTGACTGCAAAAATCAGAGACTATGAAATGGATCAATTTATCTTAGATCTTGGATCTGATGCCAACGTTTTGCCTAAGCAGACATGGCAACGAATGGGGAAGCCCAAATTAGAATGGTCCACTATCCAGCTGTGCATGGAAAATCAGCAGAAAATCATTCCTTTGGGAAGGTTACCAAAATTTATGGTTGACATTGCAGGAGCAAGAGTACTAGCTAACTTTGAAGTAATTGAGATAGTCGATGATGCAGACCCCTACCATGCTCTCCTTGGGTTGGATTGGGCCATAGACATGGGAGGTATTATTAACCTAAAGAAATGAAGCTTGGTATTTGAAAGTGGAGGCATGTGTGTCATAGTACCCCTGGATCCCGCGGAAGGTGCCCAGTATACCGAGCCTATCCACACGAAGGAAGAATTAGATTATATCTATACGATCACTACGTAATATGAATATCGGGTTAACCCCACGGATGAAGGGTTGCTCTGTTAGGAAAAGGACAGTGAATGCTTTTCTGACTCCGATGAGGAGCTGGAGAATTGGCAGAGTTGGCTACATGAGGTTTCAGCACTTCGCAGCCTTCAGATCGTCAGAAGATTCCATCACATCTCTACCATGGAACGTACCTTGCCTTGCCGAGAGCCCACAGATGACACTCCGAAGCCTATGAATCCTAAGGGGTCCATAGAATGTAGGTCTGAGGCACTACCACTAACTCGGTATGAAGCACCTACGCAGGTACCTGTCTCCCTTACCTAGAGGAATTTCTGGAGTAGGGTAATCCTACGTATAGAGACCCCCTTAGCCAGATGGGCCCCAAAATCGGTCGACCCACATGGTGACCTGCTTGCACACAACACTCAAGGGTGTGTTTGGACCTTTTCCAACCAGGTTACAGACTTATCTACAATCATGAGTATCTAGGAGAATTTGCGGATGACTAAAGAATTAAATCACCTACGGACGTATGACGCAGTTGTCCTGCACAAAAATGCTCCTTCCACGATCAACATAAATGCCTTGAAAAGGCTCCTGATTGACTTGAAGGCTCATCGTGTGTCAAATGTCCGTAGAAATATGAAAGGACCATCAATGTGTCAGCCGTGCCCTGACATCACAGGGACACGACCTTGGATACAAAGGAAGAATATCAGCTCATCCTGAGTTAATGCAAAAAGACACTTACAAACGTAGGAAAAGGGTGGTAGATTATCAATATCACCATTTATGATCAGAACGATCAGAGTAGGCACCACATACGAGCTACCTTGCCATTAAGTAGCTTCAATTGGGGTGTGGATGGCTAGAAGATGATGGCTTGGGCTATTTATTCAACTGTCAAGCAGTATTGGCTACTTGCATTATGTTTTTTTCTACTTATTTCTACGATTCATATCACTCGTCTCTCCATTATGGAACCCAACTCATAGGAGGAACTGATAAGAGGGCTAGGATATGATGAGTGCAGTAATAGGAGTGCATGTGGGCTGCCACCTGGAAGGATTAGCTGTGAACCAATTTCGGCAGGAACTCTGCGGTACCGAGACCTGCTATGACATCTTCACCATTTCTAGGCCCCACCCACTAGAAGCAACATATGTTTACTCCCCTGCACTGTCACTTCTGAACAGAGTCCTAGGGACATTCAAGTCGACTTAGCACAACTATCTACTATAGAGCTACGAAGACTATCTGCCAGCATATTGCAAGAAGTACACCGTCGTGACCAAGAAAGGTGCAAGCAATATGACCTGACCTCGGAAGAACATGCCCAGTAAATTTCCATGGTCACTAACACAACACGCATTATTCAAGAACAACTGGCCCAGGGAGTCCAATTTTTTGAAGAAGCTACACAGCTATAGACGAAACCACAACACTACCCCATGCTTCAGCATGCCTAATGGGAATTGACGCAGGCAGAAGATGCTCTAGATCAAATTCGGGCCTCCACATCAGCCCCCGGCCATGAGCACCACCTGGCCACCATGCAGTAGATTGAGGACCTTTGTCACTCCAAGAAGATTGCATAAAAAAAGGTGAAACCATGGACTAATGCTGCACTCCAGCTTGCACATGATGCACAGTCTGCCATTTCACGCCTCTACTGGTTGTTGGAACGCATTGGTCCAGATCTCGATGGGCCTGCTTCTCTGAAAATGATAAATATTGTGCAACATGTGGCTGCCCAAAGCAAGGAAGTGCTTCCACCCGTCCATCACTCACTGGCTACCTTACACACGCAGATTGAAGGCGCACCACCAAAGTGACTCGGGACAAGTCATAAGATTGTGTTGGGGGACTGTTGGAATGGGGTCTCCTAACAAGCTATGAAACCGGTCTATTTTGGTTATTTTTGTTATATTTAGTATAGCGCAGGGTTTTTTTGGTGGGTCAAAGCCCCAAAAGCATTGTATGGGGTTAAAGGGTAAACTAGGGGTCCGAAAACCATGGGTTGCGGACCATAGGAATATTAAAGTTAGATTGTTATAAATAGAGAGGCATTTCGGATTGAAAGAGGTAAGGATTTGATGAGATATTGATGCGATCTATTGTGTAAGTGATCTGTAGGGGTTTTTGGGGAACGGAATCCTGCTGGCTGTGTGGACGGAGATCCTAGTCTAGCTGTGTGTGGACCTTGTTGTGTGTGCAGGTTGGGAAGGGAATTGTAAGGGTAATGAGTGAATGAAAATGCAAGATTATTGGATCTAAATCTGTGAGTACTGTTGAATGGATTTCTGATAATTACTGTGTTATTCATTTCTCTGTCTTTGCACTACAAAGGTATGTATATTGAATGATTGGATCTATTCTACTATGATTATATCATGCTGCAAAATTATGTGTATTGAAGTAAATCTAGATCTGTTCTTTTCAGGTTATGTAATGTTGTGTTGATGTTATGAAAATAATATAATTGTAGATCTAGTGCACATGGATGCAATTGGATACTTATTTAACCCTACGCAAAGATGAGGTAATCTGAACAGAATGCAACCCTGCTTTCCTTACCCTCTCTTTCTCAGGGTGCGGAAACTTGGTTCTAGCACCCACCCATACTACTTCGGGTGAGACTGTGACCTGCGCCAGTAGTTCACTGCCTAAAGGGCCAGTAGTATAGGGGTTTGTTGGCAAACCTTGCACACCAAACCTGGGTCAGGACCCCTCAAGCCAACACATTTATCTCATCCCATAATTCCTTCAATTCATCTACAAGTGGTTGTAAGTAGACATCCATATTCTTCACTTGTCTTCTACTGGGGACTATGAGAGCCAACATAAGATGTTCATTCTTCATGGAAAACCATGGGGGGGTATTTTTATTGATCACTACTGCAGGCCAAACAGAATAGTTGGTGTTCTAGAGGGAATATGGGTTGATGCCATCCATGGATATGCTGAGTCGTAGACTTCGTACTTCATCCTTAAATTTTTCGGGCCATGTATCCTCTATATGCTTCATGGCTATTAAATCAGTCAAGATTCAGATAACTCCCAACTCATTTCTGTGTGAGGCATGCCATCCCTGCAACATAGCTAATTCTTTGCAACAAAATAGCCTTTGAATCCTTGGGATTATAGGCATGTGCCTCAATATCTTAAAAGGAGGACCAGTACGTGATTTACCCTTATTTTGTTATTTATCATACCTTTCATACCCAAATTTCATACATATCTCTTTGTCTACATATTCTTCTCTATATAGAATACAATCATTTGGACATGGATGATATGATATGTACTCAACACCCAACATTTTCAGCAATTCATTTGCCTCTTCGTAGCTACTGGGCAAGACATTATCACTCGGAAGAACCTTATATTTGAATAACCTATAGTTGGTGATCATGGAAAAATATATTAATAAATATACATTAGTGCCGATATAAATTTTAATGTTCATAAAATTTAGCATTTGTAATGTTCATTGTGTATTGATTATATTTCTTAAATTTATATAAGGGAGGAATTTTTGGTAACTTACCTCAAAACTTCTAAGAAACATGCATTAAACAAGCCAAAATTTTCTTTCAAGTTGTACAGTAACATCGTTTTCCCCAACTGGGTATACTTTGACTAACTTTCAAGTCCAAAGAGAGGGGTGGTGGAAGAAAATTAAAGGCTTTCGAAAAAGGTGTCAGCAACATGAGCATCATCCCCTAGTTGTTCATTGTTTTGGAATGCATCTAACAACATTGTCTCCATGGTAGTCATATCCCTTATTTAATCATCCATACCAACCTATATTTGATTGCCTCCATTGCCAGTTTGTGAAGAACTGCTATTGATGTATTCATTCTTAACTGGTGAATCTGGACGTAGTGAGAATTGAATCGGTGGTTGATTCAACCATTCTTGGTACTGTTCCTCTCTGATTTTTTCTCTTAATTCAATCTTCTCTCGATTTGACATTTTCATGGGGTGCAACAGAAGATGGTAGGTAAGTCTCTCATCATCACTAGAATCCTAATAATTTAAAAAAATATATTTGAACATGATTAGTACAAAATATATGATATCAATTAGTAAGCACATTGACAATATTGCATGATTAATTGGTTTGACGTTGAAATAATTACATTAATAAATATACCAAACAATTATAATTATTACCATCATTGTCACAGGATTATGGCTAGAAGATGCAATATTGTTACAATTGGCAGGTTGAAGCGGTTGTCCATTTTCATCTACCAAATGCGCCTTGCGGTATGTTGCTCTTGATAAGAGCTTTCGACATTTTGGAGCTTTTTGAATATTTTATGCATCTGAAATCGATTATGAATCTGGAGGAACCTGCAAATTTGTATACATTATAAATTTAATTAGTTTGTGCATGATTGACATGGATAAAAAACATAAATTCAATTAGATAATGAAAATATAAATAAAATATGAAGTAAATATTATTTTTGGGGTGGATAGGGAGAAATCCACAATGGAATTTGAGAAATATTATGGAACAAGTTGGATTTTGAATAATTTTCCATTCGATATATAATTATGATATTTTCTCCCTGCATTTGAGCAAAATCAACAATAAATTTGGTGTACACACCTAAAAGTAATTTCAGTGCCTTAAAAATGGACTTCTAGTTATCGGTGCTAATGTACAGATAACTGCATCGGTGTGTTTTAGTTACTGCGCATCAGTTCCATGTTATAAACGGATGCACTGATGACGAATAAACACAAATAAGAAAAGCGCAACTCTACTTTATTTAAGTGAAAAAAATTGGTAAATTGAAAAATGGGTGGCAAAATATTTTTCGAAAATCTAATTTCATAAAACAATTATTTAAATACTAAACACTTTTCATTATTTCACTATTTTTGCAAAACATTTTAGCCAGATATTTGTAGGAGACATACCTAGAGAAAGAGAGCATGAGAGCACTGTGGAGCAATGAAATATGTTCGAACATAAGTATTCAGACAATCATAATTCCAAACATCTGGTGATTCAAACCCTGTACCATATAATTGCAAATGATCTCGTGATTAAATTTTATTTTATTTTTTACTTTTTCTTCAATTTTTTTTACGCAGTAAGAAAAAAAAATTCAATTTGTTTTTCATTTTCAGAGAAAAAAAAAAAACAAACAAACAAAACAAAACCATTTTTACCCTAAACCCTTCATTATTTTTGTTTCTGTCATTTCTTCTCCCTATTTCTGTGATTTTAGAATTAGGGTTTTTCATTTTATATTTATAGGGTTTGTGTTTCTATATATAGTCCTATCACATCCAACCCATGGGATGACTTGCATGGTCAAATCCCAATCCATGTCATCCCTTGTGTGAATTTAAAAAAACAAAAAAAAATTTATCAGTGCGCCCAGCGTAACCTAGTGCACCGATGCGCTGGATTATTCCAGCACATCGTGCAAGTACTATGTGATAAAAAAATTTAAAACAATTTTTTTTTAATCAGTGCGCCATATGTAAAATAGGGCACTGGTGCACTATTTCATTATGGCACACTAGACATGTGTTGTTTTGCAAAAAAAAAAAAATATATTGTGTTAATCGGTGCATCATGTAACATACAACGCACTGCACTGGGTCTCCTTGTTGACAGAGAGCACTGTATGGTGGTCCCTTGTTTGCATGAGGCATTAATGCTAGAAAAACTAACACTGGACGATTTTTATTGTTTTGTCTGTGTTAATCGGTGCAGTGGTTAACATGTAATGCACAGGTGCTCCTTGTTGACTTAGAGCAGCGTACGGTGTATTATACTATTTTGGCAGTGTGTTTATAAGACCACCACGCACCAACGTCGATGCATACACCATTAATGATGCACCGGTTTCTTGAGAATTTTTTTACCTAAAAAGCTGACAATTTATTTATAAAATATATTAATGAATGATATGGTATAGGTTTTATATTGATAAATAAATGGCTGACAAGAGATCAAGTAACAAAAATACTGATAACACATAAAGAAAAGAAAAAAAGGCAAGTTCTTTGTAAATTGTTTACAAAAAATATTATTTTTGAACTATATGTAAGTTTAACTAATATGTATTGTTTAATATGTATTAGGCAGAGCCACAAAATGACGAAGCACGATAAGGTTATTTCTGATCTAGGACCAGAAGAGCATAAAAGCTTGATGGAAAAATTGCAGAAGGATGAATCAGGTGAATGAAAAAATATTATTGATCTAATATGAGTTTCTTTTTTAAATTTTCATTAATAATATACTTTAAATTATTAGATAACATGTGTCAAACAATTTGTTAATTCACATATGTTTAATGTTCTATAGGGACCAACAACTCAGAAAATGAATTTTGTTTTAAGAAAAGAAAAAAATAGAGCATGAAAATGAAAATAAATTGCTCCTTAGCTCATTTGGAGTGGTGTTGGAGGTTAACAAAAGGGGGAAAAACTTTTACAAAAGTTTGAGGGATATATTGGAATGAATGTATAGACATTATTTCCACTTACAATACAAAAATCAATCCAATGATTCCAAGAACCAAATTTTATCTAAACTATAGGAAGAGTTTCCAGAGAATTGGTCAATGAGACATGTTAGACTTTTAAAAGCAAAAACATACAATAATAAAAAAGAAGAATGAAAAAGTAATATTCCTTTAAATGTTTGTCTAGAATTATTTATAAATATCATTTATAAATATCACTTTTGTTATATTTACTTTTCATATATCAATATAAAAATTAAATAGTTTACTGTCATGTTACATTTTCAGGAAGATTATGAAAATATCAAAAGATGAACGAGCTGATATCATAAATATGCTAGGAATGTCCAAAAAGGTGTACAATGAGATGGTCAAAGAAATGGACAAAATTGCATTGTAGGAGGAGCCATCTCAACAACAATGTGCTTCAAATGTAATATGTAATCATTGAATTTTTTTATCATTAGGTACAATAAATAAACAATTTAGCATTAAATATTAATTTTCAAGTATTTTCTTGTAGAAAATAAAAGAAAATGGAACCCATTCAGCACATAAAACAGGATGACAAGGAATAAAATGGTTGATATCTAAGTTTGTGAGTAATTGTTACTTCCTTATAACAACTTAACTAGATTTCATTTTTGTATTTTTTAAGTTGTTTTACAAAAATCATCATTGGATATCTTCAAATAGGTGCTAACATACAAAGAAGAACTATTAGATGAATTGATTGACATTGACTTAAATATGGGTTGTGAGTATATGTTGGCATATCAAAAATTAATTGTGGAATTTGTATGCATCTATCAATCTTGTTTTATTTAGATCTGTCTCTAATTAATAGAACAAAAAAAATATTTTATATTAAATATATGATTTGTTATGTGGTATAAAACTTGCAGGAAACAAATTATGGAATTGTGCCAACAGATGAAATCTTGAAAGATGGCATACTACATGGTTTTGAAAGAATGTGTATAGTTCTTGAGTCAATTGTTGTTATGGTACGTCATTTCTTTTCGATTTACATTGATATATATTATTTAATATTACAATTTTCATTATTCTCACCAATGTATATACAGTCATTACATTCTATTTTTATGTTTGTAGATGAAAGGTGAAGAAGAAGAAAACACTCAACACCATGAACAAAAAATTCCTGAAAATAACCCAAGTCATGGAAGTAGCTCTAGCAGCGACAGCAGTTCAAGTGAATAATGATGATCACTATGTTTGGATATCAAAGCAAGGCATTGTATTTTTGAAATATTTGTATGTAAGATCAGACATTTTTTTTAATGTAATGGACATAGTGTCCCAATTGAAAAACAAAGGGATACCAATAACTGTCCCACTTTGTATGACAAATTTTGTCTTATTCATATATATATATATATATATATATATATATATATATAATAAAATACGTTCTAGTTTATTCTATTGAGTTCCCCATTGTCACTGTGAAATGTAACACCGTTGATTAAATTTATGGATGATTAAATATTATAATGAAGAGATGTGAAATTTGATGATATGACATAACAAATTAATCCAAACATCACATTCAAATGCACTAATAAAAATTTAATTCATATGAATATTATTATAAGATATGTGTCATCTTTTGATTAATGAATTTAAAAAAATCACAATAATTATGATATGATATAACAAAATAATCCAAACATCACATTCAAATGCATTAATAAAAATTTAATTAATATGAACATTGTTATAAGATGTGTTGACTTTTATTGAATAATGAATTTTAAAAAGTTACAATAATTTCCCTGTCATAGGTCGACGTTTCTAAAAAATACAATATGAACACTGGTGTGTGTTAGTCACTGTACACAGGTGCGTTTGTATGATACAGCACACTAGTGCATTTCTACGACCTATAGGCACCACACAAATACTAAATTCCAATTATAAATCTCGGTGCATTTGTATGATACTGCGCACCAGTGCATTTATGTGAGACTACGCACCAGTGCATTTGTACAACCTATGGGCAATGCACAAATACCAATACCAATTATAAATCTCAGTGTGTTTGTGCGATAATACACACTGGTGCATTTGTACGACCTATGGGCACCTCACAAATAACAATATGAATTAGCACAATCAATGTGTTTGTCTAATGCAATGCACCAGTGCGTTTCTATAATTCTATGTATCGGTGCATTGAGATGAACTATGGGCATCGCACTAATCCCAAGACCAATTAGAATGGCCCCATGTGTTGTATCACCAACACTATGCCTGGTGCGATTTTATACCTTGATGGCCCAGTGCATGCACCTTCGACCGCCTCGGGCCACCTTCTAGTTGACGCGCACCTATGCGTTGACACCTTAGTAGCGCACCGATGAAAAAACATCCGTAATAACCTTCAGCCACCCGGTTTTTTTAGTTGTGTTGAAATTCTGTTAAAATATCCACCAAAACCTTCGTAACTGTAAATTCATGTTGTAGAAATGTTTTTTTGACAATTTTGGCCAATTTATAACACTAAAAACCTCCTTTATAACCTCCATTAGAGGGTCTTTTCCTTGTATTGACCAGAAGCCAAGCAAGTGGAAAGCGAAACCTTGAATACATCCTTCAAGCTATATATATATTGAGGATACTCCAGTAGTAAGAGGTAAATACATTGAAGGTGAAAAGAAGAAAAATAAAGGTAAGACTATTAAAAATCTTAATTTTGCAGGAGAAGATGCAAGTTTCTTATTTCAACTATGGAAACCACTCACTAGGCTCTAAATTTCAAAGGGTTTCATGGAAAATAAGAATATATAGGACACTAAAAAAGGCAAATAGCCTCTCACAAAAGATATTATTGACTTATCTCCAACATTAGAGGAGGTCTTTGTGCAAGGGAAAGGAAAAGATAAGATGGTGGAAAAAACTGAAGTGCAGGTATTAAAGGAGAAGTTAAGAGAGGCCATAGAAGAAGTCATTGAGATTAAGTTAGAATTACAGGAGGCCAAGGTAGAAATAAATTTGATGGAATATTTCAAAGAAGAAATAAATGATCAGCTAAACCAATATGATGAATCACTAACCAATGCCAAGAATTTGTTGAAAAGGACACTTCCTTTAAGAAGGGTAATGAAAAACACATGGAAAAGAAACTTATGGTTACAATCTGAAAGGAAGAGGCTCAAAATCTAGGTCAAATAATTAGAGGATCAAATGGAGATGATACAGTTAGAACTAAAGAAAAGAGGACTTAAAATCAAAGTGATAAATGAGCCTGAAGAGATGCATCCTCCTACTGCTAAAGATGAAGTTCCCAAAGCTTGAAGAGTTGGCCTAAGACATTTTTGACAATTTTGAAGCATTCGGGAATCAAAATTTCCATATTTAAAAGTTAAATTTTGAGGAAAAGGGAAAATTTTGTGTTTTTCTACCAATTAGTAAATTTAGTAGAGAACCCCGGGCTTGAAGGCTAGATTTCGCTACGAAATCCCAATAGGTGACTTTTTGTCAAAAATCACAGTTTTGGGCGAAATCAAAGATGGAGGAAATTTTTGTTTAGCTCATTTTGTATAACCAACACATATAAATCATAGAAGAAGGATAAAAATTGGCATGGATAGGTGAAGTAGAGTTGCTACAAAATCACACTACGAAATTGCCTATTTTACTATGTTTATGCAGCGAGCAGCATTTGGTAGCATATTGGTATTTTAAAGGCGTATTGAAGGTCAGCCAGCCACATGGAAGTGTTAAAGAGTATCAGTGGCACGCTACAACAGAAATTTTATCCTCAACAAAGTTGTCTTTTTCTCCAGCTCAGTATAAACACAATGATCAAATATCATGATAATATTTTCCTTAAAACTAGGGTGATTGGTCTCTAAATATAGTGGGAGTATTTATGTCTTGATTATGGTTAGTGCCACTCGAGAACTTGGCTATTATTGATGTAATTATACAGTTCTATAGTTAGTGAATGTAATAAATAGGAGGTAGAGTCCTAATAGGCTTCTAAGTATAAATTCATTAGGTGTTTGTTTTATTTCCAAGTATCTTGTTTATTGTTAATTGAGGTTTCAAAGAAAATGGTTTGATGATCTATCCATGTGGGCAGATCCAATGTAAGTGACTAAATCCTATTAATAGGCAATACTTCGAAGAATACATGGTTGGAGAATGTTATTATACACTACCACATTGTAAAGTTTTTTATGATCAGTAACATACACTGACTGTGTTTTTCTTCTTCACTTGAGATTATTTTGGTGTTTTAATGAGTATTTGTCCTATATATCTTAATATTTTTATTTCAATATCTTGATTTTTTAATTACTCATAATTCATGTACTTCTTGCTCTGACTTCCTTTGAACATTAAGCTATTGTATATTTATGTGTGTGTCTTGTCCTATCATTGAAACATCTACATGCATTAGCTTCCACAAGCAGAGCCACTGTCATTGAATTTCCTAACACCGACTCCATAAGCCCAATGGTAGTAAACCCTTTACATTTTTCACATGCAAGATAACACATTCAAGATAATAACATAGAGTCATCTATCTAAGTGAACCATAATTGAACAAATCATAGTTAATTTGAGAGATCCCTCTCAGGATAAAGAGGCTAATTTTCAGTCAGAAGCTGGTTTGAAAGAGTTAATTTAGGTTGTCTGGTGGAGCAACCCATCTGTACCAACTTAGTGATAAAATTTTCTTTCACTGTAGCCCTGCTACATAGCCTAGTCTTCCTGTGAGGAACTGATTTTGTTGGTTGAATAGGTCTAACAAGTTGACTTGGTCCTGCAGTGAAGACATAAACATCAATGAAAGTCTCTCATGGAATGTTCAATTGATTAAGGTGGTGAAGGACAATGATTTTAATCAGAAATCGATGGAATAGAATGTTCATGTGAAACTCATAATCTCTATTTTTCACTATGAAGGCCATTTTATCAATTCTTATGTACAAGTAGTAGGGTTGGTTGAGTAATTTCACCGTAGTGAAATGCATGAGCAACCTAATGTGAAAGTTGTATAATCTAGAGAACCTTCCCTCACAAGTGAAGTATTTCATGATGATTTTCATCATGGGGGAAATCCTCTTCAACAACTGACCAAAAGGAAAGACCTTTTTGATGTTATCTTTGTAAGGTGCCTTGAGGTAAGTCTCATACAGCTGGGCATCCAAATCCTTAGTCTTAAACCATTTTTGACCCACATTAGGTATCCCTGATTATGTTGCAATGATGTCAGTGGAAATGGTGAAAGTCACCCCTGTTATAGTCACTTGGTTATTTTGGAGGTTGCTGATGAAAAAACTTGGTCAAAGTAGGATGAGTTTGGACTCTTTGTAAGATCTCACAAAATTCAAAGAAACCTACATGTTGGAAACATTTGACACTAAGGGTGATGCCATTAATTCCCTAGTGTTTGTTGGCTCTAATATCAAAATTATTTGTCCTTTGTTATATGTTTTCTTATCGTATTCTCTGGAATTTATTTCCTCATCAATTATGTTTCTTTCCTCCTCCATTATGTTTAATTTGTTTTTGAAGACCGTAGGGAAGAAGAGGAGGGGAAAGAGAGTAAGAATGTGGGGTTAGGGGATTTTGATGGGTGAGGGAAAATTTTGGAGAATGTATAAAGGGATTGGGGAGCTTAGGGAAGTGATGTGAGGGTGAAATATTTAGGGAAATAGGACAGGAAACTTGTATTACAAGGAGGTATCTAGCTGCCTAGGAAAGCACAGCTAGGGTGGTAGGGTTTAGGAAATAGGGCTTGGGAATGGGAAATGAGTGAAATTAATGGCAGTGGGGAGTGAGTTAGGGTGTAGGGAGGAAAATGGGGTCCAGGGGAAGACAATTAAGCTTGCAAACTATGAACTAGGCTTTCAATTTCCCAAAACATGAAATAAAATGTAAGGGAGGGTTTTCACCACAAAATTGACACCACATGCTGAAAGGAAGGGCTATGGAGGTGCCACTTACTTGAAAATAGTTGTAGAAACCCTAAATTGAAGCTGAGAACCTGTTCAATGAATATTAGGGATTGTGGCTCCCTTCTGCAAAAAGCACAGCGTATAGAGAAAAAGCACAGTGAGGAACCGTGAAAAGCGCAGTGCCTTTGGAAAAAGTGCAGCACGGCCTCCTGCAAATGTGCAACGAATGACCCAGAATTTGTTTTTCTGAAGGAAAGCTTGTTTTTTTTCTTGGGTAGGTTGAGAGATCAATGCTTTGAGGATGCGAATGAATGAATTCCTAGTCTTTGGGAGCCTTTATACTTGGAGAAATGTCATTAAACAAACTTGGGACCCACTTTTCTTTTCTTGAAATTAAGTTTACATTGCTCTTTATCTTTAATTTCTGAATTAGATCATTGATATTCATATTTTTATGGCTTAGGAACACTAATTGAATTTTTGGAACTTTTCTTATATGCTAATGGAACTTTGAGTGTGCAGCTACTTGGAACTCTGAGAACTTATTACAAATCAGGAAAGTAAAATTACATTTCACTCTGAAATCAATTTTACAAATCAAAATTACTAATGAAAAGTCTTTATTGGCACTCCTTTATTTTCTAAAATTTATGCAATGAAATGGGTATTTTATGACCTTGGAACTTATAAGACCTAATGGAGACTCTAGCTGAATGAAACCATGATGAAAATGACTGAAATGATAATGAAAACTCATGACTGATGGCACACTCAGCAAAGTGCTGAAATGAGCTAGCAAGTTATAAAATTTTAAACGGAGTGTGATCAGACTTAAATATGCACCAAGTGACCAAATATTTGCATGATGACCTAATGGAATGAAAAAAATTTCAAAATGGGACCCTAACATGACATGAAAACATTTTATTTGATCACTGGTGGAAGGATGCAAAAACTGACACTAATAGTGGCTACATGCCTTTGAATTGTGTTTCAATGTGGCCCAAGGGCCTTTCTACTATTGAAAAAAATGGAAACTCTAAACAACCAAAACCCTAACCCTAGGTGATTGAACACAAAGAATTTGTGGGCCCCATTGGGGTTAGTTGGACAACCAACTTCCCAAGGTTGTAACTTGGTCATATGATATTTGTTTGGAGTGTACGCTACCTTGTTAGAAATGTCTCTTTGAGTAATACAATATTTGCACCATGACCTTGCCTATAGCTATAGGCCTACTGCAGACCTAAAAAAACACCGTTTAGGTGGTCAAAACAACTTTGGAATTTCAGGACCCAAAAAAAATGATAAAAATAATAAATTTTGCTATATTCAAGGAAATTAATGAGACTAGATGGAGGTCCAGGTGGAATAGGCAGGTATACACCAATATCCACCTAGATTATTCCCCCCCCCTTAGGAAGCAATGGTCCCCATTGCGTGCAGAGCCTCCATGAGGTGACAAAAATTGTGTTGAACTTGGTCCCTAGTGAACCACTTACCCTGGTGAAGGATTTTCACAGTGTTGAAAAATCGATATAGTTGAATATGTTGTTGGTGAGTGTTCTTGATTTTTGTTTCCATGATCCTATCAGTGGTGGCCTATTCAATATATTTTGGGTTGAGATTTTTCGGTGCCAGCTGCTCAACAATGTCAGATGTATCCAACAATGGGGGAAAGTATGGTTGTAGTCGGTTCACATTGAATATTGGGTGCAGGGAAATGCATGGTGGAATTCAGAGCTCAAAATAATTATTTCTTAAAACCTTATTGATGGTGTAAGGCCCATATCAGAGCAGGAAAATCTTGCAGTAGGCCCCAATGAGGCTTTCCTTCTAAAAATGTAACCAAACTATGTCACCCACTTCAAATTTGTGTGGCACCCGATGTTGATCATGATGTTGTTTGTACTTAGCATTTGTTCTGTATAATATTTCATGGACCTGTTGGTGGATGTTTTGAATGCATTCAATTAAGCTTGTAGCTTTTTCAACTTTAGACTATACATGAGCTGAATCTACCTGAGTAGTTGCAAGCAGTATGACAACATCAATGGGACTTAGTGGTTGGAATCCAAACCTCTCCTAAAAGGTGCTATGACTAGTTGAGTTATGGAGAGCTTTGTTTTATTTGTGCTTGGAATATAGGAGGATTTCATCCCATGTGCATTTATGCTTCAAGTTATACATGCGCAGGATGTGCATGATCATCTTGTTGATGAACTTTGTTTAGCCATCAATTTGGGGGAGGAAGGTTGTCGACTTACCGAGCTTGGTATTAAATAACGACTATAGGCTTGACCAGAATGTAAGTAGGAACTTGTTGTATTGATATGAAATAATGGACTATGGGATCCCAAAGTGTACCCATACTTGTTCAAAGAATATTTTTTCAATGGCTTATGTTGTGATACTATTCTTGCAGGTTTCCAGAATGACCATGTTAGAGAATCTATCGATGACCACAAAAAAATAGTAATATCCATGATTAGTAGAAGGAAGGCGCGACATGTAACCCAAGGAAATGGATTCCTAGGGTTGGCTAGGAGTAGGCAGAGGAGTGTACATTCCTTGATTCTTGATTGTAGGTTTGGAAATGGTGCAAGCAGTGCAGGATCTGATGTACTTCCCAACATCCTATCAAATGTTTGGCCAATAAAAATACTTCTACAACACTACTACTATATGTTTACCCAAAACTGACCATCAACCCGACTTTATTGCGCCTCCCAAATCATCTTGGAATGTTTTCCTAATGGAACACAGAGGTTTCACAGGTGGCATAACAATGTGTCCTAGAGGAATTCTAGAACTTGATTTCTTTCCAGGAGCATCTGATATATGGTGCTGAATTATGGATCACTCTTGTAAAAATGTGGCCATTACAATGTCCTATGTCCATAAGAGTCGAGCATAATGGTTAGTGCCATAACAAGTGGTAAACTAAGGGATTTTGTAAAATTATTAGTGTTTCTGTTCTTGTAATTAATGTTCAAATGGAATTGTTGTAAATATGTGGAACATTTATGATGGTGATCATTATGCAAGTTTCCTTGTGTCTGTATGAACTACATGGATATGTGGTCTATGTGGATGATTGTTTCCTTCCTCAGAATGTAATGCTTCCATTTTCAACAGACTTGCATAATGGATTGCATATATTTCTCATAGGTGGGATACTTTCTGACTATATCTGAAAGTGTCTCACTTTGATATGCCATTGGATGCCCCTGCTAGGTAAGAACTTCAACAATAACATAGTTGGAGGCATCTGTCTCAATTTCAAATGGTTGTTGCAGGTCTATTAGTGTGAGCACTGGTGCAGAGCAGAGGCAATGCCTCAACTCAGAAAACACCTTATATTGGAATTCATACCAAAATAAATTTTCTTTCTCTCCACCCTTGGTGACTTGACTCAAAGACAAAGTGATATGAGAGGATCCCAACACGAACCTACGATAGAAAAGTTTCAAAACTATGTTAGAGTGGTTTGGGATGGCCAATATTGAATAAATTATATCTTGGTTGGATCCACATGCAAACCCTGCTCATCAATGATATACCCTAGATATTGAGCCTGGGTCATACAAAAATTGCATTTCTCAAAATTGACACACAATTCGTGTTATTGCAGCGTTTGGAGTGTTAGCTCCCTGTAATCAGCAAGATTGGCAAAGTCCGATCTCAGGGAGAAACATCGTTTCAACCAACTTTGGGATTCTAGGATCTATCCCTCCTGAATCCGGAGAGGGATCTCTCCATTAAGTGCAAAGATGGATTTGTCTTTGAAGTTTGGGGTAATGATATTAGGCTAGTTATGAAGGCCAAGGGTTTTGTTTGTTTTTGGATGGTTGAGCATGATTGTTATTTTGAGGAGAAAGTTTTAAGTGCAAAAAGTTTCAAAGGTGAGAAGTTCCAAGTGAATAGAAAAACTATGGCTAAAAGGATAGATATAACAGTGGTTTTTAGTCCATTGGACTATGGAGTCATAACAGGGATTTAATTGAACAACAACATCAAGAGTGATCCAAGGGGCAAGTCATCTATATCACAATATTATTGAGATTAGAGTGGTGGAATGGAAATAATAAAGTGTTGGAGGGGTGGAAACTGATAATAATTTCACAAAGGATTTATAGTCAGTCCAAACAAGAAAAGACTCTTAAGTAACTCTTTAAAACCAACCAAGGACAGGGCTAACCATTGACTTCCTAGGCAAGTTTGTATTAAGGCAGCTTAATTGACAAATAATCCAGTAATCCACATAATTACCTTCAGAAAGTGTGAAAACATATAGAAGACAAAGTGTAGCTTAAGATCAGATAAAGTACTTTTAAACCTAGTCTGCTTTCAGTCAACACCAAGGGAAACTTTCAGAATCTACTTTTGGAGAATAGAAGCTAGAAACAGGGCAAACCATCACTTTTCTAGTCTAACTTTAATAAGAAAATAAGAAAAATAACTTTCAAGAACAATTTTTAAAGAAAAGAGTAGGACGAGGGAACTCCAGCATTCCTAACTGCTTAAACGGTATTAAATCATTATTAAATAAACAAATTGGAGGAAAACATTGAGATAAAGCTTTTCAGTCAGAGAAGGTTACTGATATACAGTAGGTCCTAACTCTATAAATTCTATTCTTTATCAGAGAATAGTGAACAATGTGACATACATAGAAGGAAAACAATAACAAATAGAGGGGCACTTCACCAATGATACAGACCGGGATCCCAAGAAACAGCTTGTTATTGATGTCAAACTTTCAAGTCCAATGTTTCAGTTCAGCAATCATCTTCACTATTCAGCCTAACTAATCTATCACAAGCAGAGCTCCAAGGGCCAGTGAACACTATTTATAGTCAGAAGTTTAAGCTCAAGTGTATTTCAAAGATCTGCAACCAACAGTTTCTCATCTTCTACAGAAGTATTTATAGAAGAATGAGGAGGTGAGATCTGATAAAAGATCTCTCGGGACAATTAATACAGATCCAATACTTCTCGGCCTTTGAGGGGCTCGATGGAGAAGTTTACAAACATTCTATATGTATTAACTGTTTTACATTTATGAATTAAGCTTGGTGGGAGCTTTTATTGACTTTAAGGCTCTGTGTTATGTTTGGAGTAACTCTGCAGATATTTTTAGCATTGAAGTTCCTTGCCTAAGTAACTCTCTAGCTACGCTGAGGTGAATATCTTTGTTTGATCAATAACTTCGGCCTCTGTTTTGAATGCTTTGAGGCACAGGTGGCATTTATGGTAGTTGAGGAATCAATTCACCTCAAATGTGGCGGTGGAGGATTTTCTGTCCTTTAAACACTTATGATTTTCTTTAATTGTGTTTTAACTCTGGGAATTAGGCTTTTGATAATCATTCTTGGCTATAATTCCCAAATTTGTCTTCAATCTTATATTTTTGTTGTGCTCTATCTTCAACACTGAAACTCTTTTAATCAGGATTAGATAACATAGTGTCCTGTTGATGTGCAGGCCGCATAAGGCTCGTATGGCGTCAATGCCCATGGAGCATCGACAAAACATAGAGTGCAGCCTTTTTAGAGCCTTTCCCTCTGATAACCAAAAAGTTAGAGGATCATCACCCTCGGCTTTATTTTCCTTTATAATATGGGAAAAAACCTTCGAAACCTGCAAAACAAACAAAAAATTTATGAAATCCTGCGTAATTGGGGAATAAATGCTTCAGAAGGTGGGGGAGGAGCGTAGCCGTTGGATGGTAGAAACCAACGGTGGGGATCAGCCAAGAGGAGGTTAAAAGGAGAGCGGGGAAAAGAATAAGACAGAATGATCATGGACTGTCCGACCCAGACACATGGATGGTCCAGATTCAATCGGAGGATCGCAATCGGAGGCAACACTCAACTGGCGCCGATGTAAAAATGCGATGCGATTTAGCGCTGGCCGTCGATCTGAGGATCAGATCCACGGTGGGGAATGAATCAGAGGGATAGGAAATCGGGGGAAGAAACAAATGCATGCGATGAAACTGCGCGATGCGATGTAGCGCAGATCGTCGATCTAAAGATTAGATCAACGGTGGAGAATAAATCAGGGGAATGGCCGATCGGAGGGAGCAAACAAAGGCGTGCGATGAAAAACTCCGATGCGATTGAGCACTGGCCATTTGATCAGCTTACGATTCAATGGCGGGGACTAGTTTTTCGAAAGAACCGGCGGAAAAACCCTTATATTATTCAAAACCCCAAAAATTTAAATAAAACAAAGGTTTTGGTGGATCGGGGCAGAAAAATATATATATATGAAAAGGCGCTCGTTTGCGGGGCCATGGGTTTATGGAATATGATGGGCCCGGGGCTTTTCATAACAAAGGGCCAATCGCAATCGGAGCCTCGGGCTCGGGCTTTTCAATCAACCCATTGGAATCTTACGATGCGATTAAGCCCTTGGGATCTTTAACACTTGGTCCCGGGTGAAATTTATATGGAGTAGCAAGGCGGGGGGCGGATTTTATATATATGACCCAATCGCATCGGAACTTTTGATGCGGGTCTTTCAATCAACCCATTGTGTTTTTCTCTGATGCGATTGTGCGATCGGTCTTTTTAATCTAACCATTTTCATTTAATCACGTGGCTTTGGCATTTTAGATCAAACTTTGGATAAATGGGTTTTATGACTTTACAAAAGAAAAAGGTGATTGGGAAAGGATTTTTACAAGGTTTTACGCGCGAAAGGCGGGCCCACGGTTTATATGAAAAATAATATAATCGAGGGTTTTAAATACAAAGGCTAATCACATCGGAACTTTCGGAACATGGCAAAATACTTGCGCACTTGGATCTTTCCGATGCGATGAGCGCCGAACAGGGTTAGCGCTTGGTTCCAGGGTGTGGGCATGTGGGAGAAGTGGTTAGGACTTAGCCCAAGGGGGCTTGAGTCCTTAGTAATAAAAAATTTGTTTTTTATGACTTTTTTCAGAGTTTTCAATGGATTTGGGGGTTTCGGTATAGTTTAAAAATGAGTTTTAAACTATGTAAAGGTGATTTTCATGAATGGAAAAAGAGGAATCATGAAAATAGAGTTTTATGGAGAAAAAGGGGAGCAAATGAAGGTTAGTTTTGAGTGAGAGAAGGGGGGAAAATGATGGTTTCTCAGCAGTCTTTTCTCATGAAATCAGCAAAAATTTTGAGTATAAAATGGAAATAGTAAATGACGATTTTGAGACAGAGGCATGAGGCCTTCAAGAGTCTTCAAGAGCCAACAATTTTTAGTAATAAAATTTTACACTTTCACCTGAAACTCAAAAAATTCTTATACATTTTCTATAACAAATATTATAGGTGGCTAACGGTGGCTCCACTTTGGGGATGATGCCTTCTTGAAGGCATCAAGAACTTCATTACTTTCATTCTCAGGAGGTTGACTGTGTCTCATCCATTCTGGGCTACCCTTTACTTGTTGGGATATTCTACGAAAACATATTGATATTAGCCATGAAAACAATGGACCTTGAGCAGCCCTCTCAGCTTTCTACCTACCCAATCCTACGATCTAGCATTTTTTCTTCATTAGAGTGCACTTGGATTGGCAAACTCTTTTCACAACATTTTATTCTTTTGAAAGCAGGAAATCTAATCTATTTCTACTCCTTATTTCTCCATTGACTCAGATTAAATAGTTGAGCCCATGTGATTCTCTACCTAATCTATTATCTGTTAGGATTAAACTGTCCAACAGACTTTATTCTCTAATTTCTACAACAGCAATTGAAAAACATTCAAGTCAAGATTGAACAGTCTAACTTGATGCTGGTCTATGGCATAAAAATAGGCTGCACATAGAAATTTATTTTACATAAAATTTAAAACGAAATGGAAGGCTTGAGATCTGAAAGTTTCTCATCATGGCCTTCTCTTTTTACAGCTATGTTTTGGCTCTGTTTGAGCTGTTTTTTCCTTGTTCTCTGGTTCATATTTTGAGCTAATTAGAACCAGATTTACATCTTTTTTGACTCAGAAAATAAAATAGATTTGATTCATCTCTCTTCGAAAACTCAGGTTCAGATTTTGAACATGTTTGAACCTTTAATTTCTGTCCTAATCTATCTACTGATAAGCCAAGATTAAACAATTTGGAAAATCAAATTCACTACCCTATCAGCAAAAAATTTAAAACTAATTAGTCAATATTAGGCTGTTTGACTAACTAGAAGTGTGGTTTTCAGGAGTGGCATTTAAGCTTGCACGCTTTCATATTTGTGTTTCTCTTTTTTGGTATGGGGCTATACCTTTCTTGTTGTCATAATCTGCCCTCTTTTCTTTCTTTTCTTTGTTTTTATATTTTTGAATTTTTTATTTTTCTTCAAAGCAGAAAGCAACAACTAACTACATGCTCAGAACTGAGCTTTATTGACATTCCTATCTAACCTATTCTAAACATGGAGTATTTACATTTATCATATGATACAAAAATTCCAATGCAGCCAGCTGAGTAACATCAAGAAGAAGTAGAAACTCTGGCTGCTTTTCAGAGGTGTCCATAGAACATGTTGAAGATTAACCTTCAATATCAAGGCTATCACAGAAGGTGACAGCTTTTCATGTCTCTGGCTCTTGCAAAGGATCACTGCTTGATAATTTGAGCCAGTTTGGATTTCCACACACTCTTCCATAGGATCAACAAAGAAAAGATAAAGATTCTCTTCTTTTTGGCCCTCCATGTCTAGTAGATTGTCTGCTTCCAAGACTTCAACTTTGAGGAGCATATCTTCAGAAAGTTGTTTGGAAGCATCATCATCCTTAACCTACATAATAGCAAACAGTGAAATATATTCTTTCTCTAAATTTATGTTTTCTTCTGATATAAATTTAGGTTCTTTGAATGGAAAATTGGTATCAATGATATGAGAAGTTTCTTCTTGAAAAGAGGGTATATCCATAGTAGGATAGTCTTCTATCTATTTCTCTCCCTCTTCTTCATCATCATCTGAACTGGAGGACTCATCATATTTGGCAGTGTTGTCCTCTTGTAGCCCTGGTATGCTTGGATTCAGTGGGCTGAAATCTGTGAAGAGGTCATTATATTCTTGAGTGGGGGTGTATTCAATGGTTTCCTCTTGCTCAAAAATTTCTTCATTGCTCTTCTCTTCACCTTCTGAGTTGAAGGGCTGTTGATTCCCAATTAAGTGAAAGCTTTTTATGATGGATCGAAAAGGATAATTGTGGCTTTCAAGCTGATGATGGTGAAACTCACAACACCAATCAAATGTTGGTTGCCCTGCATGATTAGTTTTTGCTTGGAAATCATCATCATCATAAGACTGATTGAATTTTGAAAATTTATTAGAATAAAAATTTTCATCAGTCAAACATTTTGGGATATTAGTAGGTCCTTCTTCATTCTGATCCACAAAATAACTTTCTAAATCTGTACAAAAAAGTTCTCTCTGTGAATGGGCAAGAGTGTTTGTTTTGCAAAAAATTTCAGAGACTGACTGTTTATAAATAGTCTGATCTATTTCCTTCTCTGTCAAAGTGGAAGATGTTTCCATGTCCCTTTGAATAGAAGTACAGTAGTTCTCTGTCTCTTTTGAAGACTGATTTTGAGGCTGAATGTCTTCTTGAGCCTCAGCTATAAGGGATGATGAATTAATATTTGAGTTTCCAGGGATATCTTTAGGGATGTTCTTTATTTCTTGGGTCATCTCTTCCTCAACTGATTCATCTATGTTCTTAAAATTTTTCAATAGGAGATTGAACTCATGAATGGATGTTAAAATATCTTCAGGATGCATCTCTTCCAAAGCTTCCTCATTATTTATAATGTGTTGGGTGATGTTTTGTGATGGATCATAATATATTGCACCCAATGATAATGATGTAGTGTTTTCTTTATAGTTCTCATAGAACACATATGTAAAGGTCTCTTAAAGAAAACAAACTACTATATCTTAAGCATTCATACCAATCCATAGCTTTTCCTTCTAATGTTAACATGAAAATTTTCATTAGGCAGTCTTCATGCCCTTCAACTTTCAACCTCCATACATGTATATGAAATTTGATGAGATGTAATAGAGGGTCATCAAACTTTTCACCTTGAAAAACAGGCAGGTTGTCATCCCAATTCACCTGGGGCATATTATGTGGAAACCCAGGGATATGATCTCTACTCACTCATTGGGGCATATCTTCATTGTATTCTTGGAATCATATTTGTAAATAAATAAATAGGTCACTATGTCTGGTCAATTAATTTAGGGTCTTCTACCAGTGGAGTCATTTGGTCTTCTGGGAATTTCAGAGTGTGGAGTCGCCAGGTGGAAGTTTTTAGCTCTTTTGGAGGTAAAATGTTTTATGGTCCACCACCATGTTTATTTAATTCCAATATGAAATATTTTTGGGTTTTTCTGAGTTTCTGTGGTTGTATGGAAAACTAAAGAGTCTATAAAAGCTGGCCAAGCAACTATGAACTCAAAAATTCCCCAGTGGAGTCGCCAGAAATGTTAGTTACTGGTGGCTCAACTATCAAATAGAACAATTGTCATAAAACCAGGGGTGTTAGGTCCCTATATTACTAGTATAGTCCCTTATTGTTGTTAGTGTAACCCCTTTATTATTATTATTGTACCCTTGTAACCCCCATTTTGTTATTATTGATAGTTAAATTATTGTTGTTAGGTGAGCTAGGATTACATTAATAGCTTCCCACTAGGATTACATTATGGCCCCATGGACTCCTATATATAGAAAGGAGGTTTTGTAAATTGTATCATCCAAGAATTGTTCATTTTTATGTAATGTATTGGAGGTTTCCCCCTCGAAGTGGCTCATTTCTAAGGCGTTTATATCTCTTTTCTTCTCTTTTTGGAGCTGGTTACACAACATTTGGTATCAGAGATTTGGATTCTAGGGTTTCGCTGCTCCAAACAGGTCATCGTGGCATTTTCGATATAACTATTTTTCTACGAAGTTTCAGAAGCGGAAATTTTTAGGGTGCGAAGCTGACATCCTGAGGAATATTTTCTAAAAATTTCAGAGCTTTTTTCTCAATATGTTCGGAGATATGATCTGTGGAAGTTAGGTATTTTTTCAGGCTCTTAAACAGGTCATCGTGGCATTTTCACTATAAATGTTTTTCTACGAAGGGTCAGAATCTGAAATTACTATGGTGCGAAGTTGAAATCCTGAAGAAATTATTCAAAAAATTTCAGAGCTTGGTTTGCAATATTTTTGGAGATATGAGCTGTGGAAGGTAGTGCATTTTCAAGCTCCTGAATTTCATTTCAAAGAGTTTATCGTGGGAAAAGTTCAATAACTCTTTCTCTGGGCATCGGATTATAGTGTCGTAAACATTGGTTGTAAGTACACGGACTGTAGTTTCTTGGATATAAATTTCAGAGATGAAGGATGAAACAGTGACACGTGGCAAGTCTTACAATTTTGTTCTACTGAACCAGTCCATAATTAGGTCATTGTGGGAGATTGGACACAACTTTGTCTTGGAGAATCCAAATCAGGTCAGACCTATGGCATTCAAAATATAATTTACAGGGCTACATTGGTACTAAAAATAAAATATTTAAGTACTGAAATCACAAATATAATCCAATTTCAATATCGAGCTCCTCAAAAGCAAGAAAAAGGCGTGTATTTGTTTTTCCAAATTTCATAAGTCTTGTTTGAAGAATCAATTTGAATTGATTCCAAGGGCATATTGTAGAATAGATATCAGTATTGGGTTATAAAATATGCCCCGTAAAAATAATTCAACACCCATTAAGCCTTTAGAAGGCTCTATTATGACTCATGAAGATGAATAATTGCAACATGATCTATCAAAATTACAAGAGCAAGTGCAAAAAAATTCACTCTCGCAAAGAGAAACAAAAAATGAAATGGAAGTTTTGAAGAAAGGCGTGGAAGCTAATATGGATGCTGTGCAAGCTAAGATGGATGGTGTGGAAGCTAAGATGGATGGCATGGAAGCTGGCATGGAAGCTAAGATGGAAAACATGAAGAATGATCTAAAAACAGACATCGAATTTTTGACAAAGTTGATACAGGAAATGTTTCCTAATGGTGAAAAGATAGTAGAATAACCTCATGATGAGAAAAAAATCAATGTTAATTGTGATTTCATAAACTCTAATGTTGGCGGGAAGAAGCACCATATTCCAAAAATGGATATGAGGAAGTTTGATGGAAAGGATCCTGTAACATGGATACTACAGATGGAGCAATATTTTGATCTCCATAACGTGCAAAACACACAAAAGGTACGCATTGCAACTTTACATTAGAACAAAATACATTTGTATGGTATCGATGGCTTTGCTCCCGTAAAAAAATTGTCACTTGGTCAATTTTTACGGAAGAAATGATAGCACATTATGAGGATACAAAGAGCAACACCTTCTTTACCCAATTGATAAATCTCAAACAAAAGGGTTTAGTGGGGCAACACATTGAGAAATTCCAAAAATTGAATATAAGGGTAACTGATATTCCAGAGGAACACATGATCGATCTCTTCATAGGCACTTTAAAGGATAATATCCAACATGAAGTTCACGTTTTGGAACCAGATTCATTGGAGAAGGCATTCAGGTTGGCAAGAAAAGTTGAATGTAAAATAATGGCGACAAGGAAGCCTACCACTCAATTCTATAAAGAAGGAAGTGTTGCTACGTCTAGATTTCCACAACCTACAAGGTTGACACCACAACAATTGGAATAAAAAAGAGCAAAAGGGCTTTGCTACAGTTGTGATAGAAAATACACTAAAGGTCATAAGTGTGCTGAGAAGAAATTATTTTACATAGATTGTGAAGAGGAAGAAGAAAATGAACAAGAATAGGATATACACCAGGAACCAACCCTAGAAGAGGAAGAAATGAATCCGACCATATCGTGTAATGCACTGGCAGGAATTACCACTCCTCAAAATCTCAAGATACAAGGACAAATCAAGAAGAAAAGGTAATAGTGTTGATTGATTCAGGTAGCACCCATAATTTTATTCATTGTAAGGTAGCCAAGGAATTAAATTGTTTCCTATACCCAGCACCATAATTTCAAGTGATGGTTGCAAATGGAGGAACTATAAATTGCTCTGGAAAATGCCATAATATCAAGCTAACCATGGTGGAATATGTATTGACTAGTCCAATGCTTTCCATTCCTATGGGAGGTGCTGATGTTGTACTAGGATTACAATGGTTACAATCTTTGGGGACGGTAGCTTTTAATTTTCAAGAACTTTTCTTGAAATTTTTTTCAGAAGGAAAGGAAGTCGAATTACGAGGTATTGAAGGGAAGCTGGGAAGGATAATAAGCTCTAATGTCATGACAAAGCTTCTAAAGAAAGAACAACGAGCGTAATTGCACAATTATGCTCACTAGAAGTTCTGACATCAAAATCATCTATTTCTGCAGATCTCCAACAAGTCTTGGACAATCATTCCAAGGTGTTTGAAACTCCCAAAGGACTCCCACCTATTCGTGATCATGATCATGCTATTAATTTGATTCCAGGAAGTGTTCCTCCAAACATCCGGCCTTATAGATATCCTTACTTCCAAAAGAGCGAAATTGAACGTATGATTGCAGAAATGTTAGAGGCGGGTATAATTCAACCTAGTCAAAGTTCTTTCTCTGCTCTCGTAGTATTGGTACACAAGAAGGATGGATCATGGCGAATGTGTCTGGATTATAGGGAGCTCAATAAGCTCACCATTAAAGATAAATTTCCCATTCCTGTGATTGATGAATTATTGGATGAATTACATGGAGCAATTTATTTTACCAAGTTGGATCTTCGTTCATGATATCATCAAATTAGAATGAAGACTGAAGATATTCCGAAAACAACATTTCAAACTCATGAGGGTCATTATGAATTTTTGGTCATGCCTTTGGCCTTACCAATGCACCTTCTACATTTCAAGGGTTGATGAATTCCATTTTCAAACCCTTCCTTAGAAAATTTGTGCTAGTATTTTTTGATGATATACTAATCTACAACAGGTCTTGGAAGGATCATGTTGAAAATGTTGACAGGGTGCTCAAACTATTGCAGGAGAAACAATTATATGCAAAAACATCCAAATGTTTCTTTGGAGTACAAGAGGTGGAATATTTGGGTCATATTGTATCTCACGAGGGTGTTAAAGTAGACCCTAACAAAATTAAAGCCATTAAGGAATGGAAAGTCCCCACAACCATAAAGAAGTTACGAGGATTTCTCGGGTTAACAGGGTATTATCACAAGTTTGTTAAGAATTATGGGAGAATAGCAGCACCTCTAACAACATTATTGAAGAAAGATGCATTTTCATGGAATCTTGAAGCAACTAAGGCCTTTGAACATCTTAAAGAGGAAATGTGCCTAGCACCAATCTTTGCTACGCCAGACTTCACAAAAACCTTTATTGTTGAATGTGATGCCTCAGGAAATGGAATTGGTGCAGTTTTAATGCAGGAAGGAAGACCCATTGCTTTTGAAAGTCGTCCAATCAAAGGAAAGTATTTACAAAAACTATTTATGAGAAGGAAATATTAGCAATACTGCATGCACTAAAGAAATGGCGAACTTACCTAATGGGAAGACACTTCAAGGTAAAAATTGATCATGATAGTCTTAAACACTTTTTGGAACAAATATTATCTTCAGAAGAGCAGCAAAAATGGGTCACAAAGATGTTGGGTTATGACTTTGAAATAATCTACAAAAAAGGAAAGCTTGATGTTGTTGCAGATGCACTCTCAAGAAAGAATGAAGAGGTGGAAGCATTGCTTTGTGCCATTTCCATTATCCAACCAGATTGGATAACTGAAGCAAGAGATGAATGGAAGAAGGACAAAGATGTATGGACACTCATTCAAAAGTTGCAGCAAGATCCTAGTACATGTGATACATTTAGTTGGAAAAATGATTCCTTATGGTACAAAGATCGCTTATATCTTTGTAAGAATTCCCAACTAAAACAAAAGATTCTTCTGGAATTGCACTTCTCCTTTAGGAGGACAATCAGGATTTTTAAAAACTTACCACAAGGTGAAGAAAGAATTTTTTTGGGATGGCCTTAAATATGATATTCAAAAGTTTGTGGCAGAATGTTTGGTTTGCCAGCAGAATAAAGTGGAGACAATTAAGACCCCGGGACTTCTACAACCTTTGTCCATTCCAAGTCAACGTTGGGAGGAGATTTCAATGGATTTTATCACAGGTTTACCTAAGTTCGAAGGAAAGAATGTCATCATGGTGGTAGTTGATAGACTTACCAAGTATGCACACTTTTGTGCATTATCTCATCCATTTAAAGCAAGTACAGTTGATACTACATTTATGGACAAAATTCAAAAGCTACATGGAAGCCCAAGGGTTATTGTGAGCGACAGAGATCCCATTTTTACTGGAAATTTTTGGACGGAGTTATTTTCTTGTTTGGGTACTCAATTAGCTCATAGCTCATCTTATCATCCTCAATCTGATGGTCAAACTGAGATAGTAAATAAATGTTTGAAGGATATCTTCGTTGTTTTGTATTTGATAAACAAACACAATGGGTCAAGTGGTTACCTCTCGCTGAATGGTGGTATAACACTTCCTTCCATACTGCAGCAAAAATGACCCCATTTATGGCACTTTATGGATATCATCCACCATCGATCACATCATCTTTAAGGGAAAATTTGAAGGTTCAAGAAGTGGAAGATCACATCGAGCATCAGCAAGAAGTTCTCCAACTCTTAAAGGATAACCTGAATTTGGCACAAAATCAAATGAAACAACAAGCAGATCAACATCGCAGTGAGAGAAGTTTTGATGTAGGAGATTGGGTATTTTTACGACTACAACCATACAAACAAATGTCCCTCGAGCAAGATAAGAAGGATAATAAATTATCGCCAAAGTACTATGGTCCTTACAAGGTGTTGCAAAAGATTGGTACTATGGCATACAAATTGGAGCTTCCTGCTTCTTCGCGAGTACATCCAGTTTTCCATGTTTCATGCTTAAAGAAAGTTATAGGTGAAAATCTTCCAGTTCAAACAATATTGCCAGAACTTGATGAGGAAGGAAAAATCATATTGGAACCAGAAGCGGTCATGGAAACAAGAACTCGACAACTACGGAATCGATCAATTTCAGAGTATCTCATCGAGTGGAAGAACTTACCCACTGAAGATTCTACATGGGAGGATGAGAATTTTATACAGAAGCACCCAGAGCTACTCAAGTGTTGAGGACAACACTTTTTTGAAGGAGAGGGACATGTTAGGTCCCTATATTACTAGTATAGTCCCTTATTGTTGTTAGTGTAACCCCCTTATTGTTATTATTGTACCCTTGTAACCCCCATTTTATTATTATTGTGCCCTTAAATTATTATTGTTAGGTCGGCTAGGATTGCATTGTGGCCCACTAGGATTACATTATGGCCCCATGGACTCCTATATATAGAAAGGAGGTTTTGTAAATTGTATCATCCAAGAATTGTTCATTTATGTAATGTATTGGAGGTTGCCCCCTCGAAGTGGCTCATTTCTAAGGCGTTGATATCTCTTTTCTTCTCTTTTTGGAGCTGGTGACACAACAAGGGGTAATCTAGAGTTTTTAAGGGGTTTTGGAACTTTTATTAACTTAGAAAATCCCTAGTATGGTTTCCAAAAGTGTTAGCTCCCTGTAATCAGCAAGATTGGCAAAGTCTGATCTCAGGGAGAAACATCGTTTCAACTGACTTTGGGATTCTAGGATCTAGCCCTCCTAAATCCAGAGAGGGATCTCTCTAATAAGTGCAAAGATGGATTTTTCTTTGAAGTTTGGGGTAATGATATTAGGCTAGTTATGAAGGCCAAGGGTTTTGTTTGTTTTTGGATGGTTGAGCATGATTATTATTTTGAGGAGAAAGTTCTAAGTGAAAAAAGTTTCAAAGGTGAGAAGTTGAAAGTGAATAGAATATATATGGCTAAAAATATAGATATAACACTAGTTTTTAGTCCATTGGGCTATGGAGTCATAACAGGGCTTTAATTGAACAACATCATCAAGAGTGATCCAAGGGGAAAGTCATCTATATTACAAGATTATTGAGATTAGAGTGGTGGAAGGAAACAATAAAGTGTTGGAGGGGTGGAAACTGATAATAATTTCCCAAAGGATTTATATTGAGTCCAAACAAGAAAAGCCTCTTAAGTAACTATTTAAAACCAACCAAGGACAGGGCTAACCATTGACTTCTTGGGAATGTTTGTATTAAAGCAGCTTAATTGACAACCAATCCAGTAATCCACATAATTACCTTCAGAAAGTGTGAAAACATATAAGAGAAGACAAAGTGTAACTTAAGATCAGATAAAGTACTTTTAAACCTAGTCTGCTTTCAGTCAACACCAAGGAAAACTTTCAGAATCTGCTTTTGGAGAATAGAAGCTAGAAACAGGGAAAACCATCACTTTTCTAGTCTAACTTTAATAAGAAAATAAGGAAAATAAATTTCAAGAACAATGTTTAAAGAAAACAGTAGGATGAGGGAACTCCAGCATTCCTAACTCCTTAAATGGTATTAAATCATTGTTAAATAAACAAATTGGAGGAAAACATTGAGATAAAGCTTTTCAGTCAGAGAAGGTTACTGATATACAGTAGGTCCTAACTCTATAAATGTTTTTCTTTATCAGATAATAGTGAACAATATGACATACATAGAAGGAAAACAATAACAAACAGAGGGGCACTTCACCAATGATATAGACCAGGATTCCAAGAAATAGCTTGTTATTGATGTCAAACCAGTTACAGTCTTCAAGTCCAATGTTTCAGTTCAGCAATCATCTTCACTATTCAACCTAACTAATCTATCACAAGCAGAGCTCCAAGGGCCAGTGAACACTATTTACAGTCAGAAGTTTAAGCTCAGGTGTATTTCAAAGTTCTACAACCAACAGTTTCTCATATTCTACAGAAGTATTTATAGAAGAATGAGGAGGTGAGATCTGATAAAATATCTCTCGGGACAATTAATACAGATCCAATACTTCTCAGCCTTTGAGGGGCTCGATGGAGAAGTTTACAAACATTCTGTCTGTATTAACTGTTTTACATTTATGAATTAAGCTCGGTGGGAGATTTTATTGACTTTAAGGCTCTATGTCATGTTTGGAGTAACTCTGCAGATATTTTTAGCATTGAAGTTCCTTGCAGAAGTAACTCTCTGGCTGCGTTGAGGCAAATATCTTCGTTTGATCAATAACTTTGGCCTCTATTTTGAATGCTTTGAGGCACAGGTGGAAGTTATGGTAGCCGAGGAATCAATTCGCCTCAAATGTGGTGGTGGAGGCCTTTCTATCCTTTAAAAACTTATGATTTTCTTTAATTATGTTTTAACTCTGGGAATTAGGCTTTTGATAATCATTCTTGGTCATAATTCCCAAATCTGTCTTCAATATTCTATTTCTGTTGTGCTCTGTCTTCAACACTAAAACTCTTTTAATCAGGATTAAATAACACAGTGTCTTGTTGATGTGCAGGACGCTCAAGGCTCGTATGGCATCAATGCCCATGGAGCATCAACGAAACGTAGAGTGGAGATTTTTTAGTGCCTTTCCCTCTGATAACCAAAAAGTTAGAGGATCGTCACCCTCGGCTTTCTTTTCCTTCATAATATGGGAAAAAACCTTCGAAACCTGCAAAAATAACAAAACATTTATGAAATTCTGCGTAATTGGGGAAGAACTACTTTAGAAGGCGGGGGAGGAGCGTAGCTGTTGGATGGCAGAATCCAACGGTGGAGATCAGCTAAGAGGAGGTTAAAATGAGAGTGGGGAAAAGAATAAGACAGAATTATCTTGGACCATTCGGTCCAGACACGTGGATGGTCCAGATTCAATCGGAGGATCACAATCAGAGGCAACACTCAACTGGCGCCGATGTAAAAATGTGATGCGATTTAGCGCTGGCCATCGATCTGAGGATCAGATCAACAGCGGGGAATGAAACGGAGGGATGGGCAATCGGGGGAAGAAACAAATGCATGCGATTAAAAATACGCAATGCGATGTAGTGCAGAACGTCGATCTAAAGATTAGATCAACGGTGGAGAATGAATCGGGGGAATGGCCGATTGGAGGGAGAAAACCAAGGCATGCGATGAAAAACTCTGATGCGATTGAGCACTGGCCATTTGATCGGCTTACGATCAACGATGGGGATTAGTTTTTAGAAAGAACCGGCGAAAAACCCTTATATTATTCAGAAACCCAAAAATTTTAAATAAAACAAAGGTTTTGGTGGATCGGGGTGGAAAAATATATATATGAAAAGGCGCCTGTTTGCGGGGCCATGGGTTTATGGAATATTATTGGCCTGGGGATTTTCATAACAAAGGGCCAATCGCAATTGGAGCCTCGGGCTCGGGGTTTTCAATCAACCCATTGGAACTTGCGATGCGATTAAGCCCCTGGGATCTTTAACAGTTGGTCCTGGGTGAAAGTTATATGGAGTAGCAAGGTGGGGGGTGAAGTTTATATATATGACCCAATCGCATCGGAACTTTTGATGCGGGTCTTTCAATCAACCCATTGTATTTTTCTCTGATGCGATTGTGTGATCGGTCTTTTTAATCTAACCATTTTCATTTAATCATGTGGCTTTGGAATTTTAGATCAAGATTTGGATAAATGGGTTTTATGACTTTAAAAAAATAAAAAGGTGATCGGGAAAGGATTTTTACAAGGTTTTACGTGTGGAAGGCGGGCCCACGGTTTATATGAAAAATAATATAATTGGGGGTTTTAAATACAAAGGCTAATCGCATCGAAATTTTTGGAACATGGAAAAAGACTTGCGCACATGGATCTTTCTGATGCAATGAGTGCCAAACAGGGTCAGCGCTTGGTTCTAGGGTGTGGGCATGTGGAGGGGAAGTGATTTAAAACTTAGCCCAAGGGGGCTTAAGTCCTTTAGTAAAAAACTTTTTTTTTTTATGAATTTTTTTCAGAGTTTTCAATGGATTTGGGGGTTTCGGTATAGTTTAAAAATGAGTTTCAAACTATGTAAAGGTGATTTTCATGAATGGAAAAAGAGGAATCATGAAAATAGAGGAGTTTTATGGAGAATAAAGGGGAGAAAATGAAGGTTAGTTTTGAGTGAGAGAAGGGGGGAAAATGATGGTTTCTCAGCAGTCTTTTCTCATGAAATCAGCAAAATTTCTGAGTATAAAATGGCAACAGCAATGAAGATTTTGGACAGAGGCATGAGGCCTTCTGGAGTCTTCAAGAGCCAACAATTTTTAGCAATGAAATTTGTTCCTTGAAGGCTCAAAAATTCTTAGCCACCTTTTTCTATAACAAATGTTATAGGTGGCTAACATGGAGGACATGTCAAATATGGTATAGGTAATATTCCCAACTCTGGATGAATATTAGGATGTTTTCAAAATAAAATACCATAAAAACGTTGGTGAAAGGGCCACAATATGTCATATGTCAACCTCATGAAGATTGTGGGGGAATTCATCAACCCGAAAGGCATGATTAGCCATTCGAAAAGGCCCTTCCTATATTTGAAGGCAATATTCCACATATCGGAGGGTTATATTGGTACCTAGTGATAACCAGACTTCAATTCAATATTGATGAAGTATGATCCCCTTGAGCTGGTACAAAAGTTCATCAAGTCATGGGATTGGATACCTATTATATATAATGATATTATTCAATTCCCGATAGTCAATAAAAATCTTCCAGGCTCCATACTTCTTCTATACCAACACGATTGGGCTCCCATAGGGTGAGGAACTTGGATTGATGTGCCCTTTCTACAACATCTCTTGAATCTACCTCTTGATTTCATCATTCTATAGAAAAGAGTGTCAGTAGATCAGTCCATTGGGTAGATGTGCGCCCAGGGTTATATTAATGGAGTGTATGAACTGATAGTGTAGGGTTACCCATGTGTGTGATGTGAATATATCCTTATATTCCTCCACGATCCTGTCCATCTATTGTTGTTGTGTGGAGGAGCCCTGTCTGGAGGTTGTGGATGTGGCCACAATATTCCTCTTACTTTGAGAGTGAATCATAAGAAAGATAAATTTCCTAGTATGGGAAATTATCTTGCTACATTTTTTAGTAGAGCTCAAAGAAAAGGTGGTAGGCGATGTTATCTCTGGTATCATGTACAAATTATGACCCAAAGTAATGGTAACATAACAAGGTCTTGTTTCATATACAACATGATTCTTCCACATGTATGGCTAACCTAATAAAACATCACAAAATTCTAGAGGGGAAACATCACACAATACCTCGTATGAAAAGGGATTGATGTTATAAGGTATATGAAATGGTTGGCTAACACATAGATCTCACCCTTGGTGGAGCCACACAATGGTGTATTGTTTTGGGTGTGACGTTGTTGGTAGATTAAATCTCTTAATGACATCAGTTGATATTAGGTTCTTATTTCTCCCACTATCAATGATGAACTGCATCGACAAACCCTTTACCCACATCTATGAGTGGAAGAGGCACTCCCCCTCCTCTGGATCCTCAAGTTTCGCGTTTTTGAGCTTGGTGGTGGATACCATAATAGTGGGATTGTTACACTAAAAACTGTCACCATGAAATTCAGCTGTCTATATGGGTTCATCATTACCTATATTATGCTCCCTTAGAGGTCCAAAACCATAAAGTTCCTAAACCAAGTCTTGGAATTGGAGAAAAGCTCATTAAAACCCTAAAAATCGTAACTCTGCACTTTTCCTAGTTCTTACCTGAGGTACTGCAGTTTCTTGCTCTATAACCTGTGGTACATCCCACACATTCTGATTACTTAAACTTCGGACCCACGAAAAAGGTAAAATAAAAGAAAAATTAAATTCTAGAAGCCCAGCTGGTCAAATATTCTCCAAGTTGGAGGCTTCTAGAAGTGTAATCAGGTTGAGCTTCACCCCTTCATTCGTGAACCTCTATCCCTTCATTAATGGAGATTATTCCTTGGTATTTGGAGCTAAAATCCATTTATGAGAGGAATTTATCCCCCTCTTTATGGAACTAAAACCTCCTTCATTCTCCTATAAATTGAACTCATGTTTTAGTCTCAAGGGTAGATGGATAGACTTTGGTGGATTAGAAAATTGCTGAAGAAATCATATTCTCTATACTTGGCATCATTCGTATGAGAACGATCACATACTCATATATATAGTTTCATGCTAGTTCAGAGAGGAGAAGACTTTTCAAACCGAAGGAAAATGACTGTTAAGGAACCTGAAAGAACCTATATGACATCAAGGAAGCAATGTTGTAAGGTTACTTCTTATCATACAAGTTAATACAAATGGATTCTATTTTCTCATTAATTTGTTCATGTATCTATTTGAGTAATTTAATCCTTGGATTCCTTGATCACTGAGATAGATTACTGTTTCTGAATTACTGTATATTGCAGGTGCTTTTAATCCTTTTTCCTATCTTTGAATGCAGGTCTTACATGCTGAATTGACCTCTTTTGGAGCGTCTAGATTGAATATTACAACAAGCGTTGGACTTTAGGTAGGAGCATATCCTCATACTTAGTTAATTAATAATTCTGAATCACAATAGTCTAGAGAAAATGGTTTACATTTGGTTGTTTGTTTCTAGATATCCTTAGGATACTAGGGAGATTGTTCTTGTCCACAAGAAGGATTTTATCCGAATAAAAAAATGGTGACTCCACTGGGGATAAATGAACTTAGTTTTCTTTTTTAATTTTCAGTTTGAATTTTGAATAATTTATTTGATTTTGATTAATTCAAAACTAGGTTGGGTAAATGACTCATTAGAATCCCTAACTGTAAATATATATTTTTATTTTTTTGTGTTTTTTCCTAGCTTCCGCACTTTTTGTTTAAAAATAGAGCAGTAGAATCCGTAGATTTTAGTGAAAAATAGTGCGGTATCGCACCTTTTTCCATTAAAAATTGCAAACTTCTGAAACTTCTTAAAAAAAATAAAAATTATGTTTTCAGGAGTCCAATTACTTGATTTCTTGTAATTACCCCAACTTGTCTTGACTGTCAAAGTCTTCTGTGTGAATTTATTTTAGCAATTTCTCAGTTTGAAGTGATCTTTTCAGCTGATTTGCATTTTATGATTGAGTGTTTGCCCTCTCTTCTTGTTTCTCTGAATCAGAAACTTTTATATAGCTTAGCTAAATGGTATGTCATTGTTTTCTTGTTGAGCCATTAAACTTGATGCAATCTTGATTTTATGAAAATTAGATTTTATTTTCATTTGCAAATTTAGAAAACATTTTAGCTTGATAAGGTCTGAATTTCAGTTTAGAACCATTATTGGATGTTTTTTATTTCTTGCTAAGATAAGCAAAAATTTCTTGGTTATATTACAAACTAAGCATAAACATCCTCAAAACCATTTAGATAGAGTTCAAAACCGTTTAGATTGATGTTTTGAAAGTTATTGAAATCTCTCAAATCTTTCCTCTAAATAGGTTTCATTGAAAAGAAATGAGTTTCTTTTCATATAGATGCATTTTAGCGTATTTTTGAGTCGGGCACTTCCATACCTTTTGACCTAAGAAACAGCCAAACTAAAAGTAACGCTTAATTAAAATCAATATAGAATTTTTATATTTTCTAGGGCTCTTTTCTAGCAACATAGCTCAGGCTAGTGTCTTGGAGTAGGTTGTAGTGAACATTCCAAGGTAGTTCAAACAACAAGTAGTATATCTTGCGGTAGGAAAATCCAATTATAACATGTATGCTCTGGGAATCTCTTCTTAAAAGAGTTAAGAACGAGATCATGTCCGAACTAGTGAGGTAATCATACCTATCTCATTGGGAAAGATAGCACATGTGCACATATTAAAAATGGTAAAAATCAGATAGACCATTGTCGAGGAGCCTAGGGTCACTTGTCGATAAACCTTGGATTATGTCAAGGAGCCTTCAAGGGGATTGAGCTAGTTACTCTGCCCTTGCATGTATATTGGATCATAGACTATTTCCCCAGGTATATTTGTTCCAATTGGTGACCTTAGTGGCTATAAACTTTAGGATTATTTCCCAAGGTGGCAGTTGAGGGGAGGTCCCACTATACTTGGAATAGACGTCGGCTAGACTCACTTTGACTCTCTAGAGGGTTCTCTTCACTCGAGATGGTTTAAGTGGAAAAACTTGCACCAGTCTATTTCATTAAGCAGGTTGTTGGGGTAACTATTCCAACCACTATTTCTGCATTAAAATTCTACGATGTTGGATTTCATCACCAACGAGTGTTTTTAGTGTGGGAATATATTGTTTGTGTGTGGTTTTATCTCTTATATTTTCTAGGCATGTGATCAATTTGGTTGTTTCCCTAGAGACTTTATAATATTTTGTTGAAATTTTCTTTGATTTTGTGTGTTAAAATTTTTAATCGTGGCTGAATTACCTAGAAAATCACGTAGAATGCAGGGGAAATCCCTTGAGTACACACCAAGACAGTTAGAAAGACTTAAATCTAAAAAAGGACAGACGTCAGAAATTGGATCCACTGAACATGAAGAAACATCTATAATTTTTCATCCTGAATATGAAGTAGATCAACCTCGTACTGTAGAAATTACTCCACATAGAGTTTCAATTTCTAAACTCGCTGAAATTGTTTCTACAACTAGTGAATTATCAGATTCAGAACCTGAAGTTTCTGAACTAGAGAACGTAACAATTATATCTGAGATTATTTCTCCATTCCTTGATCCAACCCTTGATTGTCCTGATTCACCCAGAGTGAAGTATCGGATAACAGAAAATTTTCCTTTTGGTCTCATTAGTATTGAAGAAGTTACTGACACTGAAGAAGAAGTTGTTCTTCCTTCAACTCAGGAAACTCTAGATCCCGGTCCAAGTGAATCGATTTATTATAGCCCTTTCAAACAAGATCCTTGGTATTCTCAGTTGACAGATTTTCTACACAGAACTGGTCTAAACTATTCACCACCCTGAATTCCCTTTTACGCTATACCGAGAGGTTACAGACCTCCATTAATCATGTCTGGTGAGTCATCAATGTTTTCTGCAGCTCCAGAAACATATCTATATGGTGGTTCGTCTGTCTCTGCAGGATACCAGTCACTTTCTTGTAATTTATCAGGAGCAACTCCTTCTCCAAACAAACGCACACCATCATTTGGTCCAAATGAATCGAATACCAAAACTGTAAACGCAAAATGAATTTATATGATGTTTGGAAACATTCTAAACCCTAATCCTCAAGATAGTAATTTATAGCCTGGGGGCAACCTAAATTTAGTAATTTGCAGCCTGGGGGGCAACCTCAAGGTTAGTACATACCTCAGGGTCAATATCAACCTCAAGGACAATACATACCTCAAGGTCAGTACATACCTCAGGGTCAATATCAACCTCAAAGTTAGTATCCAACTCAAGGTCCACAACCTCCTTTAGGGCAACAGCTCTACTCGGAACAACAATTGTTTCAAGGAGGTGGGAATTATCCAGCTAATTATCCAACATATATTACAAATTATCAACCTATTTATGGTCCTTCCTATCAAAATCTTCAATGGGACCTTCGTATCCCAGAGATAATATGGTGTGGGATCCATCACAAGTTCAACAGAATTTGTAACCTAATATGCAAGTACCTTATTATCAACCTGGGAAACCAATTGGTTATACTCAAATCCAAAAACATGTCCAACCTATTCAACCTATTGTTCAAGTATCTACATCAGGTATAGTTCAGCAGCCTGGTCCAATTACACCTAGAACTCCAACACAAACTGCTGCACCAACTTATGTTCAAGCTACCACACCTATCCCTGGAGTGTCTGCAATTCCTATTTCTACAGCTCCTCAGGTATCAATACCAATTGCTCATATTTCTGCTCGGTCCGGACTACTGTTCAGATGCCTGCAAGTCAACCTAGTACAAGTATAGTTATTACAAGCCAACCTCAGTTTGTTTATCCACCATACCAAGGGAAGTATCAATATGGACCCGTCACACAAAATCTAGTATACCATCATCAATCGTACCCTCGGTAATGTATCAGATACCTACTCAACCCCAGTATGGTCCAGTTAATCTTGGTTATCTAGGGGGCATTCCAATTCCAAATGCATAGGCTATTCCAGGATATCCTGGATATCCTCCTCCTAGACTTGGTACAGTTCCAAAAGGTTATCAATTTAATCAAAAGGACCCTAACTATCGGTTTCCATTCATAGTAACTTTCAATTTACCTGATTTATCATGCCTTACAAATGATCCAATCTATTATCTTCTGTATTGGCCGCCAATGCCAAATAATTTTCCCAGTGATATTCCAAAGTTTGAAGGTAAATCAGGAGAGGATCCTTCTAACCATGTCATGACTTATCACCTCTAGTGTGCATCCAACTCTTTGATTTACGATTCAATTCGATTAAGACTTTTTCATAGAACGCTAATAAGATTAGCATCCAAATGGTACATTGAATTACTACGTCACTCGTTTAACAATTTCAATGCCTTAGCAACTGCCTTCTTAACTCATTTTCAGTTGCAATTCAGATACGACAATGGCATGGAATTATTAACTTCATTAAGACAATCTACATCTACATACATATTAGATCATATACATGAATGGAAACGTAGAATACGTTTGGTGAAAGTTTTTATTCCAGATCATATTTTGGCAGAATGGCTTATAAAATCATTACTACCAAAAATTACTGAAGATGTAGCTAAAGGAGGAGTTGTTACAGAAGAAAAATTCATTGCTCAAGCTCAATACCTTGACCTAGTATATACACAGTCAGGTACTTTGTATGAGAAAATTCTAGATTTATCGCGTCTTGGTCAAACAACAATAACTCCCTCAGGGTCTCATGCCACTGATGGTGTAATCGGTTCAGTTAGTGATAATAAGACTAAGAATAAATCTTCCAAGGTTACTTCTCCTTGTTAATTCCCTATATTAATAGTGTAGTCCCTTATTATGTTAGTGTATCCCCCCTTATTGTTATTGTTGTACCCCTGTAACCCCCGTATTTTTATTATTGTGCCCTTACACTATTATTGTTAGGTCGGCTAGGATTACATTGTGACCCCAATAGGATTACATTGTGGCCCCATGGACTCCTATATATAGAAAGGAGGTATTTTCATTTGTAGCATCCAAGAATTGTTCATTTATGTAATTTATTAGAGGTTCCCCCCTCGAAGTGGTTGATTTCTAAGGCATTGATATCTCTTTTCTTCTATTTCTGGAGCTGGTTTCACAACATTTGGTATCAGAGCTTTGGATTCTAGGGTTTTGCTACTCCAAACAGGTCGTCGTAGAATTTTCACTATAACAATTTTTTCTACAAAGTTTCAGAAGCTGAAATTTTTAAAGTACGGAGAAAAAATACTGAGAAACATCGTCGCAAAATTTCATATCTTGGTTAGCAAAATTTTCAAAGATATGATCTGTGGAAGTTAGAGAATTTTGCAGGCTCCTAATTTAACCTAAACAGGTCATCGTGGAATTTTCGCTATAATGTTTTTTCTGCAAAGGTTCAGAAGCTGAAATTTTTAGAGCGTGAAGTAAAAATATTGAGAAAAATCGTCGCAAAATTTCAGATCTTGGTTTGAAATAGTTTCAGAGATATGTTCTATGGAAGTTAGGTCTTTTTCAGGCTCCCAAATTTCATCTCAAAGAGGTGATCATGGGAAAATATTCATAACTCTCTCTCTGAGAATCAGATTGGAATTATGTAAAAGGTTGCCACAAGTACATGGACTGTAGTTTCTTTTCTATAAATTTTAGAGCCAAAGGAGCAAACAGGGACACGTGGCAAGTCGTACAAGTTCGCACTACTAAACTAGTCCATAATTAGGTCATTGTGGAAGATTGGACATAACTTTGCCTTGAAGAATCCAAATCAGGTCAGACCTTTGGAATTTGAAAGAGGATTTAGAGGGATACTTCAGCGCCAAATTTTAGTTATTTAGGATCTGAAATCACATAGATAATTCAGTTTCAATATCAAGCTTCTCAAAAGCAAGAAAAAGGTGTGTATTTGGTTTTTAAAATTGCATAACTTTTGTTTGAAAAAGCAGTTTCAAGTGATTCCAAGGGCATATTTTAGAATTTTTATCAGTATTGGGTTATATAATTCCTCCAAAAAAAAATTCCATACCCATTAAGCCGTCAAATATCTATACTATGACGCATGAAGAGGAAGAATTGTAGTATGAGATATTAAAATTACGGTACCAAGTGCAACAAATTTTGATCTTACGAAGAGCAACCAAAGATGACATAGATGGTTTAAAAGAATAAATGGAGGCTATGTTGGATGGTTTCAAGGATCAAATAATAGCTAATATGGATGAAAAATTAGTGGAAGATCACATCGAGCATCAGCAACAAGTTCTCAACTCTCAAAGGATAACCTAACTTTGGTGCATAATCTAATGAAACAACAGGAAGATCAAAATTACATCGAAAGAAGTTCTGAAGTAGTCATAGAAACAAGAACTCAACAAGTACGATCAATTTTAGAGTATCTCAGCAAGTGGAAGAACTTTCCTATAGAAGATTCCACATGGGAGGATGATAATTTTATACAGAAGCATCAAGAAATAATCAAGCGTTGAAGACAACACTTGTTTGAAGGAGAGGGGCATGTTAAGTCCCTATATTAATAGTGTATTCCCTTATTATGTTATTGTATCCCCCCTTATTTTTATTTTTGTACCCCTGTAACCCCCATATTGTTATTATTTTGCCCTTACATTATTATTGTTAGGTCGGCTAGGATTACATTGTGGCCCCACTAGGATTACATTGTGGCCCCATGGACTCCTATATATAGAAAGGAGGTATTGTCATTTGTAGCATCCAAGAATTGTTCATTTATGTAATGTATTGGAGGTTTCCCCCTTGAAGTGGCTGATTTCTAAGGTGCTGATCTCTCTTTTCTTCTATTTTTGGAGCTGGTTTCACAACACTCCTATAATAACTTTACCTGATTCACCAAAATGAGATTCTTCCCTCGAAACTTCTGCTGACATTCACATTGTATATTCCTCTAAAACTAAGTCTAAAATTTGCAAGAAGAAGAAAGGGAAGAATAAAAGTAAACATACTTCATCTCCCAAAGAAAAAACTGAGAAAAATGAGTTGTCTGATGATAAACGAAAACCTCGTTATCCTTGTCTTATCTGTGACGAGGATCATTTCACCAAGGAATGTCTGCTTAGGTCTAAGGTATCTAATTTTTTCAAAGGTTCACCTATGCCTACTGTCTTGAAGGATCATTTTCCTATTTAAGATAGAAAAATGATTGGATCTTATTCTAATACATCAACATATATTTTGATGATGTCTCAAGTAATGGTTGTGACTCGATCACAAGACTATGGAAGTAAAAATCCCGTTACTGATAAAGAACTAGAAAATTATAATTCAGTACCAACTACATGTCCTTCAATTTTTGATCCACTTCATATCAAGAAACCCAATCCTGATCTAGTAATTAAACTGTATGCTAAAGGTGTACTTCGTAAATCAGCTTTCAATCCACATGCGAGAGCTGCTCAGAACTACAACATTGTTGAGGATTTAGCAATATCTCCTTTATTAATGTCAGCCTTAGAAGTGCTACAATCATGTTCGAAACAAAGTAAATTACTCTTATCAGCTATTGGAGCTGTAGATCTTTAGGATTTGAACCTAATGGTCTTCGATTTAGAAAATTTTACACCATGGCTCCCTCATCAAATGGCTTTTCAAATTCCAGTACTAATAAAAAACAAACATTGCTTTCGTACTGTAATTGATGAAGAAGCGTCTACGTGTATTATTTCGTTAAATTGTTGGAAATCACTTGGTTCTCCAACACTTAACCAATATCTGACAATTCTCAAAGCTTTTGACGGAAGAGGATTCCATCCGTATGGAATTTTGCAGGATCTACCTATCGAGGTTGAAGGTAAAACTGTTAATTTAGATGTGGAAGTTGTTGATGCCCCTCTAGATTACAACCTTATTTTGGGTCAAAGTTTGTCTTATGCTATGACTACTTTCATGTCATCTTTATTTTGATTAATCATGTTTCCTCATCAAGGAAAGATTGTGAAAATTGATCAGCTCTCAAATTATTCGTCTGACCCGGCTTCTACAGTAGTATTACACATGTTGGAAAAACGACTATCCCTTATGAGGATGTTGGAGTAGCTTTAATCAAATATTTAGCCTTAATGGGAAATTTTTCTATGCCTCCACCTAACGTACCGTCTACTATTTCTAATATCAATGTGATTACATCAAGCACTATTCCATTTGATGACTCTTGGATAGTGCCTTTAGAGTTAGAACTAGATTCTTTCAATGGCGAGATGCCTTTGAGCCCTTTTGAGATAGCATATCAAGCAGTACAGTCATTTTACAATCCTTCATAAACTGATTCTGATCCAATGAATGTGATCAATGAGAAATCATTTTCACCATCAAGCCTATCTATAACATCAATTCCTAATCCTTTTCAACAAGTGTTTTATATTGATGAAAGCATTCATGAATTCTTGTCCATAGATGAATTACCATGGGATGATCTTAATCATAGGTCATCATTTTTACCTAAGCTTGATATATTTGAAAAAAAAAAATCATCTATTTTTAAAATTGACTATGTCAAAGAACCCCAGAGTCCAATATCGAATGCAAATTCAGATTCTGAAATCAATTTGGGAAATATTTCTTTGAAAATTCACATTAACATATCAGTTAAACCAGGAGTTGTTGAAAACATTCATATAGGAGCATATTATATGTTAGATGAAATTATTACATATAAAGCCCTATTTCAAGAATTATGTGACATATTTTCTTGTTCTTATGAAGAAATGCCACGAATTTATCCTAAGTTTATCGTGCATGAAATAAAAACTTACCTGGATGCTAAACCTATCAGGAAACTATTACGTCTGATACATCCATGAAAAGCTGCTGCTATTAAAGCTGAATTTGAGAAATTACTAAAATCGGGTTTTATTTATCCAATTCCTTTAACGGTTTGGGTATCTAATATCGTTCCTGTTACTAAAAAACAAGGAAATATATGAGTATGTGTCGACTATAGTGATATTAAAAAAGCTTGTCCAAAATACAATTATCCAACTCCCTATATCGACCAAATCATTGATGATTATGCCGAAAATGAAATGTACTCATTTATAGATGGATTTTCTGGGTACAATCAAATAAACATACTCCATGCTAATCAACCAAAAACAACATTCATTTTTCCTTGGGAAAATTTTGCTTATTGTAAACTACCCTTCATATTAAAGAATGTTGGTGCAACTTTTCAAAGGGCAATGTCTTACGATTTTCATGACATTAAACACATTGTGCAACCTTATCTCGATGATTTACCTACTCATTCATTGCATAGGGAATATCATTCTATCCATTTAAGAGAAATTTTTATGAGATGTAGGCATTATAAGATTCAGTTGAATCCCCACAAATGTGTTTTTTGTGTGCAATTTGGTAGATTATTGGGATTTGTTGTTTTGAAAGAAGGCATTCATGTCGACCCATCGAAGGTTGAGGCTATTATCAATTTACCTCCTCCTTCCACACTTCGCCAACTCCAAAGTTTGCAAGGGAAAGCAAACTTTCTGCGTAGATTTATTCAGAACTATGTTGAGTTATTAAAAGGTTTTACCAGGTTGTTGAAACAGAATGTTCCTTTTATTTCGGATGAGATTGTTGATCGATATTTTGATGCTTTGAAACATGTGCTGACCCATACACCGTTATTGCATCCACCAAATTACAGCCAGGATTACTTTTTATACCTAGAAGCCTCTGATTCCACCATTGGAATGGTATTAGTTCAAGAGTATGTATTCCACAATGAGCATGTGATTTACTATCTCATTAGGAATCTCAATCTGATAGAAATTAAATATTCGCATGTGGATAAATTGGCCTTGGTAGCAGTTCAAGCTGTCCAAAGATTTCATCATTACATATTGTTACGAAAAACAACTTTGATATCTAATTGAAACCCGATGATGTACATTTTTACTAAACAATTAATTGGGGGTAAATACTCTAAATGGATTGCTATCCTTCAGGAGTTTGATTTAGAATTTGAAAAATCCAAGTCAAATAAATCACTGGTGTTCGTCGAACTTATGTGTGACTTCCCAAATACTAAGATGGAAACTGTGGTAGAGCATCTGATTTCTGATGAATCTCTGTTTCTTATCAGTAAATTAGATCCATGGTATGGAGATATCATCATTTATCTCCAAACCCAAACCTTTCAGACTAAAGTCTCACGTTCAAATTGACGAAAGATCTATTACCAATATTAGCAATACAATATTGTTGGAGACACACTTTATCATCGTGGTGTGGATTCTATATTTCGATGATGTTTAACTCATGAAGAGGCTGAAAAAGTTTTGAATGAATACCACTCTAGAGCATGTGGTGGTCATATTTTTGGGTATGCCACAGCCCAAAATATATTGCGCTGGTTATTTGTGGTCGTCATTATTCAAATATTGCATTCTCGCAGTCCAAAAATGCCACAATTGTCAGATATTTGATCGAAATATGCATGCACCACCAACTCCTCTTCACCCCATAATTTTTGTCAGTCCTTTTTCAAAATGGGGCATTTATTTCATTACATGTAACCCTCACTCGGCCGGGAGGCATGGGTATATTATTCTCGCAGTAGATTATTTTACCAAATGGGCCGAGGCAGTGCCTACATTTGCAGCAGATGGAAAAATTGCAGCTACATTTGTATTCAATCATGTAATTGCTCGTTTCGATGTACCCCAAGCTATTATTACTGACCATGGGATTCATTTTCAAAATATCATGATGACCAAACTTTCCGATCAACTTGGCCTATGCCATGATAACTCTACTCCATATTACCCGTAGGCTAATGGTCAGTTTGAATTCATTAATAAAATTTTAACCACCATGATTAAAAGGATAATCATAATTCATAAATCAAATTGGAATACCATGCTTTTTTCAGCACTATGGGCTTATCTAACCTCAGCAAAAACTGCGACAAGGTTCACTCCTTTTCAACTAGTTTACGGTTTAGAAGTTGTGTTACCTATTGAATGTGAAATACTGTCACTCTAATTAGCCATAGAGTTACTACGAGCTACCTCTGAAGAGGAAAAATGCTTTTTGTAATTAGCACAATCAAATGAGACTTGGTGCACCACTGCATTAGCAGCTGAAACTCATAAAAAATTCATTAAAGCTTAGTATGACTGAAGTGTTACACCTCATGTTTCTTAGAATGTGACTTAGTCTTGGTATACGATCAAGCTAACGATAAGCTAGGAGATGGGAAATTTGAACCAATGTGGCATGGTCCTTATATTTTCAAGCGAGTGCTTGCAAAAGGGGCTTATGAATTGACTGATTATGATGCGGTCTCTTTAGATAAACCAAGAAATGGAATTTATCTGTAGAGAAATTTTTCTTGATTCTTGTGTGAAGATATCAATTGTACATTAATTATTTTTCTAGTTAGATGCCTTAGATTAGATGAGTGTGTCTAGTTTAAGTTTTCTTTTACTACTATCACTGCTTATCTAAAAGGGGCTTATGAATTAACTGATTATGATGGGGTCTCTTTAGATAAACCAAGAAATGGACTTTATCTGTAGAGATATTTTTCTTGATTCTTGTGTGAAGATCTCACTTGTACATTAATTATTTTTCTAGTTAGATGCCTTAGATTAGATGAGTGTGTCTAGTTTAAGTTTTCTTTTACTACTATCACTGCTTATCTCTATTACTCTTGATATTGTAGATGTCAACATCCCTTCAAACTTACATTGGTTTTGCTGATGGTGCATGTCATAGTACATGAAATATTTCTTTCGCAGCCTGGGTTATTTATTAACCCACTAACGAGATAGTTTCTATGCATGGGGTAAGCCTTGGTCAAACAACGAATAATATTGCAGAATATAGCGCCGTTATTGAGTTATTATCTAGTGCCATTTCATTTGGCATTCGACGTTCGATCATTAGGCTAGATTCAGAACTCATTGTATTACATTTAAGCAGAGTATACGCAATTAAAAATCTAGTGTTATTGAGACTATTTTTGAAGGTTTGTCTCTTGGAAAGGCAATTTGATTACATCGAATATCAACACATTCCAAGAAATTTAAATACATTGGTTTATGCATTAGCTAATAGTGTTATAAATAGACATTTGCAATGTCAAAATTGTAAACCAAAACAACATTCGATATGTGTTGAACAAGATAGCCAGAGAAAGTAGTAATATCATAGATAGGAGTTTTTGTTTTCAAAAATATTACATCGTCTGAAATCATAGGTTTAAAACACCTTATGATCTGAAATACAGTGATACAAAAAAAAAATTACAACAGTCCGCGATGATCATCCACTATCCGTGGTGATGATCATGTAGTAAACTATCGCTCGTGCCACCCTGCGTAGGAATCTCCTAAACTAGCCAGGAACACCAATAACATGTCTCTGGAGAAAAAGAGGAATATCATATGTCGATGTCTCTAGGATATCTATATTCAACCTCTCTAGGTTGTGTTCCAAGCCAGTAAGGATTTATGCTGCCTGATTTTGTGGCTGTGCAACAAGCTCTATTGGATTCCTTTCAAAGCGGCAGAGAGTGGCTGGCCTTTGTCGACGAACATCTGCATTTAAGATTTTGTTATCAATACTGAACGATCAAAAAACAAAATAAAATTGGAATTAAAACACATCAAAATGATTCATTTAACTTATTCATCCCATTGTTCCCTTGGAGGTAAGGACATCTCGAGATCATCTCAGAAATCTATGCCCACATACGAGAAGTCCTCAATAGCAAAGATTTGGTTTTGAAGCCAATGAAAATATGCTGGAGTGAATCGAACTACCACACAACCATCGCCACCATGGTGGGACATCAGTGCAACCCAGCGTACCATACGAGGCTCTCTAGGTTCACCAGGATCAATAGAGATCAGTTGAGGGGTGAGAGATAGAATCCTCTCCAAAGCAAAAGAAACCAAGATGGCACCATACCCAAATTTTTTAAACTTTGAGTTTTTTTCTCTCGTCAATTAGCCTTTCATATTGGCCAATACCCCTTCACACCAATTGAAAATGGTACCTCTATAACAATCGACTGTTGTCTACATCTGAGACTTGGTAGCCACATGTGGAGCTATGCTCCCACACAACCTGGTCATGGTGAACGCAATGAATTTAAGATCAAGATGTAAGATAGTCTTTATATATATATGGTTATCTTTCAGATTAGCTTCTTCACTACAGAACTCTTGTTTATATCTAGCAATAGGTAGGCCATCTTGCCTAGCTCCAAACAAAGAAATATGTTCACCTCTTTTAGATAAACCAATGAGAAAGTAAATGTCTTCAAGCTATAGTTCTAGCTTGTGATCACCGATGATAAAACATTGTTCTTAGACGTCCCATTTGTTCACCATCCAGGTCATTAGTTCTATTTATGCCCTCATGCCCTGAATTGCCCTGAATTTATACATTCCATAATTTCTCAACACATGCATTGTGGCCGGATTATTCATAGCCTCATCATATACCTTTTCATGCTCGTGTTCTCTCCACTCCAACATTGTGGAATAATCTGCAAATGGACGCATTTGAAGGTTAGAAGCTTTTCGAGTGAGAATTTATAACCATTTTTTAGAGAATTTAATAATTTTCCTTTTCTAATGGTGCCTCCATAGTTTTTATATAGAGATAGTGTGGACCCCCGCATGCACCCTTCATAAAAACTGTGGTCCACAGGTAACCAATACATGACCCGCGGACCCCCAAGAGTGGGATTTTGAACCTATTTTCCTCTTAAAAAATGATTTAAAAAATTAAAAGAGAGAATTAAAATGGATGAAAATGAAGAGAAGAGTGTTGTAGATTACCTGGATTCGGAAATTTTGGATTTTAGAGGTCGGTTCTCCTGTTATCACCTCTGGAACTTTTTCTTCCAAGAGCTTTCAACTTTCAACTCTAAATACAAAAGGTGAAAATGACTTTGTTGAACTACTTTTTATAATATTTTTGAATGAATAAAATATTTTTTTATTTGTTTTCCACTTTAAAAAGTTATTTTTCAAAAAACTTATACTTATTGGAAACAAGTATGTTTAATTTTTCGAGTTTATGTGCAAAACATAGGTTTTTCGGGTGAAAAGAATTATTTTGATGATGAGTACACTTTTATCACTTTATCGGGCTCTTGAAACTTACGAAAAAGAAAAACCCCGGAGTTCTCTTCTAAGCCCTTTTTAGACTCTGTAAACATTGAAATATTGCCAAGTACTTGACTATTCAAACTCATTAAAGGAAATGAATAGTCATCCTTTTAGTATAAGTTGACCCCTTTTCTGGACTGAAATGGACTATTTACGAAAAAGGTATACATTGACTAATCATGGTCAATAGAGTTCTCTCCTGCATTAATTTATCCTTTTTCAGGCTTGAGAGACTAAATTTACAAAAAAGTACACCCACAAAGTTTTCTTAAGTTTTTCTTCTAACTCCCTAAAAATGAAAAACACTGAGTTTCACCTATAGTAGACTCATTAAAACTTAACAGTAAAGGACCTATCAATTAAAAACAGGAACGAACCACTCCTTATTAGGATTTGATTTTAATACTAAGTTGAACTCATCCGAAGGATGAGATTATACAACAAGAAAATGTTATCCTCCTCAAGCTTGTCAAAAAATAAAGAGGTACTTGCCAGAAATGGTGGGGGGGAAAAAGAGGAAATGAATCTAGTTGTCACACACTGTTTCAAAAAGTAGTATACCACTCTTGAACATGACACTTTTGTCACACTCATACTTGGGTTGGGAAAATCCCTTTTCTAACAGTTAATCAAACCACATTGAAAGTCTTCAACTGGTTTCTAGGTATTAGCTTTAGTTCAATTTTCACCAAACCATCTACAGTGTCGTTATGTGTTCAAGAGACAATTCAAATAAACCATTCATTGAAAACATTTCTCTCCATTCACGTTGACCATCCTTGAGTCATTCCTTGCTAAAAAAAATTCAAAACTTGATCTAATGGTTTCATGTCGTGGGCTTTCCTATGATGGGTCACTTTCTATCGATGACAACACATCATCTAGAAATTTGATCTAGAATCCCATCAGTACCTTGGGATCTGCATGCCCTAATGGAAGGTTTCTCACCTTCAATGATAGGTTGCATCATTGAACTTCGATCGAATGATTTTGTGAATTGTTCAACTACAAATTATTCATTCACACTTCATGCATTGTATTGAGTACTTTGAGAGCCATTATCATTATTGGTGGTTTCTCTCACACTTGTTAATAGTTCACATCAGTGACTCGTAATCAAGTGGTTTCTACCATGTTCGACTTCAATACAATCAATTGCATGGATAGAATCATACTAGTTCAGGAAGCAAAAATCAAGACCCTGGATCTAGTTTCTACCATCCAGGTTGTGAGGAGTTTTATTATTCATGATACAGTAGACTACTTATAATAGATGGTTGCGTCCATACTATGTCTACTATTGATGTAATTCTAAAATCATTTTTGTATCAGAACATGTAGTTAGTTTTGATCTAAGTATGGGAATTCCTACCTCAATGATGATATACATATATATGTTTGCATTGAAAGTTTTTACAAGTTTTGACCGGTATGTCTGCAACCCAATCCTTGGAATGATAAAGCACTTCACTCTTTATAACTACTTTAGACTTCACACTTTAGGGGGCAATCTGTTACACTAAAAATTGTCACCATGACATTCAATTGTCTATATGGGTTCATCATTACCTATATTATGCTCCCTTAGAGGTCCAAAACCATAAAGTTCCTAAACCAAGTCTTGTAATTAGAGAAAAGCTCATTAAAACCATAAAAAGCCTAACTTCGCACTTTTCCTAGTTCTTACCTATGGTACCATTGTTTCTTGCCCTATAACCTACAGTGCATCCCGCACGTTCTACTTACTAAAACTGTGGACCCCCAAAAAAGGTAAAATAAAAGAAAAAGTAAGTTCTAGAAGCCTAGCTAGTCGAATATTCTCCCATCTGGAGGCTTCTAGAAGTGTAATCAGGTCGAGCTTTGCCGCTTCATTCATGAACCTCTATCCCTTCATTAATGGAGATTATCCCTTGGTATTTGGAGCTAAAATCCCTTTATGAGGGGACTTTATCCCCCTCTTTATAGAACTGAAACCTCCTTCATTCTCCTATAAATTGAACTCATGTTTCAGTCTCAAGGGTAGATGGATAGACTTTGGTGGATTAAAAAATTGCTGAAGAAATCATACTCTCTATGCTTGGCATCATTGGTATGATAATGATCACATACTCATATATATAGTTTTATGCTAGTTCAGAGAGGAGAAGGCTTTTCAAACTGAAGGAAAACGGTTGTTCAGGACCCCAGAAGAACCTGTATGACATCAAGGCGACGAGGATGTAAGGTCACTTTTTATCATACAAGTTAATACAAATGGATTCTATTTTCTCATTAAGTTGTTCATGTATCTATTTGAGTAATTTAATTCTTGGATTCCTTGATCACCGAGATAGATTAGTGTTTCTAAATTATTATATCTTGTAGGTGCTTTTAATCCTTTTTCCTGTCTTTGAATGTAGGTCTTACATGCTGAATTGACCTCTTTTGGAGCGACTGGATTGAAGATTACAACAAGCATTGGAATTTAGGTAATAGCATCTCCTCTTAATTAGTTAATTAATAATTATGAATCACAATATTCTAGAGAAAATGGTTTGCATTCGGTTTTTTTTTTTGCTATATATGCTTAGGATACTAGGGAGATCATTCTTGTCTGCAAGAAGGATTTTATCCAAATAACAGGGATCTGCATCAATGATTTTATTTCCCTTATCGATTCCCTTTGATGAGCCTCCAAATTAGAAAAAAATTAAGTCCCATATAACCTTTCTTAGGCACATAAAGTATATATTAAATATCTCCTTATACACTTGATAATTTTTTTAGCTTTAATATGTTCTTAGGAATTTTTAGAGGTAATTGCATATTATGCGCCAAATATTATTTATTTTTGCAGAATATTGAGAGAATATGGAGTAAATTCTGAATGAGATAATAGAGGGACATGATACCTACTATAGGATGGATCAATATTGGATAATAAATCAACAAGATATTATGAAATTATTTCACAAATCTTGGAGCTCCAGTGATTGAGAAAATCTAGGAATGTGTTCCTTGTCATTTAATGTAGATTCCTAATGTTGGGAACTAGATCCACTATTTGAGGGATTTTAGAGGGGAAAGATTCATCCTTTCAAGGAGAATTATTTCTTGTAACTTTGTATATGTATCAATTCAAATTTGCCTATAGGGGCATGCATTTCTTAGTCTTCTTGTGGAGAAAACTTGTTGTTTAGCAATTCCACTTTCATTTCTATCAGGGATGTACTTGGATTGATTCAAATAATGAATTTTGGCGGAATTTTTAGCTTCTAAAGTATGTTATCCTTCATAGGACTACTATTATCCTAGGGATTTTCCATCCCATGAGCCTCAGAGCCCTCTTGTACAATTTATTTATTTCCTTTGAATGCCTTTTTCACTTGCATCTCTTATTTATACATTTATTGTTCATGTTTCTTTTGTTGTAGGTTACAATTGTTAAATTATTGAAGTGAATTTTTTTTTCAGGTTATTTACAAATTAAAATGCACGACTCATTCTTAGAAAAACTTTGAAAAGTAATCTTCATCATTGAGCTGCTTGGATTGGATTACTAGTTCACAAATCTAGAATTTCTGAAAGTCCCTTGTAGAAAAATAATAGTAATTTTCTGTTATTTTTAAGAACGTGTTAGTGAACATCATTTGAGATGATTCTAATTTTATTTGGTCATAAAAAAATTCAATTTAATAAAAAAATTCACACCATATAATTTTTACTTTGTTAGGTTAGGCATTTGGTAGGTTAACTAGCTCACTAGTTCTTGAATTTCCAGTTTTTAGAGTACTGATTTTCTCCTATTTTTTAGCACATGTTAACATGGGTATTTTGGATTGATTCCAATTATAATGTATTCCTAAGAAATCCTACATAATAAAAACAAATTTCCATCCCATTTTCATTTTATTTACTTGGGAATTTTACAAGTTATATCCTCCTCTAGTAAAATAGGACCTTCCGTAGCACCTCTTGTAGCACTCATGTAGCACGTGTAAACTTGACAATATTTTCTCCAAAAGCTTGGTTTTTATCTTTAAGTCTTGAATAATGACCCCTAGGCTCTAAATCCATGATTAGGAAGAATAAACACCACTTAGGACTTTCCTTTTTACAAATTATATTAGGCCCATTTCCTTGAATTTATGCTCTTAGGATTTCAATTAAAAATTGTTGTTCTTGCATAGGGTTAGTCTATTTTCAAGGAAAATTTTCACATTATGCAATTAGACTAAAGATTCACATTGTTTCAAGTATCAAAAGGTTTACATTACTCAAATAGACAAGTACTTTTCATTCCTACAAATAAATAACCTTTAACTTCTTGCAATTAGGATTAGTGTTTACATTTGAGCAAGTAGCATTTCAATTTATTGCAAATAGAGTAACATTTCCATTTATGCAATTATTTTAGGCTTTTATTTCATGAAATTCACTCCATTACATCAAATCAATGAAATAAGGACTCATTTTATGATGCATATATAGTGATGAAAACTCTTAAGTTTGTACGAACCCCAAGTTGATAATTTAAGTTACTAGGCTTGGGAGTTGCAACATTCTTGTTGCAATACTGAGGCTCATCAATTTTTGGCATTATTTCCGGGGAGGTGTCAACGTATTAATGGTTTTCTTCTCTATTCTATTCATTTATTTTACTTTATGAAAAAACACTCAAAAATTAGAATAGGCATCTTTCATTTTAAAAACGGAAAATTGCATTGCATTAGTGTTTTCATTAAAAAAAATCATAAAAAACAAATCTTCAATACCACACCCACACTTGACCACATGGTGCAATAAGAGCCACATCACTGTCCAATTTTGCAAGAAGAAGAAGAGGAGGTGACAGAGAAGGTAGGATAAATGGATGGAGATGACATCAATGAAGAAGATCCTCCTGGATTTCCCATTCAAGATACTCATGGACCAATGTGCATATGAAGAACATCCCTCAATATTTCCTTCCCAAATTCCATGGTATGAGGTCAGAGGATATGAAAAAATTTCTCTTTGAATTTTAAATCCTTTCTAGACCTTATGGTTTCTTAATAAATACTAAAAAATTGAGATTCTTTCCAGAAACATTGAAGGAAAGAGCTCTTAAATGGTTTATGATTTTAGGGACTAATTCAATAAGATCATGGAATGATATGAAAAATATATTTCTATAAAAATATAAAGATCATGATCTTAAATAATAAATCTTCAGAATGAATCAAAAATAAAATTAGAGCCTTGAGGATCTTATAGAAAGATTAATGTATAATGTTAAGAGAGTAAAATGACATCATTTGGTATTTGACACACTAAAAGCCCTCTTACTTAGAAAAATTAGAGATGAGTGGATTGATCTCCATGATCTCATTAGTAGAGGTGATGTATACCTATTATCATTTGAAGAAATTTGTGAAATATGCAAGCACATATCAAGAGGAAGGGCAAGAGTAAGTCAATAAACATCGAGATCGGTAAGTCAAGTTGAGCTTGGAAATTTGATTGATAAATTTAAAACATAAATTCATATAAATTTAAATGAACAAGTAGAAATATTAAGAATGCAAAATGAGAAAAAAGAATATGTTGATATTTGTGCTATCCATGCAGAATCACATGCTACTAAATTTTTCCCATCATTACCAAGGTTGAAAAATTTTTATGAAGAGGACAATGGAGCAAGTCAATCACCAAAGAAAATATGTTATGTAGCTCCAAGAATACCATGGCAACCTAGTAAATTATGTATGGTGAAAGAACCTAATTCACAATTTCAAGGTTATGCACATTCATCTCAAAGTAATTGTAACACACCCTTTCCTTGGAAACTTTGGCCATCTCAAACCCCAAAACCAATCTTGGAAACAAGGTTGGCAATGACCTTATGGTATAAATCCACAATATCCTCAATATCCTCCATACCCAACTCCATGCTATGCCTACCATCTACCTCCACCACAACCACAACCCCAACCAAATCCATCTCAAAGATCCACTCCCACTCAACTACTTTTCCAACCATTTCCAAACTCAAAAAATCTAGTAACTCAACCCATTTACGAATTTGAGGTACACCACTTCTAAACATATCCTCTTGATCTAAATGGTATTCATCTTATCTCAGGAAGAGTATTAAAAAACAAAATACTCTTTTGATGTCATTGAAGGAAAACATTCAGAAAATAAGATTCAAATGAGAAGACCAAAGTATCATTGGTCTGCACTTGATAAAGAGCATACATAATAATTATATATTGAGAAAGTTCCCTCATGTTTACCCTAAGATCCTCCATGTGTTCAAGAGAATAATCAACAAAAATAGGAAGATTTAAATTTCATGGTAGAAGAAAATGCAGAAAGAGATCCAAATGTGCAAGTGGACCATGGGCATCACAACTATATTGAAATATGGTTGCAGACAATCATTAATTTGCAACAACACAATATTCTTCAACCATTTCTGATATCATCTTAGTCAAAACAATTGGTCTCTCATATTTAGGTACATGTTAAAGCATATGTTTGATACTAGAACATGAGTTTATCTATCATATTAATGTGCACATGGCTCCATTGGAAGTATCCCTACACTTGAAAGATATTTTGTTTTTCCAAGTAGAGTAGGATAAGGAAAAAATAAATTAAAAAAATGGGAAAAAGAGAAAAATAAGAAAAATGAAATCTCATGTGAAAACCTCCTTTGAGGCGCCTGAGATTGACTCACTAATTGAAAACCTCCTTGAGGTGGTCAATGGGTTGAAAAGAAAAAGAAAAAAAAAGAGAAAATATCCTAGGTGAAAGCCTCCTTTGAGGTGCCTAGGCAAACCTACTAGTTGAAAAATTCATTGATGAAGCTAGTAGGCCTAAAGAAAAAAATGAAAAAAAGAGAAAAAATGGAAAAAAACGAAAAAATAAATAAAAATAAATTCCAGTTGCATATATGCTTTTGCATGCATCTACTCCTCCACCTTCATAAGGAAAAGAAATAGGTCAGCACCACAAAAGGAGAAAAATAAATAAATGAGAAATTAGGCAAGCAAAAAGTAAAAAAAATCAACCTTGGGCTTCTTACCTTCTATGAAAATTGATCAATAAGGGTCAAGGACATGTCAATCCATCACCCTCATATATTTCCTGCATCTACCCATCATTCCCAAGCCTTTCCCATTCATTTTATTTGTTGTCCTAAAATTCCACTTGAAGGTTTTGTTTTGCTATAGGAGGCAAAATTAGATAGGGCATCAATTGTTTTTACCATATCTCAAAAACCATGTGTCCATTTGCCAAAATGTTTTGTGGGGAGATGCATATGTATGATGGTAACATGATCAAGGAATTTCATCAAATACCAATGCACATGTTTTGATAAATAGGCCTCCATCACCTACAACCATATTTACTTTTTATTAAGATTCATGCATCCATTGGCCAACATTATTTATAGGGATATTCATAAGGATGATGGAAACATGCTCACCAAATTTTAGGTTAATCAAATATACGGTTTGAGAGATATGGATAAAACAATTTGGCTACAAGAGCATTCCAGAATTTCTACAAGAGTGACCAAAATTGCTACACGAGCATGATTGGCATGGAAAACAGGTTAAATTACTATGTTTTTCATCTATTAACAAGAGGAGGGGTCCATCATAGCCTCATCATTCATTTTCTACACTACTTGACCTCTTTTCCCCTCTCATTTTCATCTTTGTTCATGAAAATAACCCATTTTCATCCCTTCCACCACAAAAAAATGGCCTCTCATACTTGTCAATGGATTACTCATGAATTATCAATATTTTTAAAGGTATAACCTAAAGTAAATAATGATCCTAGGAGGGTCTATGTGACTACTACATGAAGACACATAGTCTATATCAGTATGCACATCCCCTATCAGACCATATATAGAGCATTTGATTTAGAATTCAGTCACCATGAGCACTTGAGGATTTCAATTTTGATCATTCAACAGCCACAAGACCTCATCTCAACTGTTACAATATTCTTTATCGTCTAGTGTTGAGGCCCTGAAAATCAGTGCAACAACATGGGGGAAAACCACCCATTCGGGAACTTAAAAACCATCCCTTATCCATTTGATATGGTGGCTCCGATTGGATTTATGGGATTGGTTTCCAAATGAAAGATAATTTGGTGGTTGAGTGGTATTTTAACTGATTGTGACTTGATAGGTGGGAGTGATAACAAGCTTAAAGAACATAAATATACCTATCTATACCTATCTCACGATGAATTAAGTTTCTATGAAATTCAAAGAGATGATATTTCATCGAATGAAAATAAAGACTATAGAAGAATTTAGAGAAATTAAAACAATTTAAGTTAATTTATTTAACTAAAAGGTTAATTAAATCAATTGAATAATCATATATCTCATCTATTTACTGTATGTATTGAATATGTATAAAAAATGGCAATTAAACATGTTAGAAGTGAATTAATTCCATATTGTGTTAAAAATATGCATATAAAAAAATATCATAAGAAAGATCAATTATTTCTCATTTGAAACATAAATTTAACATAAATATAAAATTACCATATATACGTTAACTCTACTCATTTGAAAAACAGTATCTGGTCCAACCTTTTCTATTAAGAAGAACTTCAATAGTACAAAAGTGTGACTTCTGTAAAGTCTTCCTTTCAAAATTTTAGGACCCCTTCTTAAAATACGTGAAGGGGTTTATTTAATAAAATAAAGAGTTTAAAAATAGTAATTACAATAAAAGTTGAGAAGGTTTCAACAACCCTCTTTAAGCTAAGTGAAATTAAAAAAAGAAATAGAATTAAGCGGGGTGACTTGCTTCAAGATTGCCCTGATGTCTCACTGACCATTTGTTCCTTCAGTAGAAGGATGTTTATCATAGGTTGAACCTCAGGAGGTTGGCCTGGCCTGATGCACAACTGTCCAATATAAACTGCATCTGAAAATAGAGGCATCATATAGGAAGAAGTATTTGTAAGATAGTGCAACATAATCCATTGGCAATGTAGCTTAACCAAATATTTCCAATACTTTTCCCAATCCAACTTTTGCAAATTTTTTATGCTTTCATATTTTACCTTGGATATTTCCTACCATTGCCTTATAAAACATTTAACAATAGGAATCGAACCAAGAGGGCATCTATCAATAATATTAGCAACTATGAGATTCTCGCTGATTGTTTCAACAGTATTATTAGCAACATCTCTAGCAATGCATATGGCCCTCTTAGTTTGTTTCAATTGTATATCCCAATCAGTAAATAAAGTTTCCTTTTTGTAATATTCAATCCTGGGAAGATTATCCATTCAGACTTCAGCAATATCTTTCCAGGTGACATACTGTGACAATTTGTCATCAATCTCATCAAGGCTAAATCTTTGGTCCTCTATTCAATTCATCAGTGAATCAATTTTCTCACATGATTCAATGATACTTGACAACTTTTGGCAAAAAAAAAAATTCTATTGTGCCAATAGGGTATTCAATTCCAATGCTTCCAGTCTGAATTCATCTATTTTCGGATTGTCTTTCAATTTCTCAACGATGAACTGTAATTGCTGAATTTGAGTATCCTTAGCACCAAATTTAGTTTGGTGCTCCAACTTCAATTGATCTAGGATCTCTTCGAGCTGTAATACTTGTACCTGTAGTTTATGATTGACACTCTACTTCTCTGCCTGTAGTTCTTGTTCCAACTGAAGGATTATTTCATCATTTTCTCTAATTAGCTGTTGAAATTCAATGGCCTTATAATAGTAGTAGATTCATAGGCTTTGTCGAGGTAAATACCCTTTGTGGATAGAGGTGATCCCTCTAGCCCTAGGGTGGGTCTAGAAACTACGAGAACATACTAACATCTACCTTCCTAGATTGTAAATGAAATTCAGAGCAAGGAATATGACCTACCTTGTTCTGATGTTATGTTGCCACCTTTTGTCGAAGCTCCTTGATCTGTCGCTCTCCTCAAGCTTGATACACACTTCTGCCAACATTCCATCACCTATACAAACAGTCAAGACACCATGAAAAGCATAAAATCATGACAAACATAAACAATTACAACCTATCTAACTGATCAAGGAATGCTAGAAATCTCATTATAAATGTAAACGAGAGTGGAAGATAAACATTAGATGCATTTTATTATGATAAAGACAAGGGGAATTTACAACCAAGCCTTGATGTTGAGGCTTTCCTTCAGCAAGTCTGTATCCAAGCACGTTTGTAACACCCTCACATACAAAGGTCGAAGATCTCACTATGTTCCAAATACAAAAAAACAATCTCACTCTGCACTATTCTCTCGAAGCTATAGTTGCTTCTCCTTTATATAATCACTAACTAAGGTTGTAGAGATGAAGGAGGTATCCTTATATAATAATGGAGGAGGAGGTTATGGGCCCTGAAATGATGGGAAAAGAGCTTATCCTTTGGATTAGTTCCTATTTTATGGCAACAATAATCCCAAAGGGTAATTCCTCAGCCATATCCTCAAAACAAACTTCCAGCTTGCCGCCTCACGAAGCTTCTAGTCGCGGAAGCTTCCTTTCTATTTAAAAAAAAATCCAAAACAGGATCGGTGCGAGTCCAACATTAAAACAGAGCACCGATCGGCATGGGCCTCAGTGTAAATCTCTGCTATCAGCACAGGTCAGACACTGAGAGAAAGCGCCAACCTTGAAAACCACGTTTTTACAAGGAACTTTCAGAAAAGTTGTAAAGGGAGATGATTTGGCAGACAAAGTGTGGTCTAGGGGTATGTATTCCATGCTTGGAAAGTACACAAGGGTCACTATATGGGTCTTCCAGGATAAAGGAACAGGGGAGTACAAGGACAGTGGAAAATTACTGTGTAACAGATGCCCCCTAAAGTATGAAGTCTGAACATGAGTGAGGGGTGAAATTCTTTACAAGTTCGTGCAAGGAACTGAATGCTACCATCGGGAGACCTGCAAATCAATCATAGATATATATACATAACTGAAATATCTGATGAAAAATACATGAATACATGGTATAGGTGCAACTATCCATCAAGAAAAGGATCATGTTAATGGATTCTCGACATGGACAGAACCATCTGAATGAAGGGGTCATATGAAATAGATCCACGACATGAGCGCAACTATCTGTCTAAAGAATCATGTATATAATCATGAATGACTCATCACTCCTCGCAACTTGGACTTTTGTGATTGAAGCCCAGGGTCTTGCACTCTAGCATCACTTGATCAAAGTACAAATTCCAACATGTGAATAGACATGTTAAAGTTGAACATGCTAGAAAATAAATTGATTACCAGTCAATGGTGTGAACTATTAACAAGTGCGAGATAAACCACCCATAATGTCAATGGCTCTCAAGGTACTACTAGTACAATCCACAAAATGTGAATAATGATCTAAAGTGGAACACCCGTGAAATCACCTGATCGAAGGCCAATGATGTGAACCTGTCTTCGAATGTGAAGAGCTTTCCATTAGGATTATCTAGATCGACTTCCTGGAAAAAGAGTTGAAGTCGACAGGAAGCGTCCATCGAAGGAGGGTCGTAATGAATCCCACATCATTGACGCGAAATAGAGAAGGTAATATGAGTGTGAATCAAGATTGAAACAGAGGATCAAGAAATGTACATACTGCAGAAGGATTTTCTATTGAACATATCGACGACACGACTCCGGAATTTGGCAGCATTTGACTCAAAAAGGATCAGTGGTCATGTTGACAATATTTGTAACCGAATGAGAGGAAAATGGATTTCCCAAAACCATGGAGGCAAAGTGACAGAGTGAGGATATCCCAACCCAACACGAACTACAGATAAGTGTCATGTTCAAGAGTGACATACTGGAAACACAACTGACGAATAACTTCCATTTTCCCCCACCATTTCTGGCAAGTACCTCTTTATTTTTACAAAAGCTTGAAATCATCTCTGTGGACAGAGACAATCCCTCTGGCGCTAGAGTGCATCTAGAAACAAAGAGACATGCTAGAGTGTTGATTCCTAATTACTGAATGAAATAAGGACACAGTAGATCAAACTACCTGGAATCCAACACTATCGTCGTGGCTGTAGTGGTGGTGGGTGAGTCACAATCCTTCTGTAGTCATGCTCAAATACTTGCACATAGAAAAATAGAAAAGAACAACATACAACATAATAAACTCATTCATAACTACTAGCCAGTCAAAGAGGGCTAATAATATTGCATTAAACATCTAACATAATACAAAATGGGAACCAAACAATAGTCACGTGTATGTATTGATAGAAGGAAGAGTTACAACCAATGCTTTGACGTCGTAGTCTCCTCTAGCGGTGTTCAGCCGAAGCACATCTCAGATGCTCGTCAAGGAATTTGGATGGAATGAAGGCATGGACTCAAAATATCTCAACTTAATTCCTTCTTATTCTATCTCTTCAGTAGTTCAACAATAGTATGTTCAATTCTCCATGTTCAACTAGCTTACGCAAAGAGAGATAGCTTCTTTTTATAGAGGAAAAGGAGGAGGTTGGGATCCCTACAAAGGTGGGAAGGAGGCCTATCCTTTAGGAGGTTCTCATAAGAGGTGGAAAATATAAAATAAAGGAGGGAGTCCGTGCTTATTCAGTCCAACCACTCCCAATGACTCATCCTTGAAGTTGTTGGAGTGGAATCTCTGCCTCTATTTTTAAAAAACATTCCATAAATAGGTCAGCGTGGGTGGCTAACTGAGACATAGTGCCAGTTGGAGTGGGGCCCAGTGTTAATCTTCCTCTTCAGTGTGAGCACATAACTGACTACTCGCGCCAAGGAAAAAACAAGGGTTTTTGAGTCTCTGCTCAAGGAATTGTCAAAAAAAGGAATATTACTCTCATATAAAGGGATACAATGATGGTCTTTGCAAGGCATGAATCTTCTTATTGATCACGTAAATGACCCTCCAATGGACGAGATGGGGATTGCAAGGACAGTGACAAAATTTTGTGTAACAGATGCCACCGAAAGCATGAGATTTGAGGGAGAGGGAGGGGCGAAATGCTTTATGAGAACACGTTTCGAGCCAAACACCGCTGTCGAAAACCTTCAATTACAAATACAATTGATATCTCTGATAGATGAACATGAGGTATGGGCATAGCCATCCATAATAGAGTGTATAAAAACTGAGATCTGAGGTATGGACACAACCATCCAGAAGTAAGGATCAACAAAAAGAATCAGGTATGGGCGCAGCCATCCAATCAAAAGAGTCATGTAATAAGTCATGATAATCCACAAGAATCTGTAACCTAGATTTTTGTTAGACAAAACCTAGGGTATTGCGCTCCATCTCAACTCAAACAAGTACAAATTCAAGCATGCGAATATATGATCTAAAGTCGAACATGCAAGAAAATCACTTGATTACCAGCCAATGATGAAGGTTGTTAATAGGCACGAGAGAAACCATCAATAATGATAATGGATCTCAAGGTACAACTGGTACAATCCATAGAATTTGAATAGTGATATGGCGTCAAACATCTGTAGAATCACTCGATCGAAGGCCAATGATGTGGACCTTGTGTTGAATGTGAAAAACCTGCCATTAAGGCATGCAGGCTCCAAGGTACGAGAAGGAGTCTCTAGATCAAATTTCTGGATAACGAGCTGAAGTCGACATGAAGTGACCTGATCAAAGGTGGGCCATAATGTTTCCCACATCATCGACACGAGATAGAGGAACATGATGATAGTGAATTGGGACCAACAAAGAATCATAGGGAGGATGAGAACTACAGAGGCAAAATTCTCTTGAATATATTAGCAGCACGACACTGGATTTGGCAGTATTTGACATCAAAGGATCTGAGGTCATGATGACGTGGCAAAGAGTAGATGAGAGGTCAAAAGAGATCACCCAAACCCATGGAGGCAAAAGTGATGAAATGAGATTTCCCCAACTCGACACGAATGTAGACAAGTGCCATGTTCAAGAGTGACATACTGCCAACATAACTAAAACTTGCTTCCATTTTCCCCCACCATTTCTGGTGAGTACCCCAATTATTTTTTTAAAAAAAGCTTGAAGGGGATAGCATATGCTTGTGCTATAAGTTTGTCCTTCAGACAAATACAACCTACTACATTTTACGAGCCGTAGGAAGGAGGAACTTGAGTAACGTCTTAGTGATGAAGTCCGATGTCATCAGGGTTTAACAAGTCTGAAAAAGGGAGAACTCGGCATTTTTTCATGTTTAGAGAGTTTGAAAAGAAGGAAAAAAATAAAACTCCATCATGGCCCTTTTCGTAAATAGTCTCTTAGATCCGAAAATGTAGAAAACAACATCTGAAAGAACCTCTTAGTCGCAATAGGATAAGGTATTCCTTTTTCATAAATAATCCATCCCAGCCCTAAAAAGGGGTAAATGTATACTGGTTAGATCTCACTTCATAGCCATTTAACAAGTTCATAATGACAAGAGTCTCGACAATATTTTCAATTTTAGAGAGTCAAAAAAGAGCTGAAAGATGACTCCTCCTGGAGGAACGAGTGGTATTAAGGGTAGCACCTGGTTCTAATGATGGCAGAACTGCTCAGAACAAGTAAAGGTTAAGAGGTTGGCTAACAGTACCACTCATTGCAGATGTTCCTTAGGAATGGGTAAAACAATCAAGTGAAGGCCGGCCAAGCAGATGGTAACGATGGAATGAGAAAACCAAGGTTCATCTAGAAAAACAGGCTAATAAAATGGCAATCAAAAGAGGTAAAATAAGAATGGTTTCATTTTTACATAAGCTCGAAAACATGGGAAAATCTGCTTGAAGTTGGTTTCATTTTTACACAAGCTTGAAACAAAGATAAACTATGCTTGAGATTGGTTTCATTTTTACACAAGCATGAAACAAAGATAAACTATGCTTGAAAAATAGGGAAAAATGGGCATGCCCCTAGCATGGTGACTCAATTCTAGGTAGATGCCCCCAAGCTTCAGTCCATATGAAAGAAAGATGGAGTGAAGGTTCAAATTACGATCTCAAGAGAAAGACTCGACTAGGATTTTACGAGATCGTATCAAAGACTCGAATTGAACAGGAACGTGTTTCATTTTTTTAACGAGGTTGACACAATAAAAGAACTATCCTCATGACATCTTGTTTCCTTTTTTAACGATCTTAACACAAGAAAAGGAACTTTTCTCATACGAACTTGTTTCATTTTTTAAGGAGTTTGACACAAGAAAACGAACTCTGCGCCCATGAACGTGTTTCATTTTTTAAGCAGCTTGACAAAAGAAAATGAACTATGCTCCAATGAGCTTGTTTCATTTTTTAAGGAGCTTGACACAAGAAAATGAACTATGCTCCGATGAGTTTGTTTCATTTTTTAAGGAGCTTGAAACAAGAAAAAGAACTATGCTCCGATGAGCTCATCATGTTGAAGAAGAACACATGGCTTCCAAGAGGTTCTCATCTGATGGGAGAATAAAATATCAGAAATCATTACCCAATGCCCCCAGCACATGATGCATAATGGCACTATCATTGAATGCGGGCATGGGACAGGTAGCCACATAATTAACCTGTGGCAAGGAAGATACAACCGATCGATAAAGACCCACAAGGGGCGATGGTGGACCAAATTTCACGTTAGGACCAAAGAATGAAAGCTGATCAATGGTCACGATCCAACCTTTGTGTGAAAAACATATCACACGAAAGAGGGAAGAGATAACCGTGCCCATGGCATAAGCATAGTTTCGTCCCAAGAGTAAATTAAAATCCAAGGGACCTTGGACCACCATCATGTCTATATAGATGATTTTTCCTCCCAAAGTAATAGGCAACTTCGGAAGGATACCTAATGGTTGACTGGTTCCTCTGTTAAAAGCCAACAGATTCTGTGTAACAGGCACAAGCGATGGAGAACCAAAAGCTTTCCATGTACTGGAAGACAGAATACTAACATACACACCTTCATCTATAATGGTGCTGGGTATGACCACATCAAAGGCCTGTATCGTGATCTCAAAAGGCATATAAGAAGGAAGGTGGTATCCTGCAAATCGACTCCAATATAAGGAAGTGATCAAAATATTTGGAGGGGGCACCATATAAATGAGATGGTCATCCCCTGGTGTTATCAGAGTAAGAGGAGCATCCTCCTGGACTTCCATCATGGGAGTAGGAGGAGCAACTTCTTGAGTGACGGGAGGATCTTTCTCCAAGTCTGAAGAATCTAAAGAGACAAGAAGAATGTGGGGGGAATGAGATCCACTCTTAATGGAAAAGACCCGATGAACCATGGGCAGGATCAGATCAACCGATTCCATGACCAATGATTGGTCGGGAACGGATTCTTGAATTTGAATTTCCAAGGGAGCGGGATTGACCAAGGATGACTCTTGACCAATCGTGGTATCAACTAGCTGAGGACATGAAGAAAGTTTCTTGTAACTGACCAGAAGGTAGGGTGCATAAACAGTAGGTTTGTCCAACACTCTCATGGCTTCATCCATATATAGACAAAGGTGAATGGGATGATTTCCTTCACACAACTTACAAGGATTGTTAATCTTAGCCTGTTTCTTGTGAGTCTTATCAGTACCAGTCGAAGATGTGTCACCAACATCACTTCGAGAAGCCAAAGACAATGGCAGGTGGCCATCGGACCATGCCTCGAGCACCTTGGGGATGCTAGGGAAATCTCAAAGAAGGTGGTTGCCCTTGCACAACTTACACGGAAATTTGAGTTTCCTTGGAAGGTTGGATGGTTTATAAATGGAATGTGGCTTAGGTGCAATAGTCGCAGAGTTAGCCTCTCTCTTATCTAACTTTTTCTTCTTCGTCTTCTTCTTCTTCTTCTTAGCCACCTGGTTACTAGAATCCAATCTTTCACCAGGCGAAGTAGAAGAAGAGGATGAAGAAATAGGAAATGAAGTAGAGAGGTCCACCTTAGAAGCAACTTGATGTTATTCAAGTGGAGGAGATGGTTGTACGTGAGTGGAACACTCGAGACCACAGAGGTCAAAAATAACCAAACAGGAAACCCAACAGATAACCCAAGTAGGGAAAATGTTGCCATATAAGGAGCACCAATGTTCCCAAAAGCCGGAAAAGGACCAGGATTCCCTTGGGAGGGGATCCCTTGGTTGGTAAACTCTGGAAATGTTGCCATTGGAAACAAACTTAAAACAAAATACTAAGGAAGATAACTTTAACTAGGAATATGTCATGGGCAGTTAATATTTTAAGACACTAAAACAAAACTCTGTCATTTCATATTTTAAGAGTCAAGAAACAGGTAAAAGGTGACTCTATCACTTTCAGGTTTAAACGAGCATGAAAGGACAAGCTCTCGCTTATATTTTCACATTTTATAGAGTCACGAAAAGATCAAAATGACTAATCACGTAACCTAAGCAAGAGGGTGTACCAACTTTCCGTGAACTTCCATATACACATTGGTGATCAAATGCAATAAAAATGACCAAGGACTTGACATACGTGTAGGTAATCTCCCCGAATGTTGTGTTCCGTGTATCATGGTTACAGTGAGGCAGACTCGGCTTCCTATGGATAAAGGATTGCAACCTATGAGGGTCTCCCTTTATATATGCGATGGTACGGGGAGCACAAGTCCGTACTAGCACTGTCTAAAGCCAACTGGCGACTGACAGCTACTAAGTTTGACAACGCCGGAACATGTCACTATCCTACACCTCTAAATGTGAGCATTAAGTTTCAAGCTTCCTAAGGTTGATTGAATAAACTTGAATTATGTCTCAATTTCAAGGCCCTATCAAATGTCATCTGACAATATCCTATATGCAGTTATATGCAAATGAACATCATTTCTGATTCAATGAATGCTAGTTATGAGAAGGATAGAGATATTTCAAACAAAAGAAAAAAAATGACAGTATGCGAAGAAATCCACTAATGCAACGAACACAATCAAATGAAAATGAAACTCTTTCCTAGACTATTAAATGCTAGTTATGCAAAGTAATATTTCACTTTCTATGCAAATAAAGAATGCAAAATATGTTTTTGTTTTCAATTTTCAATGAAAAGAAGTATATGATGCACTAATTACATGAAAAATGAAAACAAACACTAGCTTGAGTATTGTGTAAGAATCGAAATTGAATGACTCAATCCAATGTAAAACAAACACAAGAAAGCACCCAAACTAATGCTACAATCTTCCAAATCAAAATAAAGTTTTCAAAATGACCCAAAACAAGCAATGTAATCTATGCTTGGAGAAACAAGGAGAAGAATCAATCGAAAAACAAAATGATCCTTCAATCAAAGAAATCACTCAAAAAGATCAAGAAAAGTAAGTGCAATCGACCCAAGAATGAGGCTGACAATAATCAAAACGACTTGATTTCCAAACAAAAGGCTCAACACACCAAGACACTTAGAAACCCTAAGGCCTCAATCTACACCGATAAGAAGATGGACAAACGATGGACAAAAGCAAGCTGATAGCAGTCAAAACAGTCCCAAAGACATAACCACACATAAAAAATGACCCAGAAGCAAGCACAACTGACCAAAAGACTCATTAAGGAGGTCAAACCAAATCCTACAAGATTCGGCGCGACTGTTCAGAAGAAAAGCGTGCCAAGCCAGATAACTATGGGAAAAAAGGGAAAAACCAAAATTCAATGAGCAGAGGTCAATCTTGACACTCTAGAGCTGAACAGAGGATATAAACTGAGCAAGCAAACCAGAAAAAGACAAATAAGAAAATCAATGATTTAAATTGACCCAAGAAGATGAAACGACAAACTCACACTAATCCCCAGTGGAGTCGCCAATTTTTTAAGTAGGTAAATCCTCTCTACGGACAGAGACGATCCCTCTAGCCCTAGAGTGGGTCTAGAAAAAAAGATACATGCTAGAGTGTTTATTCCTAATTACTAACTAAAACGAGGACATGTTAGATTGACCTACCTAGAATCCAATGCTATCGTCGTGGCTATGGTGGTGGTGGCCTCTCGCTCCTGCCTTGGCAAGTCACAATCCTTCCACAGTCATGCTCGGATACCTACACATAGAAAAATAGACAAGAACAACATATTACATAATAATCTCATTCATAACTAGTAGCCAATGAAAGAGGGCTAAGCATATTGCATTAAAAATCTAACATAATACAAAATGGGAACCAAAAAATAGTCACGTGTATATATTGATAGAAGGAAGAGTTACAACCAATGCTTTGACGTTGCAGTCTCCTCCAACGGGGTTCAAACAAAGCGTGTCTCATATGCTTTTCAGGGAATTTGGACGGGATTAAGGCATGGACTCAAGCTCTCTTAAAAGGCATGGACTCAAGCTCTCTCAATGTAATTTCTTCTTATTCTATCTCTTCAGTAGTTCATCTATAGTATGTTCAATTCTCCATGTTTAACTAATTGTTGGAATGGTAAATCCCCTCTATGGATATAGATCATCCCACTAGCCCTAGAGTGGGTCTAGCCACAAATGAGACAAGCTATAATATTGATTCCTAGCTAACCAATGGACAGAGATTCGATAGATGAATTACCATAGGTCCTATGCTATTGTTGTCGCTGGAAAGAGTGGTTGCCTCTCGCTCCTGGTTTGACAAATCACGATCCGCTCGCTTTCATGCTCGGATATCTACACACACACAAGAAACAACAACGATATACAACATTCTATTTCACATTCATAACTTTCAGCCAGTCGAAGAAGACTAAATCAATTGCATCAATAATCAACATAACACAATGATGGAACCAACACCATAGTCTAGTATATTAATAAGAGAAAGGAATATTACAACCAAGCTTCGATGTTGCTGTCTCCCCCAACAGGGTTCCAGCGGAGTGCATCTCACAAAGGCTCGTCAGGAATTTGGACGGGGCTCTTTCTACGAAATTCTCCTTGGTTCTACCTTCTCAATAGAAATTACTCAGCTATAGTATCTCTTCTTCAAGTTCATCTTCTTGGCTATATGTTCATCTAGCTTTCATAAAGGGAGAAGGCCTGTTTATATAGAGGGAGAGGGAGAGGTTAAGATCCCTATAATCATGGAAGGTAGACCTATCTTCAAGGAGTGTCCCATGGGGGTTGGAAACCACTACCTAAAGAAGGAGATCCGTGGCTGATCAACTTAACCACTTCCTGTGACTAATCCCTGAGGTGGTTAGAAGGAAAATTCCACCTCTATTTGTTTAAAAACATTCCTAAAATAGCTAGCGTAAGCACAACACTTAGACTGAGTGACAGGTAGCGCGAGCTTTAGTGAAAATTTACCACATTGGTGCGAGGGGTGAACTAGCTACCCACGCCAAGGCCAAAACATAGGTTTTTGTGTGCTTTTTAAGGAAATTTTCAACAAGAGAAATGATGTCCTTATGTAGAAGGATGCAAAGAAGGTGTTTGCAGAGTATGACACTGCTCATAGGTCACAAGAATGATCCTCCAATATGTGAGATGAGGGATTTCAGGGATGATGACAAAATGATGTGTAATAGATGCCCCCTAAAGCATGAAGTCTGAGAGAGAGGGAGGGGTGAAATTCTTTATGAGAACGCGTTCGACCCAAACACTGCTGTTAGAAAACCTGCAAGTACAAATACAACTGATATTTATGATACATGACATGTGGCATGGGTACAGCCATCCATAATAGAGTACATAAACAGTGAGATCCAAGGTATGGACACAACCATCCAGCAATAAGGATCAACAAATAGACTCAGGTATGGTCGCATCCATCCAATCAGAAGAGTCATGTAATAAGTCATAGTAATCCATAAAAAACCCACAGCATGAATTTCATCAGACAAAACCCAGGGTCTTGCACTCCATCTCGACCTGAAAAAAGTACAAATTCGAGCATGCGAATATGTGAGCTGAAGTCGAACATGCAAGAAAATCGTCTAATTACTAGCCAATGATGAAAGTTGTTAACAGACGCAAGAGAAACCACCAATAATGATAATGGCTCTCAAGGTACACAAGGTACAATCCACAGAATGTGGACAGTGATCTGGTGTTGAACACTCGTGAAACCACCTGATCAAAGGCCAATGATGTGAACCTATCGTCGAATGCGAAGAACCTACCATTAAGGCATGTAGGCTCCAAGGTACCTGAAGGGAGTCTCTAGATCGGCTTCCTAGATAATGAGCTGAAGTCGATAGGAAGTGACCTAATCAAAGGTGGGCCATAATGTTTCCCACATCATCGATACGAGACAGAGGGATATGATGTTTGTGAATCAAGACCAACAGAGAATCAAAGGGAGGTTGAAAAATTCAGAGGAAAACTTCTCTTCAACATATCAGCGGCACGACATTGGATTTGGCAGTATTTGTCATCAAGGGATCTGAGGTCATGGTGACATGGCAAAGAGCAGATGAAAGGTCAAAAAATATTTCCCAAACCCATGGAGGAAAAAAAATGACAAGGTGATATGTCCCCAACCCAACACGAATGAAGACAAGTGCCATGTTCAAGAGTGACATACTGCCAACAAGACTACAATATGGTTCCATTTTCCCCCACCATTTCTGGCAAGTACCCCAATTATTTTTGAAAACAAGCTTGAAGGGGATAGCATATTCTTGCGATGTAAGTTTGTCCTTCGGACAATTCCAACCTAGTATGTTTTAGGAGCCCTAGGAAGGAGGAACTCGGGTAACGTCATAACGACGAAGTCCGATGTCATCAATTTTTAATGAGTCTGACAAAGGAAGAACTTGACATATTTTCATGTTTAGAGAGTTTGAAAAGAAAGCGGAAAAGAAAACTCCAGCAAAGGCCCTTTTCATAGGTAGTATCACAGATCCAAAAAGGTAGAAAACTGTGTCTGAGAGAACCTCTTAGTCACGATAGGCTAAGGTATTCCTTTTTCGTAAATAATCCATCCCAGCTTGAAAATGGGGTAAACATATATTAGGTAGAAATCGTTTCATATCCATTTAACGAGTTCAAAACGACAAGCGTCTCGGCAATCTTTTCAGTTTTGGAGATTCAAAAAAGATATGAAAGGTAACTCCTCCTAGAGGAACGACTGGTATAAAGGATAGCAACTGGTTCCGGTGATGGTGGAACTGATCAAAACAAGTAAAGGTCAAGAGGTTTGCTAACAAGACCACTCATCACATCGGTTCCTCAGGAATGGGCGAAACAACCAAGTGAAGGCATATGATCAGCCAAGCAGATAGTGACAATGGAGTGAGAAAACCAAGGCTCATCTGGAAAAAACAGGTTGATAAAATGGCAATCACAAGAGGTAAAATGGGAATGGTTTCATTTTTACACAAGTTTGAAATCAGGAAACTCACAGTTATTCATTTTTACACAAGCTTGAAACAAAGATAAACTATGCTTGAAACTGGTTTCATTTTTACACAAGCTTGAAATGGAAACAAACTATGCTTTGAAAAGTAAGCATGCCCCCAACATGGTGACTCAATTCTAGGTACATGCCCCCCAAGCTTTATTCCATATGAACAGTAGATGGAGTGAAGGTTCAAACTACAAGATCAGAGAAAGACTCGACTGGGATTTTACGAGATCTGAGTAAAGACTCGAATTGAATGGGAATGTGTTTCATTTTTTTAAAGAGGTTGACACATTAAAAGAACTATCCTCAGAGCTAATTCATTTTTTAACGAGGTTGAAATAGAAGACGAACTATCCTCAAGACCTAATTCATTTTTTAATAAGGTTGACATAGAAGATGAACTAACCTCAAATCTAATTCATTTTTTAATGAGGTTGACACAGAAGAATAACTATCCTCAAGACCTTTCATCATGATGAATGAGAAGTCATGGATTCCAATATTTCCAGCATCGGATGGGAGAACAACATCTTGGAAATCAGGACCCAATGCCCCCAACACATGATTCATAATAGCACTATCACTGAATGTGGGCATCAGATAGGTAGCCACATAATTAACCTGTGGCGGGGAAGATACAACCGGCGGATAAATATTTGAAAGGGATGATGGTGGACCAGATGTCATGTTAGGACTAAAGAATGAAATCTGATCAATGGTCACGATCCGGCCTTTGTGTGGAAAATAAATCACATGAAAGAGAGAAGATACAACTGCCCCCATGACATACGTATATTCACGCCCCAGGAGTAATTAAAATCCAAGTGGCCTAGAACAACCATCACGTCGATATGGATGGTTTTCCTTCCCAAATTAACAGACAACTTTGTTGACTAGTTCCTCTGTTAAAAGCCAATAGATTCTGGGTAATGGGCATAAGCTATGGAGAACCAAAATCTTACCAATTAGTTGAAGACATAATACTAATGGATGCACCTTCATCTATAATGGTGCTTGGTACGATCAGATCAAAGGTATGTACTGTTATCTCAAAAGGAACATAAGAAGGAAGGCGGTATCCCGCAAATCGACTCCAATCAAAAGAAGCGATCAAACTACTGGGAGGAGGTACCATCGAACTGAGATGGTTTTCCCTTGTTGTTACTGGAGCAAGAGGAGCATCCTTCGAGACTTCCATCATGGGAGGAGGAGAAGCAGCTTGAACTTCAGGGATGGAAGAATCTTTCTCCAAGTTCGAGGAATCTGATGAAACAAGAAGAACTTGAGGGGAATGAGATCCACTCTCAACGGAAAAGACCTGATGAACCATAGGCAGGATCAAGTCGACCGATTACACGTCCAATAGTTGGTTGGGAACGGATTCCTAAATTTGAATTTCTGGGGGAGTGGTATCAACCAAAGATGAATCTTGATCGATCGTTGAATCAACTTGCAGAGGACTCGAAGAAAGTTTCTAGTAACCAGTCGGAAGGTAGGGTGCAGAAACACTAGAGTTTTCCAACACTCTCTTGGCTTCATCCATGTATGGAAAAAGGTGAATGGGATGATTCCCTTCACACAACTTACAGGGATTGGTAATCGTACCCTGTTTATTATGAGTCTTATCGGAGCTAGTTGAATATGGACTTCCAGAAGCCAAAGGAAACGACAGACGGCCATCAAACCATGCATCAAGTACCTTGGGAATGCCAGGGTAGTCTCGAAGCAGATGGCTACCTTTGCACAACATGCAAGAGATTTTGAATTTTCGTGGAAGTTTGGATGGTTTCTCAATGGAATATTTGTTAGGCACAGTAGTTGAAGCATTAGCCTCTCGCTTATCTGACTTCTTCTTATTTGTCTTCTTCTTCTTCTTCTTAGCCACCTGGTTACTAGAATCTAGACTTTCACCAGGAAAAGTAGAAGAAGAGGATGAAGAAATAGGTGAAGAAGGGGAGAGGTCCACCTTGGAATCAACATGATGTTGTTCAGGTGGAGGAGATGGTCAAACAGAGTTTGGAGCACTCGGGACCACCGAGGTTGAAAACAACCACACAGGTAAACCAACAGTTAAACCTGGAAGAGACAATGTTTCCATCTAAGGAGCACCAACATTCCCAAAAGCAAGAAAGGGAACAGGATTCACTCCAGAAGGGATTCCCTAGTTGGTAAACTCTAGGAAGGTTGCCATCAGAAACAATGGTAAAACAACACTAAGGAAATGAACTTTAACTAGGAATATTTCATGGGCAGTTAATTTTAAGACACTGAAACCAAACTCTATTGTTTCATCTTTTAAGAGTCGAGAAACAGGAAAAAGGTGACTCTATCACTTTCAGGTTGAAACAAGCATGAAAGGACAAGTGCTTGATGATATTTTCAAATTTATGGAGTCAATAAAGATCGAAAATGATTGCTCATGTGGTCTAGGAAAAAGGGTGTACCGGGTTTCCGTGAACTGCCATATACACCTGTGTAATCAAATGAAAGAAGAATCAACCAAGGACTTGACGTATGTGCAGGTAGTCTCCCTGAATGTTGTATTCAGTGTATCACGGTTACAAGGTGGCAGACTCGGCTTGCTATGGATAAAAGGATTGCAACCTAGAGGGGTCTCCCTTTATATACTCGACGGTACGAGGATCACAAGTCTGTACTAGCACTGTCTGAAGCCAGATGGTGAGCGACAACTGCTAGGTTTAAAGACGTCAGAACATGTCTCTAACTTATACCACTAAATGTTTCGTTAGGTTTCAATGCTGCCTTAGGTTAATTGAGTAAATTTTAAGTTGATCTTGTATTTACGTTTCAATTCCAAGGTCCTACCGAATGTTGGATCTCATGAATCCCTAAATGCAAGGTACATGTCACAAAATACCATTTCATTCGATGAAAAGCTATCTATGAGAAATTTAGGAGTTTTCAAGCAATAGAAAATAATGAGAACACACAGAAACATCCACTACATTATCTAATGCAAGCTAATGAAAATGAGAGATCTTTCCTAGAATTGTCCAATGCTAGATATGTGAAATACTTTCAATTTCACAATGCAAACAAGAGAGCCAACACATTTTTTTTTTCAATGTAATAGAGCAAACAGTGCACTAAATGACATGAAAAATAAACCAAAACACTAGTTCGAGAATGTCAATGCGAGAGTTGAAGCGAAACAATTTCAATCAACCCAGAACAAACATAATAACGCTCAAACCAATGTTGCAATCTCTCAAATTGAAGAAATATTCCGAAACAGACCCATACAAGCAGTGTTATCTATGCTTGGAGTGACAAGAAGCAAAATTGAATGAAAGAGTCAAGAATCATTCAACCAATGCAATCACTCAAATGGATCAAGTGAGATGAATGCAATCAAACCAGGAAGGAAGTTGACCATGAGACAAAAGGATCAAACTCCTACGGGAGGCTCAGCATACCAAAGCACTTAAAAAACCTTAAGGCTATGATGCTAATAAGAAATGGACAAAAAACTGAAGGAATGAAGGACAATCACAATAAAAAACCGTCTCAAAACACTCAATGCATACCTAAAATAACCTAGAAGCACAACACTGACCAAAAATATCCAAAACAAATAAAACCCTAACACCTACAAGGGTTGGTGCGACTGTTTGGCTCTAATAAATGCCAAACAGGGGATGGCATGGGTGTAACACTAGCAACATGCACTAATCAGCACGTCTGTCTGAACATAAAACACACTAAGCCAATTCACTTAGGCAAAAGGGAAAAAAATGAAAGATAGAGGTCAGATCTAATCCTCTGGGGCTGAACAAGGTTCTTAGACTCAGCAAAAATAATCAGAAAAGGAAATCTAAGCAAGAAAATACCAAGAATAAAACCTAACGGATGAAATACAAACTCCCACTGACTCCCCAGTGGAGTCGCTAATTTGTTGGAATGGTAAATCTCCTCTGCAGACAGAGGCGATCCCGCTAGCCCTAGAGTGGGTCTAGCCACAAACGAGACAAACTATAATATTGATTCCTAGTTAACGAATGGATGGAGATTCGATAGATGACTTACTAGAGGTCCTACGCTATTGTTATCATCGGAAAGAGTGGCTGCCACTCGCTCCTGGTTTGACAGATCACGATCCACTCGCTTTCACGCTTGGATACCTATTGTTGGTGAGGTAAATCCCCTATGCGGATAGAGGAAATCCCACTAGCCCTAGAGTGGGTTTTTCCACAAACGATACATGCTATAATATTGATTCCTAGTTTACGAATGGACGGAGATTTGACAGATGACTTACCATAAGTCCTATGTTGTTGTTGTCGTTGGAAAGAGTGGCTGCCTCTTGCTCTTGGTTTGACAGATCACGATCCACTCGTTCTCACGTTTGGATACCTACACATACACAAGAAACAAAGACGATATACAACATACTATTTCACATTCATAACTATCATTCAGTCAAAGATGACTAAACCAATTGCATCAGATAAACATAACACAATGATGGAACCGATACCATAGTCGAGTATATTAATGAAAGAAAGGAAGAGTACAACCAAGCTTCGACGTTGCGGTCTCCTCCAACAGGGTTCCAGTGGAGCACGTCTCATAAAGGCTTGTCAGGAATTTGGACGGGGCTCTCTCTACGAAATTCTCCCTGGTTCTACCTTCTCAATAGCGATTACTCATCTATAGTATCTCTTCTCCAAGTTCAACTTCTTGGCTATATGTTCAGCTAGATTTCATAAAGGGAGAAGGCCTATTTATATAGAGGGAGAGGGAGAGGTTAGGATCCCTATAATCATGGAAGGGAGACCTATCTTCAAGGAGTGTTCCTTGGGAGGAGGAAACCACTACCTAAAGAGGGAGATCCATGGCTCATCAAGTTTACCACTTCCTATGACTCATCCTTGAGGTGGTAAAAGGAAAATTCTGCCTCTATTTTGTGAAAAAGGCTGGCATGGGCACAACAAAGAGACAAAGCTCTAGGTGGCATGGGGTCTAATGTGCATCCTCCACATTGGCGCAAGGGATGAACATGCTACCCGTGCCAAGGCCAAAACATAGGTTTTTGTGGGCTTTTTGAGGAAATGTTCAATAGGAGAAATGATGTCCTTATGCAGAAGGATGCAAAAGTGTTTGCAGAGTATGAAACTGCTCACAGGTCATGGGATAGACCCTCTAATATGTGGGGCGAGGGATTGCAGGGACAGTGACAAAATTTTGTGTAACACCTGCACACACACAAGAAACAACAACGATATACAACATACTATTTCACATTCGTAACTATCAGTCAGTCAAAGAAGATTAAATCAATTGCATCAATAATCAACATAACACAATGGTGGAACCAACACCATAGTCAAGTATATTAATAAGAGAAAGGAATATTACAACCAAGCTTCGACGTTGTGGTCTCCTACAATAGTGTTCTAGCGGAGCGTGTCTCACAAAGGCTCGTCAGGAATTCGGACGAGGCTGTCTCTACTGAATTCTCCTTGGTTCTACCTTCTCAATAACAATTACTCAGCTATAGTATCTCTTCTCCAAGTTCAGCTTCTTGGCTATATGTTCAGCTAGCTTTCATAAGGGGAGAAGGCTTGTGTATATAGAGGGAGAGGGAGAGGTTAGGATTCCTATAATCATGGAAGGGAGACCTATCTTCAAGGAGTGTCCCATGGGGGTTGGAAACCACTAACTAAAGAGGGAGATCCATGGCTGATCAACTTAACCACTTCCTGTGACTCATCCCTAAGGTGGTTAGAAGGAAAATTATTCCTCTATTTGTTAAAAAACATTCCTAAAATAGCTACCTCGGGAACAACACTGAGACAGAGAGCTAGGTGGCGTGGGCTCTAGTGAAAATTTACCACATTGGCGTGAGGGGTGAACTGGCTACCCACGCCAAGGCCAAAAAATAGGTTTCTGTGTGCTTTTTGAGGAAATGTTCAATAGGAGAAATGATGTCCTAATGTATAAGGATTCAAAGAAGGTGTTTGCAGAGTATGACACTGCTAACAGGTCACAAGAATGATCCTCCAATATGCAAGACGAGGGATTGCAGGGATGGTGACAAAATGCTGTGTAACACTAGCTCATACAAAGAGAGATAGCTTCTTTTTATAGAGGAAAAGGAGGAGGTTAGGATCCCTACAAAGGTGGGAGGGAGGCCTATCCTTTAGGAGGTTCCCATAAGAGGTGGAAACCATAAAATAAAGGAGGGAGTCCGTGGTTATTCAGTCCAACCACTCCTAATGACTCATCTTTGAAGTTGTTGGAGTGGAATCTCCACCTATATTTTTAAAAAACATTCCATAAACAGCTCAGCGTGTATGGCTAACTGAGATAGAGCGCCAGCTGACGCGGGGCCCAGTTTTAATCTTCCTCTTCGGTGTGAGGGCATAACTGACTACTCGCGCCAAGGAAAGAATAAGGGTTTTTGAGTCTCTGCTCAGGGAATTGTCAACAGAAGGAATATTAATCTCATGTAAAGGGATACAATGATGGTCTTTGCAATGCATGACACTGCTTATTGATCACACAAATGACCCTCCAATGGGTGAGATGGGGATTGTAGGTACATTGATAAAATGATGTGTAACAACAGGATGCTGCGAATTGGGTCAAATGAGTTAGATCCTAAGAAGGATATGCTTGTGAATATTTCAAATCTACCTCCATAGAAACATCTCTGGGAATGAGTAGTTGAGATTTTTTTTTCTCCTCCTCTTTATTTTCTTGCTGATGATGGTTTTATGCTTGGGACCATGAAATATTTCTAGAGGAGGAATTTCTTCAATCTTTAATACAATTTCAGAAGTATGGAAGGTCGGAATTAATTCCACTTGGTCTATGATAAATTCTTGTTATATGACCCAACAGTAAACATGTTCTGACTCTCTTCCTATGGTGTTTCCACTCCTTGGTATTCTTGGATTTTTTTATTAAACTTGGCCTAGACATCATTAAAGTTAGTTGGAAACTATGAATCCTTGATCTAAACTTCAACAGACTTATCCTCTTCTGTTTTACTAAGGACAATAGTATCCTTAGATGTTTTCCCTATTTATTTCTCTTTTTGTGTGATGGGTTGGGACATATTTAGTGTATCTAAAGAGATCCCTTCCAATATTTTGTTTATGTACTATTTGAACTTTAACAATTGTTGTGGGTTGATGCGTGAAGCTGCTAACTTTTGAACTGCGAAATAAGTGTCGACTGACTCAAATAAGTCATTGAAATCATCTTTTTCATGTACAAATTTTTTTATCTTCATTTGAGTAGTGAAATCATTGACAATTTGATTTGGGTCATATTGTTTGTTTGAAATTGTAAACAGTTTCAAACATAAAATCGGATTAACCTCTAACCCTGCATGTTTATAGTTTTATAATGCATAGACACCACATTGAATTGGAAAAGAGGGCCATGAAGCTTTCTTTGCTTCCTTCAGAAACTTGGTTAATCCATTACCTATAGTTTGGTAAGAGATTTCTCTTGCGAGAAGATTATCTGGAACATACAATGGTAAAACATGAGGACAAGCCAAGCTTCCAAAAACTCTAACATAGGTAAACAATTATTCGCCAAACCATTTTCCAATGGGGGAGAAGTCAGCTTGAGATTTTTTAGATAACCTGGGGGATTTTTCATTGAACACAACTCGAAATAAAGGGAGCATAAATCCATGGCATATTTTATAGAAATGATTTTCAAATTTTGACTCCCATAGCATACTATGATAGATATGAATGGGGAGAGGGTCCTCGGTAGTCCATTTCCAACCCATGGTTGGAAAATATCAGGTGAAACATACGACATCCATAATATAAGCACTCATGTAAAATGGGGGAAATATTTTGGATAAAAAATAATTATTATTTATATATTCTAGAATCTTGGTGGCTATATTATTGGACAAAATGGTTCCCCAGTCCATGATATAAGAATTAGTAACTGCTTCCATTACGGGAACCCATCCAACTGAAAATTTGGTGGTATCGGGATGACCGAAGAGTCTAGACATCATTCCAGCAACATAACAATAGGGACTGGAAAGGGAGTTAGTAGAATACATACCCTTATCATCATTTTTATGTTTTTCCGGGTTTCTCCTCCATTTCTTGATAGGATTTGACTTTAGCTTATTCTCCTTAGCAAATTGTGCCAGAAATTCCTTATTGTAGATATTCTCTGGGTCTGGAATGTGATACATTGACCTTAAATCTTAAAATTTGAAAGAACCAATCATTGTTCCTCTTATTGTCAATAAATTTTGAAATATTTTTGTGATTGATTATATCGCAGTAGGGAAATACAAAGGATGGTTTAAGATTGTCGTGATAAATGTAATATCCCAAAACCAGGATTTTCTACAACAATAAGAATACCTTAAGGTATTCAAAATTTTTATAACATCAAGTGATCGTCTAATATAATTTATTTAAACACATAGCTTTCATAAATCAATCACAGCAAAAAACTATTCCTTTTTACAATGTCACCAAGCGGGGAAAAGCAACAGTTTTGGCCCCAAAACGTTATTTTCTGAATATATGGGTTATAAAAATGAAAAATAACGGTTGTGTACCTTATAATAGAAAATTTAGGACATTCATGCAAGATATTTTCAAAAACAAATGCATTTAGCATAGTTAAACATGTCTCTCATGCTCAAAACAGCTAGAAATTGTCAAAACCCCAAGACTGCAGAATGACGGAGTTGCTGCATAAGAAAATGCACAGTCTAAAGAGAGATTAGCTTAGAAAATGGAGAAATATATCTGATATTATTATTATTATACTCAATGAAGCATAAAATCAGAGATCTAATCTCTTTTACACAGATCCAAGAAGACCCGACAAGGATTTCTTGAGAGAATAGATATACAAGAGAAATCTACTGCAAATCTATGGCTGAATAACGCTATATGGCTGAAGCTCTGCAATATATGGCTGAAAAATCAAATAAATTGCTGAAGATATTGCTTCTAGCTTTCCCAAATAAAGTTTGATCCTCCTCTTGGGAAACTAGCTCCTCCAATTGGGGTTTTCACCCCTTCCACTGCACACCTTAAGAAATAACGCAGTTTTCTGAATGGGACTGCACTTTTGCTGAAGGTAGGTGCTTTTCCCAACACCAGGTAGTGGAAAATAAAGCTCAGAAACCTCCTCTTATATTTCTCAAGAAAGATCTCCAAGAAAGAGTAGGGAATCCCCACCCGGGAAAACCCTTGCACTAAGAAGTGCAACAACTTAGCTAAATAGCTAAGTATGCAGGAAGTCTAAGCAGAACTCATGAAAAAATAGTTTCCAATATTTCCATGTTCTTTCCATATCCTTCATTATATAATTGATGAGCTTCCTCACCAAGGGTCCCACCCACTATGAGGTTGCTTCCATGCAAAGGCTCCTCCACAAAAGCTGCGCTGTCCAACAAGATGGTTCACTACATCTAGAAAGTTTTGTTGAATTGGTCAAACTTGACCTTGTCCACATATTTTTGACCTTGTTCACACATGTGGATGCTTGAACTAGTTATTACATGTTCCCTTTTCACATTAGGAGGGATTTTTATTCATAATTGAGCACATTAGGGGCCTGCTTGCTCAATTATTCATGCATCTAGATTTCAAAAGAAAAATTAATATTCCTATTATCTAAAGCTAAATTAGGAATATTACAGTCTCCCCCTCCCAAATTTTTCTTGTCCTCAAGCAACTGTAAGGGTACTGCAAAATCTCCCGTCCTCCTCTTATGGCCCTCTCATCCCATAGTCTCCTCCATTGCTTCAGAATTTCTGCAAAAATTCCATCTCCCAATGGCTCATCCCAAGTGTGCAAGTTTTCCTTTGGTGAATAAACCCAATGGCTCTCATCATGAAATAATGGAAGGTTGTTATGGAAACCTTCTTGCTGATCCATGGCCTTCTCAAGATAGAAGTGTTAACAATCATGGGGAATCTCATCATCAATGGAGGTCTTCCTCCTCCATGCCATCATCCAAATAAAATGAATCACCCTCCATCTTGGTAATTCATAGAAAATCTCCTGCCAATTTCTCATGAGAGGCATGCCCCAAGTGCTCCCACAAAACATATGGTCCACATCATACCGAAATAAGTAATATGCAATAGTGGCCATATAGTTTCTCATGCTCCCCTTGGAACATGTAGTGTAGAAAAAGTAGGGACTCTCTTCCCCCAAAGACACATCCAACAACTGTGCCTTTCTCCTAACCATGCCTCCAACAAGGATAAGAACATATTCAGCATGTGGGAGCATAAGTAAGATCATGCTAGCTTCCATATACAATAAGGGAGAAGGACAATGGTCCCTCATCTGCAACCAGCGCAGTTTTCCTCCTAACTTCCATAGAATATGATATGACAAGCGTTCTCCCCAACACTTTCTTGCTGCCCCATCCTTCTTGAATGCTTGGAGAAGGTGTATGATGGTTGGTGTTAAGGAACAACACCATGAAGAGTACATCATCTCTCCAAGATCTCCCAAATAATGGCCAACATCACCATTTTTCATGGCCCAAAGTGGCTCATGAAGCCCATCAGCAAAAGTGCCCCCTCTTGGAGCTAAGACATGCACATGAGTGTTAAGAGAACACAATTATATAATAGATACATCATGAGATTCAGCAATACATTTTTTTTCATACACTTGTTTAAAATCAGCAAGGTAGCTCATGAATGAGCTCTATCTCACACTCAATGAATAAGGAGGTGATAATGATAACTCTTCCCAAGATCTATGTTCCTCCTCAACCAGAAAATGATTCATTCACTTACTCATATGAGATTGCATATCCTCCTTGAAATTATCCCACATAGATCCATCTAAGATAGCATGATATGTTTTAATAAAACTAGTGGGATTTGAAAGCGAGACCTCATAGGTTGTGTCAAGTAGTTCATTCTTGAGTTTGGAATATTTAGTTAAGTAAATCTGATCATGAACATAAATGATTCCATAAACTACTTTATACTTTCTAGCCATTGCTTGCCCATCAAGAACCTTACATTTGAATAGGTCCTTAGAATATTCCATCAAGAGTTGGGACTCCCAATAAGGGTCTAGGCTTCCCAACATTAACAACGTTGTAGAAATATAAAATGATGCATTTTTCATATGATGGCTCTCCACCTTGACATGCTTGATGTCAAAGTCACATGTTGGAGTATTCCCAACCTTCTTTTTCTGCCCCTCTTGCATCTAATCTTCCTCAAGACAATATTGGAGTTTAGGAAAGTCACCCTTCCTTTGAAAGGTTCTCTTTCTCAAAAACTTCCACCTCTTTGCTCTTGCATGCAAAAATGAAATTATTTTTTTGTTATGTTAAAAAATATTCATTATATATTGGAGTATCCTTTGTTGTCTCAAATCTATGGAATATCCTCTTGATACTATGCTCATATCAGCACAAATTTCTGAATCTATCCCCTCCAACACAAATAGATGAATGGAAGAAAACAAGTTCAACTTCAGAAATTTGCCTAGCCTCCCATCAATGGTTTTTAGCGCTGTAGTGGCTCCTTCCAAGGTTCCCTCTTTAAAAAAATATGTTTCAGTTGCATATAGTTGAGAGAACACTTTATTTTCCCTCCAATCAGGAGGTCTTCTTGCTGAAATGCCTCCTTGCAAAGAGGCATCAAGGCATAGAGTAGGGTGTGAATGGTGGAGAAATTTTCCCCTACCTTTGTTGCATAGGTCCTCTTGCCTTATTTGTTATTTCATACTCTGAAATATAGAAGGGTACATGCTCTTCATCTTGTGATTCCATTCCCCCTCTTTTCCTTCTCCTATCTTTAAGATCCCGTCACATGGAAATGAAGGTACATGCTGCTCATGTGTTTTTCCAAGAGCTTTATGTGTGAGATCTTTTGGAACTCTTTGCAAGAGTGCAAGAGTTTATTTCCTTGGAGAAAGTGCTCCATCCTTTTATTCATGTGGTGTTTGAGGTGTCCTTATTATGATTTCGTTATCTTGTCCTGATTCTCCTTCCTCTTCTTCACTAGTTGAAGTTTCCTTACCCTCAACAAGAGGCCTTAGATCTTGGCCCTCTTTTTAAGAAAGAATCTTCATGTCTTCCTTTTGAGAAGGAAGCCCTTCCTAGAAAGGATATCTTTCCCTTAAAAATGTATCAAACAAGCTCACCTCATCTTCATTGCTTTTCAGAAATGGAGTTGGATATATAGACCCTCCCAACTCATGCAAATATTGTGTTTGTTATGGTTTGATAGTTGCAATAGAAGATGTTTCACATGAGATATCATCAAACCTCTCTACTAATATTTCAATGAAATTTGCATAAGTAGATGTATTTGCATTCTTTAAGTAAAATTATTCAAACAACCACCAAGCATAGGCCTTACCCTCAAAATGCAGTGCTGCTACTTTGATGGCTTCAATTTCCGGAACTTGATGTTACTGCACAAAGGTGTTTAGCTCCTTCACCCAAGCCCTAGTTGGACATAGAGGTGATCCATCAAAAATGGATAGAAAGAATCTACCCTCACTTTGCTTCTTGCTCCTTGTGCTCTTTTCCTCCTTCATTTGGCAAAACCCTTGGAAAATCAAGTGACCTTTGAACTCCTCAGATTGAGCTTCATATTCTCGCAAATAATCACCAAGAGTATTTTCCTTTGGCATATCTCCTTTCTTCCTCTCCATGAAGAAGTTTCTGATAGAACATGGTAGATATGATTAGATGGCTGAGTTCTCATATCCAAAAGATGAGGATTTAGGATCTTCCTCCTGTATAGATCTGTGTGAGGGATCTTCATGTGTTTCCCTCCTCATTTATTTGATGCCCTTGCTTTTGCTCTGCAGACTTGAAAAGAGAAGTTTTAAGAACCTATTTTCTATAGAAAACAAGGGTTTTCTCTAATATCTTCTAAAAATCTCCTTCTCCTCATGATAAGACTCCATAATTATTGAGCTCACAGGCTGAGACAAGATAGTTGCTCTGATACAACTGTAATATCCCAAAACCAGGATTTTCTACAACAATAAGAATACCTTAAGGTATTAAAAAGTTGTATAACATCAAGTGATCATCTAATATAATGTATTTAAACACATAGCTTTCATAAATCAATCACAGCAACAAACTATGCCTTTTTACAATGTCACCAAGTGGGGAAAAGTAGCATTTTTGGCCCCAAAACGTTATTTTCTGAATATCTTGGTTATAACAATGAAAAATAATGGTTTTTTACCTTATAATAGAAAATTTAGGACATGCATGCAAGATATTTTCAGAAAAAAATGCATTTAGCATAGTTAAACAGGTCTCTCATGCTCAAAACAGCTAGAATTTGTCAAAACCCCAAGACTGCATAATGCCGGAGTTGCTGCATAAGATACTGCACAGGATAAAGAGAGATTAACTCAGAAAATGGAGAAATGTATCTGATATTATTATTATAATACTCAATGAAGCATAAAATCAGAGATCTAATCTCTTTTACACAGATCCAAGAAGACCCGGTAAGGATTTCTTGACAAAAAGATATACAAGATAAAGTTGCTACAAATCTATGTCTGAATAACACTGTATTGCTGAAGCTCTGAAATAGATGGCTGAAAAATCAAATAAATGGCTGAAGATGCTGCTCCTATCTTTCCCAAAGAATGGTTGATCCTCCTCTTGGTAAACTAGCTCCTCCAATTGGGGTTTTCACCCCTTCCACTGCACATCTCAAGAAATAACACAGTTTTCTAAATGGGAATACGTTTTTGTTGAAGGTAGGTGCTTGGCCAAACACCAGGTAGTGGAAAATTCAGCTCAAAAACCTCCTCTTAGATTTCTCAAGCAAGATATCCAAGAAAGAGTAGGGAATCCCCACCCGGGAAAACCCTTGCACTAAGCAGTGTTGCAACTTAGCTAAAGAGCTAAGTATGCAGGAAGTCTAAGAAGACCTCATGAAAATATAATCTCCAATATTTCCATATGATTTCCATCTCCTTCATTATATAATTGATGAGCTTCCTCACCAAGGGTCCCACCCACTATGAGGTTGCTTCCATGCAAAGGCTCCTCTACAAAAATTGCGTTGTCCAACAAGATGGTTCAATGCATCTAGACAGTTTTGTTGACTTGGTCAAACTTGACCTTGTCCACATATTTTTGACATTTTTCACACATGTCGATGCTTGAACTAGTTATTACATGATACATTTTCACATTAGGAGGGATTTTTATTCATACTTGAGCAGATTAGGAGCCTCCTTGCTCAATTATTCATGCATCTAGATTTCAAAAGAAAAATTAATATTCCTATTAGTTGAAGCTAAATTAGTAATACTACAATAAAACTCCAAAATACGATTTGCGATTAACTACATGGTGGTAGTGGGTCTCGCGGTTTCTTTCTCGTGGAATTTTATTTGAGGAACAACCTTTTTCCTTTATTAAAGTGATTTTTTGTATTTTGCATCACAATTTGTGTTGAGTGGTTTTTTAAGAATTATGTGCCTTCCATGAGATATTGTGATTGTGATTTACTTAACATTTTCCTCTTAAGTGTCTTTTTAAATGAAAACTCAATTTTTTTTAAACCCATTTTTTTCCTATTTCTATTTGAATTAGTTTCCTAAGGGTTTTATTTGTTTCACTCAAAAAATTTAAAAGGGTCCCCATTATTTATATTAGGTAACTACTCTAAAATAATGGGGGTTTTTGAATAGCACAACACCTAGCAAGCAACAACACTTGATTCTAAAAGCACCTACACAAAAGGAAAAGGACTTGCATCATCAAGTTTTAGCCAATAGAGTACACAAAATATTTATATTCTTCTCAAGGATTTGCAGAAGGAAACAAATAAAAGGAAATGACCTCACATAATACACTCAAAATTAGCCTCACCAATGTACAGATCGTCAATGCAACCATCAAAGGATCATCACTCGGAGCTTCTGAACCACCAAAGGTAGTTTCAATAGTTGTATCAACAACCTCAATACAACCTATAAAAACACATAAAGGGTAAGGCTCAAGTATGAAATCCTCTAAGACTTTCCTACGAACTTATTTTATCTTGAAAAACATTGAAAGTGTATGAAGGAAGGGGTTTTTTATAGCCAAAATTAGTAGCAGAGAAACCTTGGCCTTATCCAAAAGTTAGCTTCACTTTTCCATCTAGACACTTGCATGCGTGGGAGAGGAACACGTCAAAAGTGAAGAGGAATTTAGAAAGTGTGTTGTAATAATTTAGTCATGATGGAGGAAAAGGAGTGCGAAAGGGTAAGTGAGGGCTAACTCAGTTAACTCAAATCACTTTGAGTTTATTTTGCATGCAATGAAAAAATAGAGAAAATTTTGAAAAAAGAAAAAATAATGAAAAAATTAATAAAAAATAAAAATAAAATAAATAAAAGATGGACCCACCACCTCTTGGCCTGCAATGATTAGTTTCTATAGGATTCGGGTTAAGTGCTACAGGAAGGAGAAAAAATTCTACAGGAAGAACAAAGTTGGTATAGGAAGGAACAATAGTGCTATAGGAAGTACATATTTGCTACAAGAAGCTAATAGAGTGCTACAAGAGTGAAACATTCACCCATAGGGAGGCCCACCACTAGAGCAGTCACATTTAAGAGGCCCAAGACACAAGTTGTCCTATTACAATAGGGAAAAAAAGAGAAACAGGAGAAAATAGGGGCTGCTACAGAGAAACAAGGGTTTCTATAGGAACAACAAGATATGCTACAAGAAGAGGCAACCACACCAAAAGAAGAGGAAAAAGGTATCCAAGAAATCCATAAGCCTGATCCACTACCCAATCTAGAATCATACTACAAATTTTTTGAGGGAGGTATGATTATATCTGAGAAATTTTTTGTACCACTCTTCTTTGAGTTGGAGAAGGAAAGAGGCAGAACACATAGATGGATTCAAATTGCAAAATCCAAAATGGTAGAATATGTGGGCCTCGTGGAGAAAAAATTAAATGAAATGAGAAATGAATTAAACAACTTAAGGTTGAGAGATTCAGTCATGATGGAGTAGCTACATGCATAAAACATAAGGCTAAAAGAGAATTTGCAAAAAAAATAGGTACAACTTGCCACTATGGAAAGTATATCCATGGAATCCATACAAAGAAGGAAGCCATCAAAATCATATTTCATTGAGCTAAGCAAGGAAATTGCATTAAAATACATCTCAGGCATAAAAGAAGAACAATATGGAAATAAATTGGATAGGTTTCTCAGAGGATTGGAACTTCAATTTCAGTAGGGGAATATGATGGACCTCTAAATCAGTCATAATTTAAGGCCCATATAACCTTCCAAGGCATAGAAAGGCTATATTAAATCTCTCCATCTACACTTAATAACATTTTTAGCTTTAATATGTTCTTAGGAAGGTTTAGAGGTAATTGCATATTATGTGCCTAATATTGTTTATTTTTGCAGAATATTGAGAGAATATGGGGAAAATTATGAATGAGATAATATAGTGACTTTCTCCCTACTACAATATGGATCGAGATTGGATAACAAATTAACAAAATATTATGAAATTATTGCACAAATTTTGGAGCTCCGATGATTGAGAAAATCTAGGAATGTGTTCCAAGTCATTTAATGCAGATTCCTAATGTTGGGAACCAAATCCACTATATGAGGGATTTTGGAGGGAAATGTTCCTCCTTTCAAGGATAAAGCTTCCTAATCAATTTTTATAAGTATCAATTCTAATTTTCCCATAGGGGCATGCATTTCTTAGTCTTAGTGTGGAGAAAAAATGTTACTTAGTAGTTCCACGTTCATTTTTAGCATGGATGTACTTGGATTGATTCAAATAATAAATTTTGGTTTCCTTAATAGTACTCTAAATTTGCATGGATTAGTTCATAGTAATATGAGTATCCTTTGTATTGGCAATTCCAGGAGCCTCAAAGACCTCTTTTACAATTCATTTATTTCCTTTGAATGTATTTTTCACTTGCATCTCTTATTTATGCATTTATTGTTCATGTTTATTTTGTTGTAGGTTACAATGGTTAAATGATTGAAGTGATTTGTTTTGAAGGTTATTTAAAAATTAAAAATCATGATTCATCCTTAGAGAAACTTTGAAAATTCATCTTCAACATTGAGCTACTTGGATTGGTTTACTAGTTCACAAATCTAGAATTTTTGAAAGTCCCTTGTAGAAAAATAGTAGTAATTTCATGCTATTTTTTAGAATGTGTTAATGAGATTCATTTGAGTTTATTACACTTGTATTGGGTCATAAAAAAAATAAATTTAATATAAAAATTTACCCCATAACATTTCCACTTGATTAGGATAGGAATTCGACAGGTTAACTAGCTCACTAGTTCTTGAATTTCCAGTTTTTAGAGGAGTAATTTTCTGCTATTAATCAGCACGTGTTAACATGGGTATTTTGGAGTGATTCCACTTGGAATGGAGTCATAAGAAATCATAATAAATAACAAAAAATTTACCATCCTATTTTCATTTGATTTACTTGGGAATTTGGCAAGTTATCTCTTCCTATAGCAAAACATGACCTCCTGTAGCACCTACTTTTGCACTCGTGCAGCACATGTAAACTTGACCAAGTTTTCTCCAAAAGCTTGGTTTTTGTCTCTTAGGCTTGAACACTGACCCCTATGCTCTAAATACATGATTATGGAATAATAAACACCACTTAGTACTTTCATTTTTACATAGTATATTAGACCTATTTCCGGGCTTAGGATTTCAATTACAAATTGTTGTTCTTGCATACAATTAGTTTCTTTTCAAGGAAAATTTTCACATTCTGAAATTAGACTAATGATTCACATTATTGCAAGTATCATAAGGTTTAAATTCTTCAAATAGACAATTAATTTTCATTCTTGCAAATAGCATAACGTTTACCTTATTGCAATTAGGATTAGTGTTTACGTTTGAGCAAGTAGCATTTCCATTTCTTGAAAATAGAGTAACATTTCCATTTCTGCAATTATTTTTGGCTTTGATTTCATGAAATTCACTCCATTACATCATATCAATGAAAGAAGGATATATTGTATGTTTCACATATAATTTTGGAATCTCTTAAGTTTGTATGAACCCTGAGTTTATAATTTAAGTTGGTAGCCTTGGGAGTTGCAACATTCTTCATGCAATATTGAAGCTCATTACCACTGTCATGTTCCATCGCAAAATCAGATCATTCATATGTGTATGCGTCTTTTAGCTTGTAAACTAGTCTCTGCTTTGTGTGACATTCATTCGTGTTTTGAGTGGGATTTTTAGGGAACTCACACCACTTTTCGATGTCCTCATTTTCCTTCCTATTATTCTTTTTTTGTGGCTTCGAGGAGTTCTTCTGGGGGGTTATGGCCTTCCTCTACCCTTTTCAATGTGTTTTAGGGGTTCCTTTTCTCTGCTTCTAGTTTGAAAATATGAAGTCTTGCTTCTTCTACTTGAATTTATGCTCAATCTTGGTAGCATCGATATTTTTTACCAAGCAAGGAGATGTCCAAGAAATCCATTTCCTCCTGAAAATATTTGTGCAAACAACCACAATACTTGAGCACCAAATGTTTCTCAGAATATTTGATACCCAACTTTTTTCACAGGGTATGGAAAATATTCATCATCTCATGCACATCTTGATCCCTTTGCTGCCGCAACATAGTCCATTGTATGTACTTGTTGGCACAACTCCAAACAGGGTAATATTGTTCCTTGACAAAATATCGAAAAGAGTTCCAAGAGGGTATGACTGAAAACAGAAAAGCCTCCTCGACCTGTTTCTCATGAAAAGTTTCCCACCAGCACTTGACATGGGGGGAGGCTTTAAGCAATGCAAAAGTAATATTCTCCTTGTGAAAGAAATTATGGACCGAAAAATAACCTTATGTCATATTTATCTATTTATCTATAACATTTGCATCTATTTGACCATAGAATATATGGATATAGAATTGAACTTTTACCTTGAAGGGGGTGACACCTCCAAAGTGACTACTAGATGAAGACAATTCTCCAGTTCGCATCCACAGAAGGATCTAGGAAAATTTTTCCATCATTTCATTCCTCTATCACTCAAGGGCTTCTTCGAGAAATACTTTTTTAAGATATCCTGCTCCCTCATATTTTATTTCTTTCGCCATGGAGTCGTTGGTGTAGGAAGAGCCAGTCTTGCAAGGTCTCAAGCAGTTCAAGTCCCAAATCTTTATACCCCAACCTAGTTGCGGATATGCACAGAAAAACAAAGAAGGAGAAGACCACTCTGATACCAGTGATTTGGAATTATGCATAAATGATACAAAATAAAAATATAAACATAAACACAAAGATAGAACAAAAATAAATATTCATCTCATTAATATCAAAGAATTGAAATATGCTTACAAGTAGAATGGAAATAAACTAGATCAGGTGATATGTTGCATTGAGGCGCAAGGGAATTATTATTATTAAACAACAAATGGAAACCATAAACAACCAAAACCCTAACCCTAGGAGATGGAACACCAAGCGTTTTTTAGCCCCGTTAAGGTTAGTTGGACAATCAACTTCCCAGGGTCGTAACTTGGTCATATGATCTCCATTTGGCATGTACAATACCTTGTTAGAAAGGTCTCTCCTACAACTATGGGCCTGCTGCGGACCTCAAAAAAAAATCATTTAGGGGGTCAAAACTGCTCTAGAATTTTAGGACCCAAAAAAACTTCTAAAAATAGTAAATTTTGTTATAATCAAGGAAACTGATGAAACTAGTTGGAGGTCCAAGTGGAATAGGTGAGTGGCTACCAATATCCACCTAGATTACCCCATGAAGAAAAGTCAATGGAAAATATACATTGATTACACTAATGTTAAATTTGAAAAGGAAGCAATTGAATCATACCCCTTGAAACCAAACTTATGGAAAATATGTGTTGATGACACTAGTGATAAATTTCAAAAGAAAGAAACTATCTAATACCCTTTGAAACTGAATCAATGGAAAAGGTACATTGATGAAATTAATGTTAAATTTTAAAAGAAATAAATTGACTCATACCCCTTGAGACTTAATTGAAAAAAGAGGTAGGTCGATGACACTAACTGTTACACCATTTTTTGGCCATCTAACCTATTATTATTAGATGGACCCCAAGTACACCATGTAAGACCAATTTTACCCTAAGTAGAATTTCTTTCACTATGTAAAATAACTTAATAAAACACATTTATTAGAGTGTTTATGGTCTAAACAGGAAACCCCAATAGGAAATATTAAACAAATCTATATTTGTTTGATTTTCCTCATGGAATAATCAATTAAACAATAATTTAATTATTATTCCAAGTCATATTTAACCCAAAAAAAGGGAATTAATTAGATAAATCCTTATTTATCTTATTATTTTCTAGGAATAATTATTTAAATCCTATTTAAATAATATTCCTTGTTAAATATGACTAAATCATTTATAAATAATTAAATAAATCATTATTTATTTAATTATCATTCAACCACTTCCTTAAAATAATAAATAAATCATTCATTTATTTATTATTTACAAATAAAGGGATTTGACACAAGTCAAATGCCTTGTCCCTCCAAAAAATATAATATTCCATAAAAGGTGGATCTAGATTTGGTTAATATTATTTTAATCATACACCAAGATCTATAATGACCCAATATTTTGTTATAAATAGAAGGGTTTTCTCATTCATTTGTCACCTTTTGTTGCTCATTAGATCACTTTGGATCTATGCCCTTGGTCTGACTTTGAGCCATTATCATTGTCACATTCTCCATTATCTGCTTTGTGAACTCCCTTTGAGTTCTATGTTTGTCTGGGTTTTCTACACCAACAAGAGAGAGAAATTCTAGATCTGAAGCACTGAGCACTTTCAAGAACCCATCCCATTGAGGAGAATTGGAAACACATTTCTTGTTTTCCTCTCAGGTGCCCTTAATATAAAAACTCTTTCAGAAATATTGTTCTTGTCTTGTATATTGGATGCATGGAGCAAAACCTTATTTTTACTGCTTAATGTCTTTTTATGCATAGATCTAGATTTGTGCAGCATTTATCTTGATCAACTAACTGCAGATTTGAAGATATTGGTAGCTATGTTTGATGTTAGGGCTATTTTTTATGCGTAGCTACAGTGGTCTTTTTTCGTACACTTCAACAAAAGATTCATACTAACAATTGGTGACTCCACACGGGTTTTTCAATTATGACCGCTGTCATTTTTCCTATTACTACATATCCAACTGCTTCAGACCCTAGGGTTTCTTTTCAATTTTTTTTTCCTATTTTTATGCCTTTTTTTACCTATAAAAACCTAAAACATTAAAATTTCTAACTTCCGTGCATTTCTGGCCCTATTGTGCAGGCAACAGACATCAGCCGCAACTGAGACGACAACTTTTTCTGAAATTTGCCGCCGAGACACCTGAAGCTGAAGGTCGCACTTTTCGGCCCAGAACCTGTGACCTGGACTACAGGACGCATTTTTCAGCCCAGAATCTACGACCTAAATAGAAAACAGGGTAGAACCTGCGGCCTGCCCTTTTTTCTGCAATTTTTCAGCAATTTTTCTGGTTTGTCTGAAGCTTCTGTCAGGGTTTTCTAGCCTCTGTCTCAGCCCATTTAGACCTGCTTCTGATATGTTTTACTCAACTAAGTGGGAATCTAACCCTTAGGGCTTTAGTACCCTCCACTTTTTGTGGAAGAGTTTTAGCTGTTTTAGTCGTCTGAATTTTCAGAGTTTCAGCCTTTTTCTTTTCAGATCTGATACCTCACCTTCAGATCCCTTTTAGATCAGCTCTTCTCCCTTTAAAATCACCTCATATAGTTTTTTTTGGGTTTTCCTCTAGGGTCACCTCCTTGTCCCTTCTACCTTTAGCTTATTTACTCCTTTTTACAGCAACCTTGCCTCTGCCTCTTTGCTGTTTTCTACACCTCTTTCCAGCATATTTCTCCTCTAGATCCATGTCCCTCTCGACCTTAGATTTATTGGCCCCTTTTTAGTGTGTTTTGACTCGATTTTTTTCCCTCTTTTAGAGTAGTTTTGAGAGACCCGCCTTCTTGGGTTAGATTAATGCACTGTTAGCTATTAATTTTTTGTCACTTCATTTTTATATACTGTTATCCACATATTTATTTTCAGTTATGCAACACACTTTTTTCATTTACTCTCAAAACGTATAGGTTTAAAAATTAAAATTAACACATGCCACACACTGACCCTAAGTGAAGAAGAGCCTGGTTAACATCGCCAGGCAAAGACTTTAAAATCAATTGACAATGCACCTTTCTGCCCTTGTTTCGACATTGTAATCACTTGATTTTTCACCTCCCTACCTTTGTTGGTCATTCTTTTTCCCTTTGTGTCATCATCATTGCGCCCCCAAGGCGTATATCCTGGAGACTTCTTGGCCTTCATCCTCAGTTTCTGGTTAGTTGAATTACTCCTTCTCGCCATCGTCAAGTTAGTCCTCCCCCGAGTTTGCACTTTGACTCCTCTTCTGATTATTTTGGTTCTCCCCCTGTTACCTTCACCATGTCTGGTCCAGGGCCTAATGCTAGCAGCAACCCCGGCCTTAATGCTGGGACTGTTACTAGTGTAACCACCACGGGAACTGCCTCGACTATCCCTTTGCTCCCCTATATGGTAGGTCTCAGTCTCCTCGATTTCAATCAGTTGATCAATGATCCTATCTGCCACGATTTTGTTTGGCCTGCTATGCCCACCAGGATCCCCTCCGATATTCCCAAGTTCGAATTCCTTGCTGGAGAAGATCCCTCCAACCATATTCGATCTTTCGACATGTGGTGTTCATCCAATTCCACTACTGAGGATTCCATCCATCTTAGATTGTTCCAACGCACGCTCACAGGCAAAGCTTCTAAGTGGTATGTTGATCAGACCGCTTCTTCCCATACCACCTTTGTGACCATTTCCCAAGCCTTCTTATCTTATTTCAAGCTCCCTCTCCGATACGACACTGGTACCGAACTCTTGACTTATTTCCATAAATCATCTTCGACCCGCCTTTCCACTCATGTCCAGGAATGGCGAAGAATAAGAAGCTTATGTCTAGCTCCCACCTTTGAAGATTGGGTCTACATGGACTGGTTCCTTAGATCTCTCTTACCCGCCATTGGAAAAGATGTCACATCCCATTTCCCTCAAACCGAAGAAGCCGCCCTCCAAATAGCCTTGAAATATGACCTCATCTATGCTCCGTCTGGTTATGTTTATACCGTCCTTCCTGACCTTCCCAGACCCGATGGCGCTAACACATCAGGGGCATCTCACTCTGCAGACGGTATCGTTGGAGCTCTTTCGCATCAGTACGCTCAACCTCCTATGGGCTATGGTTTCCCTCTGGGAGGGGCTAGCACCTCCAGCATTTTCCCCCCTCCAGGTAGCATGTATCCAGGATACATCATGCCTCCTCCTTTTTCCCAACCTCCTGCTTACCTCAATGTTGCCCTACCTATCCCTTATCATTATCCACAGCCTGGCGCCCCATCTCCTTCAGCATTTTCACCTCCACCTCCCTTGCCTTCTCAACCCCCGTAACAGTAACTACCACCCCAGCTGGGGCAAGTATTTGCACAACAGGGCACGACTAATCCTCCTTCTTCTCAAAGAAAGAGGAAAGGAAATCCAAATCAATCTTCCCCTGGTAATCGTGAATCCAATCCTTCAGGTATTAACTCTTACACCGCTAACCAACAACAGGACACTCAGCCCAAGCTCGACATGCCTCTTCGTACAAATAAGCCTTGTTCGTGTTGCAGTGTTTATAGTCATTACACGCACGATTGTCCCTTATTACCACAAATGCAGCAGATGTGGGAGTCTCAGGCCACATTGCGAGGATAGCATACCTCCCCTACTATTCCCCCCACTGCAGCTACCTCTCAACCAGCTGTGTTTACCAATATTTTCCCTCAGCAAGGATTCATGGCTACTCAACCACCTCATGCCCTGATAACCAATCAACCTTCCCCTTCTGGTTCCTTCGATTACCAGATTCTCATGATGAATTCTCACCAACCTCTCACCGTCGACCTTAACCTTCAAACTCGGTCTCGTCAGTACCCCAAGCCTCCCACTCCGTCTGTCCCCGAGCCACCTTCTTCAGGTCCTACAGAGCCTCTTTAGACACCCAATGGTCCTTTGTAGATCCCTCAACCCAAATTTGAAGTTCATACCAAGGTTCCTAAGGGCCCATTACGTCGAAATGCTGCTTCTGATCGAGCTGCTCATTTGTATAGCATAGTAGATGATTTGGCGCAGTCTCCTGCTACCATTTCAACACTGGAACTCCTCCAGTCGTGTCCTTCTCAAAGGAAGGCTCTACTATCTGCCATGGGAGCTGTAGATCCTGCTGATGACCAATTGATTTTTTTCGATGCCCGCCAATCAGACCATCCTCCCCTTCCTGCTTCTGTTGCTTTCCAAATCCCAGTCAAAATCCATAATGCTAACGTGTCTCGGTGTATTATTGATGAGGGGGCATCTACCTCTGTGATGCCTGATTTGGTTTGGAAACAACTCGGATCTCCTGACCTGGCCCCTTCCATAATCATCCTTCGTGTGTGGGATGGTCATGCCTCCCAGCCCATTGGCCTATTCCATAATTTTCCTATCACTCTTGCGGGCAAGACTGTTTGTGTTGACGTTGAAGTCATCGATGCCCCTCTTGATTATAACATTCTTTTGGGGCATAGCTACACCTATGCCATGTCTGTTGTCCCATCTGCGGTCCACCGCAAGATGTTTTTCCCTCACAATGGAAAGATAGTCACCATTGACCAATTGCAATATCATTAGCCAAAATCTCAGTCCTCCCTTGAGTCGACCATCTCTTCCATAGCCAACAAGAAAACCGTCGAGTTTTTGACCAGTGTCTCCCCCGGCGTCTACAAAGACTCCTCCTTGCTTGGAACCTTCCCTCGTCTTCCTCCTCCTACTGTCTCTGATCCCAGCTTAGCGAATGTTTGCATGATGCAATCGTCTCAGGCTAACCTTCAATGGCCCACTTCGGCTAGTCAGCAACCTCAACCTCGCCTGTCGTAACATTCTCCTAGCCCTTTGTCTCAACCAGTCGGACCTCTTCCAACTGGACCTTCTCATACAGCTAGTACCCATGAGCCTCTCTACCCTCCTGGGACGGTTCCACTAGGTCTCAACCATCTTGGATTCGTACCTCCTGGCCATTACCCTGCTGGTCAGATACCTTTCCTTTCTCCCCCTCCCAGATTCTATTCAGTCCCCCCCATGACCACCCTTTCCCTCCCCAATTTGACCCTGGGAATACCCGTCTGGTACCTTGACCCTCTAGCCTCTATCCCACCTGGTCACCCCAAACCGTACCTTGCTTTGACACTGGTTCAACCGGTTCCCCTAGCTTCTTCCATCGCTACAGTGCCACCAGCACCTCAACAAGACCCTTCTCCTATTGTGATAGCTACGGTAAAGAAAGGAAAAGCTTGCAAGGGGGCATCCCACGACACGGCTACCCCGTCACACCCTACTCCTCCTCCGCTACCCAAGCTCGCTATCCAGTGTGCCTTGTGCGATGTTGTCGGTCACGCCACCCATACATGTCCTAAGTTTCCACATCTTAAGACCATGGTCAACGAGATGTTTCCGGAATCCGATATCCCTGAGGTCTATGTCACTATACCTGATTCAATCCCGAAACTTAAAAACTTGCGCACCAATCACCCTTGTTCTTTGTGCGATTTCCATGGCCATTATACCCACCTCTGTCCACACCTCGACGAGTATCATTCCTCTTTAGACGCATAACACCAATTCAAGGCCAAGCACGACCAGATCCCTTCTCACTTGTTTGTGAATTATCCTTCAGTAGCACGAGAAGACATGTATACCCAAATTAACATTCCCCCTCTCGATATTGAAATGATAGAGTCTTCAGCCACCATTTTTTACCTCTCATCATCCTTGAGCTCCTCGATAGCAATCCCCTCAGTGCCTCCCCCCGATGTTTCGCTTGACCCCTCATTTGCTTACACTTCAGTCACCCCCCATAACGTTGTGCATGTGAGCCTTCCTCCCCATAATGATGAGTCTAGTATTTCTACCTCCACTCTTCCCATTTTCCAATCAGATGAATACATTATGGAAGCCATGACCGAACCTGATTTTCCATGAGATGATATGCACCATCATGCATACTTCCTTCCATAAAAATCCCATGACCAATATGTTGTGGTATCTAAAGACTTCATTCCCGATAAAGTTGATTGGTTTAAAAATCCCATCCCTGCACCTGATCCTTTCGAAGAAGGAAACATGTCCAATATCTCTCCTACCATCAAAGTTGACATTTCTATCAAACCAGGAATCGAAGAACATATCACCTTGGGCGCTCAATGCACCCCGGAATAAATTGAAGCTTACACCAAGCTATTCAAAGAATTCCATGATTTTTTCACTTGGTCCTACTGATAAATACCCAGACTCAATCCAGCCATTTTCAAACACCATATCGACACATGGCCTAATGCCAATCCAGTCAGTCAAAACTTTGAGACCCATTCATCCTTCCCGACGTGAAGCTATCAAAGACAAAATCAATAAGCTTAAGCAGGATGGTTTCATTTATCCCATCGAATACACCACTTGGGTGTCAAACCCAGTTCCCATCCTCAAAAAATAAGGCACCATCCGTGTCTGCACTGACTTTCGCGACTTGAACAAAGCTTGTCCCAAAGACAATTTCCCCACACCATTTATTGACCAAATAATTTATGAGTGTGTGGGGCATGAGGTTATATCCTTTATGGATGGATTCTCCAGATACAACCAAATCGTTATCCGTCATGCTAATAAACTTAAAACTGCGTTCATTAGTCTATGGGGAACTTTCGCATACCAAGTCATGCCATTCGGCCTTAAAAACGGTGGCGCCACTTTTCAACGGGCCATTTCTTATTGTTTCCATGACTTGGCTCATATTATCCTTGCCTATTTAGATGACCTTACTATGCATTCTAAACATCGGGTGCAGTACCTCCATGATCTGCGTACCATCTTCCTCCGATGTCGCAAGTATAATATCTGTCTTAACCCATTGAAATGTGTCTTCTGCGTTCCTGTTGGCCGTCTTCTAGGCTTCATCATGTCTAAAGACGGTATAACTCTTGACCCTTTGAAAGTTAAAGTGATTCTTGAAATTCCTATTCCCTGTACCTTACGCCAGCTACAAAGTCTCCAAGGTAAATCTAATTTTCTTCGCTGGTTCATTCCTGACTATGCCACCACCGCACATGGGTTCCTTAGACTGCTTCGATAAAATATCCCATTTGTATAGGATACCTATGCTCATGAGTCTTTTGATGCCCTCAATCATGCTCTCACATCCACTCCCTTGATCTGTCCTCCTGACTTTGATCGAGACTTCATCCTGTACATCTCCGGCTCCCCCTATTCGGTCGCTGGTATCCTTATCCAGGAAGATGATAACGGTATTGAACATGTGATATATTATGTCAGTAAGAACCTTTTAGGTGCACCTATATCCTACTAACATGAAGAAAAATTAGTGTTGGCTGTCGTGTTCTCGGTCCAAAAACTGCGTCATTACATCCTCATGTGTTCCACTAAGGTTGTGACTAATTCCAACCCCATGGCTTTCCTATTGAGCCGCCACATCCTCAGTGGGAAGTACACTCGTTAGGTCATTATCCTTCAAGAATTCGATCTCAAATTTGTCACACCAAAAAGTAAGAAAGGTTTATCCCTCGCAGAACTCATTTCTGAATTACCTACTGGTATGCAGGATCCTCCAGTTAATGATGCTCTTCTCGATGAAAAATTATTCTCCATTTCCACAGACGACCCTTGGTACGGTGATATCCTTACTTACTTACGAACCCAAAAGTTTTCTCTTCATCTTGACCGTGATGCTCACCGACGTATCCGACACCAAGCCCCCCGCTACCTTCTGATCTGTGACGACCTCTATCATCGCAGTGTAGATACTGTCCTTCGTCATTGTCTCACACACACTGAAGCTGAGCAAGTCCTAAATTCCTGTCATAGCAGTGCTTGTGGTGGCCACCTCTTCGGTCTTTCTACCACCTAGAAAATCATGTACGCTGGGTATTTTTGGCCTTCTCTCTTCAGTGATTGCATTAAAGCAGTCAAACATTGTACCAATTGCTAGCATTTTTCCCCTAAGGCGTGAGCTCCTCCAGCTCCCCTCCATCCTGTCATCACAACTGGTCCCTTCTGTAAATGGGCCATCGACTTTATGGAGGGTCGACCTCCATCCATTGGTAACCATAACTATATCATCGTGGCGGTTGACTATTTCACAAAATGGGATGAGGTTATGCCAACCTTTAATAACACGGTAGCTACCGCAACCCTCTTTTTCTTTAACCACGTTATCGCTCACTTCAGGGTTCCAAAAAAATTGGTCTCTGACCATGGCCGACATTTTGAAGATGAGATATGGCATGATATCTCCTCATTGTTGGGTTTTGAGCATCAATATTCCTCCTCCTATTACCCCTAAGGTAATGGCCAGGTTGAAGCTGTCAAAGCTGTCAATAAAATCCTTAAAACCATGCTTCAACGGATAGTGAATAAGCACAAAACCAAATGGCATCTCATGCTCTTCCCTGCTTTATGGGCCTATATAAATTATGTTAAAACCGCCACCAAGTTTACCCCTTTCCACCTCGTTTTCGGAGAGGAGGCAGTCTTACCGATCGAGTGTGAAATCCCTTCCCTTGATCTGGGCGTTGAACTTCTCCCTGATACCCAACCTCTAGAGAAACGACTTATCATGCTTGAGCGCACTTCTAAAGGCTATCGTGTTGCATTACAAACCCTTGAAGCGGCTAAGAAACGCACCAAAGCTCAGTACGATCGAAAATTCCACCCTCGTGCTTTCCACGAAGGTGATCTTGTTCTAGTCTATGACCAGGCCCACGATATCCTTGGTCATGAGAAGTTTGACTCATTATGGCTAGGCCCTTACATCATCAGTAAAGACCTGGGTAAGGGGGCATACCTCTTAGAAGACTTTTAAGGCCACCTCCTTCCTAATCCTTGTAATGCACTCTATCTTAAGAAATATTACCCATAACATTTCTCTCCCAAAATGCATGTTTTATTTTATTTAAGATAGCCAACATCTGCTCATTTTTCCTGATTTGATACTTCACCAGGACAAATTTTCTCCATGAAGGGTCTATTCACCTCTCCTCCAAATCGAATTTCTTCACTTACAACACTCGTAATGGGGGCACCTCTTTGCCTCTTTACTCGTCCTTGTTCGTGTCGATTTTCGTCATGAGATACCCCCTCGTTCTCATGTTTTTATGGTCCCCCATTTGGACCTTTACTGTGTAGCAGCACCATTGAGTCACCCTTGTTTAGAGCATCCGAGTTGAGTCATCATCACTTTCATGGAGAGTATCCCAAGTCCCTTTGTATCCAAATATAGTCCTCCATCCTTCATTTTTTGGTCTCTCTCTTGCATCGCACATTCTGGCCTTCAGTCCCATTGTCCCCTATCCCTCATGATATTGTATCAGTCGCTTCCAAGTCATCCATGCCCTTTATTCTCTAACAAGGGAAGTCATCCATTCGCTACTCAGTATCCCCCACTTCATCATCATCATTAGTGTCAGTCTGTCAGTTGCTCTACTATTTTCTCTCATGCCTTAGTTGAGGATTCCTTATTACCTCACCTATGGTGAACCTCCTTCTGTCGACATCAGCTTATTCATTCCAGAAGATAGGTCTAGAGGGTGATGTACCTTGGTTTCAGCTTCCACTCTTGTTCAGCGCCCTGGATCAAGCAAAGGGACTATTATTGCCCTTTGACTTGGTTTTTTCTCACCTTTAGCTCCTTTCAGCATGATCGAGATCCATATACTTGATGGTCCAGTGATTCCATAGCCGATATTGGTGATTCCCAGGTGTGTGTGTGATGTTCAACCCTCATGAGGGGGTGGCCCTATAGGTAGCCCCCCACATGCCCGGATGACCTCTTCATTTTAGCCTTCTATGTGACTCCATATATTTGATGATTTCAGCCTTAGCCGCTTGCAACGCCTCTTTCATTTACATGTATCAATCATATTTTGTGAGCCCTTCCCTGTTTATAGGGGGCATTTGGGTTGTATTTGTATCTCATATACTCAAATATTTTTGTATAAGTCCTGGCTGTTATCCCAGGCACAGAATTTATGTGGAATTCCTCATTATATATTTTATCTAGCTCATGTTTATGCCAGCATATAATTTACAGTTCGGTTCCTTGTTTACTGGACAGATTATTCTTTTGTACTTTGTCTCGGTGGGCATAGGTATGCCTCCCCCACCACCTCTAGCACAGGTACCGTCTCATAAAAAGAGACTTGTTGCACCTGTAAGTCTTGTCTCCTCAGGGTCTAGTTCTCCAGCACATTAGGCTACCTTAAATTTCTCTCTCTAATTTCCATTTTGATGTCTGGTGATTGAGTTCTTACAACGTACTTAAGTCATACGATTTGCTCCTAACACTTGAACGTTGGGGGGAAATCTGTTACACCATTTTTTGATCATCTAACCTATTATCATTAGATGGACCCAAGTACACCATGTAAGACCAATTTTACCCTAAGTAAAATTGCTTTCACTATGTAAAATAACTTAATACAACACATTTATTAGGTTGTTTATGGTCTAAACAAGAAACCCCAAAAGGAAATATTAAACAAATCTATACTTGTTTGATTTTCCTCATGGAATAATAAATTAAACAATAATTTAATTATTATTCCAAGTCATATTTAACCCAAAACAAGGGAATTAATTAGATAAATCCTTATTTATCTTATTATTTTCTAGGAATAATTATTTAGATCTTATTTAAATAATATTCCTTGTTAAATATGACTAAACCATTTATAAATAATTAAATAAATAATTATTTATTTAATTATCATTCAACCACTTCCTTAAAATAATAAATAAATCATTTATTTATTTATTATTTACAAATAAAGGGATTTTACCCAAGTCAAATGCCTTTTCCCTCCAACAAATATAATAAAATATTCTGTAAAAGGTGGATCTAGATTTGGTTAATATTATTTTAATCATACACCGAAATAGGAATGACCCAATATTTTGTTATAAATAGAAGGGTTTTCTCATTCATTTTTCACCTTTTTTTGCTCATTAGATCACTCTGGATCTATGCCCTTGGTCTAACTTTGAGCCATTATAATTGTCACATTCTCCATTATCTGCTTTGTGAACTCCCTTTGAGTTCTATGTTTGTCTGGGTTTTCTACACCAACAAGAGAGAGAAATGCTAGATCTGAAGCGCTGAGGACTTTCAAGAACCCATCCCATTGAGGAGAATTGGAAACACCTTTCTTGTTTTCCTCTCAGGTGCCCTTAATATAAAATTCTTTCAAAAATATTGTTCTTGTCTTGTCTATTGGATGTATGGAGCAAAACCTTATTTTTACTGCTTAATGTCTTTTTTGCATAGATTTGGATTTGTGCAGCATTTATATTGATCAACTAACTGCTGATTTGAAGATATTGGCAGCTATGTTTGATGTTAGGGCTATTTTTTATGCGTAGCTAAAGTGGTCTTTTTTCATACACTTTGACAAAAGATTCATACTAACACTAACGATAAATTTGGAAATAGAGTAGTTTACATACACCCCCTAAAATAAAATTGGTGGAAAAGGTGCATCGATGACACTAACATTAAATTTGGAAAGAAAAAAATAGAAACATACCCCTTGAAACCAAATCAAAGAAAAAAATACATTGACGAAAATAATGTTAAATTTGTAAAGAAATAAATTGACTCATATGTAATATTCCAAATAGAAATATTATAGTAATAACAAATACATGCAGTAAATTTTACCACAGAAATTTGATTCAACAACAAAAGTACAAGAAATATGTTGGGAACACCAAATTTTATTAATATAGATCATTGGAGTACAATATAAGATGAAAGATGTGCACCTGGGCTTACACAAGAAAAAATATAGGCCTCCAGTGAACAATATCAAAATGATACAGTTGCTGCAACAAAATACTCCTCTGAATATTGCGATGTCCCCAGTTTCTATAACTGTTAGCTAACTTAAAAAGTATATTTTCCCATTGAAAAGTGTTCAAAAAATCCTAGGAATTTGGGAAGGTTATCCTTGCCCAAAACCCAGAAAACCCCAGAAAGCTTTTCCCTAAACTCTAATACTCAAAATTGGACCCTTCTCTACTTGGCCCTTCTCCAAATTTGAAATTTGTTGCTATAGATTCTTCTAAATATATATGCATTCCAAAAAAACATAAAACCTCCAATAAATACTCTAGCTAATCAACCCAAAAAACTCCGAAAAATACTAAAACTGAATGTTTCCCTCCGATGGTTGCACAATCCTTGTGTGAATGACATAGTTTTTGAAGGTAGGATAGGAGGGATTGCATGTAGCTAATCTCTCAGAGACTAAAGCTGCTCCAGCACTCCTGAAATCCTCCAATTACTCCTCCACTAGCTTCTTTGGAAGATTTCCTTCACAAACCAGCTCTCCCACAACAGAAAACCTCCTCTAATGCATAATCGCAATTCCTCACTGCGTCCCAAATGCTCAAGAAATGCGCTGGACCAATGGAACTTCCTTTCCAGATCACAAAAGACTGAAGAAACCGTTACTGAGTGGCACTCGAAGTCCACCAGATAAGGGGTGATATTCTCTCCTTGGGAGTCTCTTGTGATAAGCAACACAATGTTTGGCTCAGCTAAACAACTAAGGCTATTTGAAAATATGAATATGAAAATGGTGCCTAAGCCTTCCCCAAACCTTCCTTTTATAAGTTCCAATCATGAAAAATCATGGGTCCCTTCATGCATTTCGATTTTCCCAAGGGAAATTGACTTAATTTATTCCCCAATACGCTATCCTTGTGGGTCCCATCCTCCACTAGCAACTTAATTTATTATTTTCCTTCTATATTTCCTATAGTAGCTACAAAATGTAATTTATATTATTTAATTCAAAATGGAAAAAATGTATTTTCCAAACATTAGAAAAATTTAGGAAGCGAAATTACAGTCCCCCCCTCTCGGATGTTGCTTGACCCCAAGCAACTGTAAAAGTGGAGGCTATAAATTATGCACATTCTCCCATGTGGCATTTGCTGGAAAAACTGAGAGGGGGGGTGAATCAATATTTATTTTCAATTGTTATTTTTACCAGTTATATCACTTATATTTAGAACACAAAATAAAAAATGATATAGTAAATACTTTTATTAGTTTATTCTTTACAATAAATCAAGTACAATATATGTAGGGCTCCAACCCTAGTTGAAGACACCAATCTTTAATCTCCTAGGCTATGACCTATATTTTTCCAAGCACCAACTCGGACTTCCCAAGGCTCCAACCTTGTCAATTTGAGGCACAACCTCTAGGGATCCAACCTTATCTTTGGTACAGGCTCTGACCTGGTTTCTTGAGGACTCCTATCCTCTATGGCTCCAACCCTATCTTCCAAGGCACCAACCTTGTCTCTACAAGGCTCCAACCTCTTGGGCTCCAACCCTTAGCTTTACTTCGTCAAGACACATTTGGTTATACTTCACAAATCCCAATGTATTGTTTAACGAGCCCTGTCAATATTCAACTATGCATTAACTTAGTCTCGACGTCACTTCATAAATGACAACCTTGTTCTTCACATGAAGGTGTCTCCACTATTCTTCTAAAAATCTCCAAATCACCTCATGATGATATCATGGTCTCCAATGATCTCCAAAAATCTCCAATGTGTCTTCAATGAGAAGTCCTAGTTCTATACCTGCTCTAAGCCTCTTCAAGGGTTTTTTCAAGATCTTCTCACAAGGGGCCAACAAGGCATTTCTCCACAATCACTTCAAGATGTCTACTAGTTACTCCAAGATGTCCTCAAGATTCTTCACTATGATGCACAAAGTCTGCTCCAGAAAATAATCTTCACGATCTTCAAGGAATGTATTCAAATCCAAAGAACTGTTCAACTTCTTCTTATGTTCTAACATTTTGTGCATGACTGTCAATATATGTCTCGATCACTTATCACAATGAATCAACATGATGCAAGAGCATCTCATTTTTAATTTTTATCTAATTATTTAATTAATGAATCTAGGAGTTTCTAAAATTAGTGAGTCATTGTAGAATTAATTAGGAGATAGGGAAGTTAGGATAAAATCCTAAATTTGAGAGGATATCTCTCAACTTCCTCTAAATATCTAGGAGGAAGTTTCTCTTGAAGAGATTCAATATACTTCTCTCCTATAAATAAATAGTCATGTAATCTTTTGGAACAATCAATTTTTTGGAGTGTGATTTAATCAACAAAATTTGGTGTGTGTTTTGAATTGTTTATCCTCTACACCACAACATTATTAAACTAGGCTAAAGTCTTCCTTGTTGACTGCTCAATCTAATTTTCCACAACACTATTCAGTACTTTACACAATCTGAGCAAATTGAGCCTTTGTCCATAATAATTCTTCACACTATCCAACCCAAGGAATGATCCGAGCTCTTCTTCAACATCCAATGAAATGTCCAAGACACTGACCAAGAATATGATCCAAAATAATGATACACAGTTCACTGTACACTGTCCTATACTACCGCAATTACAAATAATTCATTGCAATATTCCACATTCTGAACACCACAGTCCGAGCAAGGAAGTCTCACATAGTTTGAGAAATGAAGTCTACCACAATCCGAGCTAAGAAATATGAACCTATGTAGTCATTATCCTAAGCTACAGCAAGGGATCCGAGGTATTTAAGTTAAGTGTCACAAATTTATTCGAACCAATATCTGAGATGGAGACATCTTTGTGTTAAGAAAAATATAAGGTCAAACAAGATCAATATTTCTCCTTAAACTGATGGTTGTTTATGTGTTCATGAGTAGTGAACTAAATCTCCTTTTCTGTGTCTTAGATCACCCAAACTTATGCCTAGAAATTAAGTTTGAAACCTTATTTAAATTGATTTCTTCCTTTAAAGAGAGTACCTGACTGTTGGAGATGAGAGCCGACATATGTATATTAACTTAGGTCGGCTAGATAAAAAAATATTTTTCTAAACTTAAAAATTCATTATCTCATCAACCATTGGGAGTTTGGGGGAAAGTAAGGGCTCATTAGAAAGGGAAAATTATACTCTACAAGATGGTATGGGACTCATGTTGATAGGATTCCTCCAAGGTGTGAAAATTTATTTTTATTTGTGGTTGTTCTTGAAATATTTAGTGCATACCATGAGATGATTCTTTTGGAATTTTTTTGCACAATCCTTGATTCTTTATGGATAAGGATATAGGTTCAAAATTTAAGGGTTTTTCCATAATAACTTTAAATTATTCTTTAAAACATCATCCATATCATCAAATTTGTTATCATGATTTCGTCCAACTATGTCATCATATGTCATCAAATATAGTGTAGTTATTCATGTCATTGTAGGCACATGATAGGAACTTAGGATTTACATCAATATTTAAGGAATTATGGAAATATTAGACCTCTTTCTTTAGAGTAAGGACATCATCATGATTTTAGGCTTTATCTTCAAGAGCAAGGATATCATAATACCACAACAAGGATAGTTCTAGGGCTTGTGTATTGGACACATAATTGACACTCAAAGACTAAATCACTATGAGTATCAATCTTCATGTTTAGAGCATCATTGATGGCTTGAAATATTCATAAAGTAGGAGAAACCTTAGCATATTCATTAATGGAATCCTTAGTACCTATGGATTGTATGAGATTCATTGACATCACAAGAATATTTTCCATCTCCAATAATTACATATTGACATCAATGACAAACTTGACTAGCAATATCTTCCTCCGAAAAATCCTTCCACTTGACCAAATTCTCTCGAACCACTCTGTTCCTCAATATCCTCTCTCAGGTATCCAATATTACCTCCAGTTTCAAAACCAAATTCCCCCCATCATCCAATGGAGGAAACTCTACTGTTGTTACTACTTGCTACCCGAATGCCTTCTTCAGGCATGAGTTGTGAAAAACATTATGAATATGGTGCTCAGAAGGTAGCTCCAGCTCATAAGCCAACTCACCAACCTACCTCACCACTCGATAAGGTCCATAAAATCAAGGCCACACTTTTTCTTCACCCTTATGCTTGAGTGAATATTTCTCTATGGCTGTAGCCACAAATAAACCATGTCTCCAACCTCAAACTGTCACTCCACCCTGTGCTTATCAACATATATCTTTTGATGATGAAAATTGTTCTTGAGAGCTTATAGAATCTCCTGGCTCTCTTGAACCCAATCCTTGGCCTCTGGGGCCCTGTTGTCTCCAAAAATCATGTCAGAAAAATTAAGTGCATCATATCCATAAAGAGATAGAAAAGGAGACATGCCAATAGACATATGACACGTTGTGTTGCAATAGAACTCCCCCAGATGCATCCATTTGACCCACGCTCTCTACTGTCATGTCACATAATTGCGTAGGTACCCATCTACGTGTTCAAAATGTTCGTCTACCCATCACTCTAGGGATGATAGCCAGTATTGGGTGTGAGCTCAGTCCCCACCAAGCGGAGAAAATCCTTCCAAAAATCTCCCATGAATCTATTGTCCCTGTCACTCACAATAGTCTTGGGAATACCATGCAATCATAATACCTCTCTAAAGAATAACTCAACCACCTGGGAGGTTGAATATCTAGAAGAGATAGAGAATAAATGGGAAAACTTGGTTAGTATTTACACTACCACATAAATACAGTCTCTTCCTTGCACTATTGGTAAGCATGTGATGAAATTCGTAGATACACTCTCCCAATTCCTCTCTGAAATGGGATGTGGCTGCAAAAACCTGGTTGGATGTGAGAGCTCCACCTTGTTTCTTTGACACTCTACACACACTCTCACATGCCTCAAAATATATCCCTTGAGACCTCTCCAATAAAATATCTCCCTGAATGCACAGTAGGTATTGAGTAAACCTAGGTGCCCTGCTAGTGGAGAATCATGTGTTTCCTGCATGACCCTATCCTTCAACTGAGATTTCAGAACCAAATATATTTGATCCTTGTAATAGATCACTTCATCCATAATTTGGAATCAATCATCACTTCATGCACCATCCAAAATGTCACATGCATGTATGTCTTTGGAATAATCAACCAACAACTGAGCCTTCCAATCTTGTATGAAATCCATCAGTGACATCATTGTTGGTCTGCGTGAGAGGGTATTAGCTAACACATTATGTTTTTCATTCATGTACTCAATCTCAAAATCTTATGCTTGAAGCTAACTCACCCATTTTTTTTTCCACTCCTCCATTGGCTGCTGCGCAAGGAAGAATTGGAGACCGTTGTGATCCGTCTTTACCTTGAACCGTTTTCCCACAAGATATTTTCTGAACTTCGCCAATGCATGTATCACTACCAGCATATCCTTATCATACACCGACTACAACCTCTCATAAGGCAAAAAATTCCTACTTTCGAATGCAATGGGGTGGCCTCCCTACGTCAACACTGCCCCAACACCTTCATCTAAAAAATCACACTCTAGCACAAAGGGCCATGTGAAATCCAAAAAATCCCAAACTAGATAGTTGATCAGGACCCTCTTGAGCCTCTCAAATGTATCCTCTGCCATATTCTTCCACTCAAAATCACCCCTATACGTAAAATTTGTAAGGGGTGCTGCCAACTCTGAAAATCCCCTCACAAAGCTCCTGTAATAAGTGAAAATACCTAGGAAGCCCCTTAGGTCTGTCACATTCCTGAGTGTTTTCCAATCCAATATGACCCTGATCTTCTCTTGATGCTCCTTCACCCCATATTCTCCTATCACATGCCCAAGGCACAACATCTTGGTTAGCCAAAATTCACATTTGGGAATCTTCATATAGAACGATTACTCCTCAAGTATGTGTAGCACTTCCTCCAAGTGTTGAAAGTGTTCCTCCCATGTTCGGTTGTAAATAAGTATATCATAAAATAAAACCAAGATAAAGTGTCTCATATTTCAATGGAACACATGGTTCATACAAGATTGGAAAGTAATAGGAGCGTTGGTTAGCCCAAAGGGCATCACCAAGAACTCAAAATGTCAATAGTGGTAGTGAAAAGCAGTCTTGGTGTTGGAACGGGGTCTCCTACGAGCTATGAAACCGGTCCATCTTGAATAATTTTGATTATATTTAGTCTAGCGCAAGGGTTTTGGGGTGGGTCAAAGCTACGAAAGCATTGTAATGGGAAAAATTGTAAACCAGGGGTCCGCAAACCATGGTTTGTGGACCATAGGAAAGTTTAGGCTAGATTATTATAAATAGAGGAACATTTTGTATTGTAAGGTAGGCAATGAAGAGCTATTGATGTGAACTGTGGTTTAAGATATCTGTTTTGGTTTTGGGGAAAATACTCCTACTTGATGTGTGCGCGGAGATCCAGAGTCTAGCTGTGTGTGGACCCTGCTGTTGTGTGCACATGCTGGGATGGGTATTGTATGAAGGAATTGATGAATTGATGAATAAGAAAGGTTTCTTGAGAACTAAATCTGTGTATATTGTTTGTGTGAATCATTGGTAATTACTGCATTATGCGCATTCTGTATTCAAGCTGCGAAAGATCTGTGTAAGTGGGTTTTCTGTATCTGGATATGTTTTGTTCTATTTTATTCAATATAATGTTGTTATCATAGAAAGATATAATTATAGATCTAGCACACGTGGATGTAAAAAAATACCTATTAACCTTGCATAGAAAGAAGCGGTTTGGGTACCGCAGGGCCGAACGCAGATCTACTTGCCTTACCTAACCTTTCTTAGGGTGCGAAAACCTGGTTCCAGCACCCACCCATACTACTTCGGGTGAGACTTTGACGTGCACAAGTAGGTGACTGCTGAAAGGGCCAGTAGTATAGGGGTTTGTTGGCAAACCTTGAACTCCAAACCTGGGTCAGGACCCCTTGCGCCAACAAATGGTTCCATTTCCAGGACCTAAATCATTTTAAGAAAGGGATCGGGTAATGACAAGCAAATACTAGAAACCTGAATGAGTGCCACTCTGGATGAAAGTACAATGCAGAGCAGTAAGTACTATCGAACCAATCAAGAAGGTGATAGCTCTGTCTATAGCCTACTGAAAAGCACGGCTACGCAAGACCTTCCAGTTACACCGACGTCAGGACCATGGAAGAATAAACCCTCAACCGAGACCCCACTAGAGGGATACATGGCAGCGCACTTGAAATTACGTACCTTTAAAGGTGTGGTCGATGAGGATATGGATCGTTTTTGGTTTGTGGCAGACTCGATGTTGACTGCGTAGGGTGTGGTAAGCGATACTATGAAGAGAGAACAGTTTTCCCTAGCCTTAGAAGAGAGAGCTCTAGACTGGTACATGCGGCACATATCTCAAAACGGGAGTGCATCTATTCAAGATATTAAGGACGCCCTAAAACAACAATTCCGAAAACCTAAATCCTACTCTCAGATTGTAGCATATGTGAAAGATTTCAAGCAAGGAGTGACTGATTCTATCTGGGAAGCTAATCAGAGACTAAAAAAGCAATCAAAGATAGAGGATTTAAGTATGATGATAGACAACACACCGAAAGGTTCATAGCTATGCTGCTACCTCACTTGCGTATACCAATGGGCCACTAGACCTTCGAGTCACATGAAAAATATTTGTAAGCTGCCATGAAACTAAAATCCACACCCAAAGACGATACTTTGGGAGGAGTACAGCAGATTCAGGAGCAGCTCGGAGCCATGCACATGGAGATACAAAACCTACGGAAGGAACAGGGAAAAGGAGCTAGCGCAGAGCTCTGGTGCATACGATTTCGGGTATCTGGCCATACAAAGGATTAGCGTCCTCTATTAGTAGATTACATGCAGGAAGGAGGAACTAGTCCACTACATCCAGGCTCAAGCGGGTTTTCGTTATGGTTTAATGATTGCTGGGTAGTGGGACTACACGATACGGCTGAGTGCCCCCGACTAAATATGGGCGAACTGAAACAATAGTGGTTCAGGTTCTGTCTGTCAGTAGGACACAATGAATAGAACTGTCGCATGTATGACTTGATGATAGATCATGGGAGCTTATATAGGGTACAATCAAACCCTGCATCGCCAAGATCTCCCGCAAGCTTTGGTGGCTCCCTGGCAAGGGGCAGGGGAGGTCGGGGAGAAAGCACAGGACAGGGACATGGGAAGCTAATCTGTTATAACTATGGGGAGGTAGGACACTTCACTAGGGACTGACCAAACCCTACCAGGAAATCCTGCAAATATTACCAGCAGCTAGACCATGAGATTGAAGACTGCCCGATCCTAATAGGAAAAGTGCAAGAAAAGCAGCCCACCCCTATGCAGAATGTGCATAGAGTTAAAGCCAAGCTAACAAAAATAGACCCGAGTGTGAAAGTCATAACACACAGTGAGAGGGTCATCCAGGGAACAAAGGAGGCACCTACCAGGGATCCTATGACCTCAAAGGAAGGATCAAACATCAATAAGGGACAAGAAATAGTAGCAGCTATTGCGCAGATGCCGACACACCTCAAGATAGGGGAGGGGGTTGAGCCCTTTCTGTAGGCATGTCTGAAGCTGCTACGTAACCCACAGGTTGTAGAGAACCTTCAGACATTAATGCATAGCTTCACAAATCAGCCCGATCTGATTCCTGGGATTAAGGATGTACACAAGCTATACAGATATAAAAAACGCACCAGAAGAGAAATGTGGCTGATTGTGGAGATTGGTGACTACGAGATGGATCAAGTTATTTTATACCTTGGATCAGATGTGAACGTATTACTAAATCAAACACGGCAACGAATTGGAGAGCCTAAATTGGAATGGTCCACCATCCAGCTATGCATGGAAAATCAACAAAGGATCATCCCTCTGGGAAGGCTGCCAAAAGTCATGGTAGATATCGTAGAGGTAAAATTCCTAGCTGAATTTGAAGTAATAGAAATTGTGGAAGATGCGGATCCTTACCCTGCACTCCTAGGACTAGATTGGGCTATAGAGATGGGGGTGTCATCAATCTAAAAAAATGTAGCATGGTTTTTGAAAATAACGGTACGCGCGTAATAGTACCATTGGATCCCACAAAAGGTGCGCAGTATACAGAGCTAGCACGCGACGAGGAAGAAATAGATCACATTTACAAATTGACTACGCAAGACAAAGACTGGATTAACCCCACAGAGGAGGGAGTACTTTGCTAGGAAAAGGACAGTGAATGCCTTTCTGACTTTGATGGGGAACTAGAGAATTGGAAAAATCAGTTTCACAATGTCTCGGCACTACAATGGCCTCAGGTCGCGAGCGCCCTCTACTGTATTTCTTCGGAAGTAAGAGATCTACTCCATTTTGATGAGTCTGGTAGTGTCCAGGAATTCCTGCGAACACTAGAAGATATGGTCCCAAGAGAACGACGGCTCTGGGCCCTGAATCTAGCTATGCATGGGACACCTGAGCGATGGTGGGATACCCACAAGGAAGCGTTCCTGGGCCACGAGACATGTCGGGATATGATGATCCTGTGGTTTGCACCCCCAACTGACATACGCAGCAAGATATTTCTTGGACCCGGGGATCCTTGCGCACATCTACTCACCTGGATGCAAAAATGGTCCTACCAGACTATAGAATAATGGGTTCATCTATTTTTTCATGCCTTGGGCCCTATCCCCACTGCATGGTATTTAGATGCAAAGTTACATCAGCGCCCCCGCCACTGGGAAATACTAAAAGATGAATTTATAGGAACATCGGGACTAATTGGAGGGACATAAACACTCAACGAAGCTCTGCAGGACATCGATGCATTTGTATTTAATAACTCACACCATCACACTGCATCATAGGCCCTCACGGGGGAAACGTAAATGCAAGACATAGTCCACTACCAGAGCTTGGTGATAGATGAAGAAGAAGACAATCCTTGGAACGTCTCTGTTCCAGAATCTGAGGGGGAACACACCATTATTGGACCCCGCTACAGAATATTGATGTGACGCAACCTCTCAAGCTACGCTAAGTTAATATTGGGATGGAAGAACACCCTAAGCTAGCTAAAATTTGGGACTATTGGGATGAAGGAACTGTAGGAAAAATTACAGAGCTACTTATGGAATATCAAGACTTATTTCCGACAAAGTTTTTCGAGATCAAAGGAATCATGGGGGACCTAGGCATTATGCACATCTCTCTGAAACCTGAGGCGCGCCTCATAAGCAGCGGCCTTACCAATGAATCCTAAATATAAGAAAAAGGTCAAAGAAGAACTGGACAAAATGCTTGCTACAGGTATCATTGAACTAGTTGAACAATCAGATTGGGTCAGTCCGATGGTCATCCACGAGAAGAAAAAAAGGGGGAAATATGCATCTGTGTAGATCTACACAAGTTAAATGATGCCTGTGTCCATGACCCCTTCCCTATGCCCTTCGAGTCCGATGAAATCCTTGATAGTGTGGGCAGACAGGAAGCCTATTCCTTCACTGATGGGTTCTCAGGGTAACACCAGATCCAAATTGAACCTGAAGATCACAGTAAGACTACATTCACGACAGAATGGGGATCCTTTCAGTATACGGTCATGCCCTTTGGTCTCAAGAACGCACCTGCCATTTTATCAAGAGTCGTAGTTGCTGTATTCAAGGAGTTTATTCATAAGTTCCTGGAGGTTTGTTTCGATGACTGGATGGTATTCGGCCTGGTAAAGGAGCATGTCTCTAACCTGTGATTAATTTTGGACGCATGTCAGAAGCACCATATTTCCTTGAATATCAAGAAGTACATATTCTGTGTACCTTTCAAAATCTTTCTCGGGCACATAGTATGTCGACAAGGGTTGATGGCTGATCCTGTGAAGGTGGCCATAATTATTAACCTTGCAGTCCCAACAACAAAAAAGCAGCTACGTTCTATTCTCGGACACGTGGGCTATTATAGGAAATTCAATTAGGGGTATGCACTGATCACAACACCCATGGAAAAAATACTAAAAAAATATGTTTCCTTTTTTTGGAACGATGAATGTCATAAGAGTTTTGAACTACTCAAAGAGAAGATGATCTTTGCACCCATACTAATATTTCCTAATTGGTCGAAGGAATTTCATGTACATGGGGATACATCAAGCATCGCCTTGGGTGTTGTCCTCACTCAACCTGGAGAGGGAGATATTGATCACCCGGTTTCCTTTGCGAGTCAGAAACTCTCGGGTGCATAACGCAACTACTCTACCACCGAGCGAGAGGGACTAGCTATGGTATACGCATTACAGAAATATTGACACTATCTACTGGGCGGGCACTTTAAAATGTTCACCGATCATTCGACGTTGAAATACCTTGTCAAAAGCCTGTGTTGGGGGGGAATATTTTCCACTAGCTGTTGCTATTTCAGGAATATGATGTTGACATCATCGTCAAGCTTGGAAGGTTGAATGCGGGTCTGGATCATCTATCCCGCATTGAGACAGGGGAAGAACCTACTAACTTGGAGGAAGGATTACTAGATGTGCAGTTGTTCACCATTAATGGTTTTGACGCACACTTCGCTGATATCATTCAGTTCCTAACTACAAGCGTAGCCCCCGCAAAATATTCAGTGCAGCAGAAGAAGGAGTTGGTTACTTAGGTGGCAGAATTTATTATCATCATCGTCCAGTTATACAAGCTAGGCGCTGATGAAATACTACATAGATACATCCTGGAACATGGACAACTTACCATTTTTGCGGAGGCACACAAAGGCGTCGCAGGAGGTCACTATGCAGGGAGAGAAACGGAACAAAATATTTTGAGAGTTGGGTTATAGTGGCCTACCCTGCATCAGGATTCTTACACCTATTGTAAATCATGTGATACGTGCCAGCGAACTGGACAACCCTCACGCTGATATGAGATGCCATTATATCCTCAAATGGATTTACAGGATTTTGAAAAATGGGCCATTGATTTTGTGGGACCCATCAATCCGCTAGGCAAGAAGATAGGTGTGTGCTACATTATTACCACCACTAACTATGTCACTCAATGGGCTAAGGCACAAGCGGTGAAGGATTGTACTGTAGATACTATTGTGCACTTCATCTTTGAGCAGATTCTGACCAGGTTTGGCTTCCCAAAGATACTAATGAGCGACAGAGGTACGCACTTCGTTAATGAAATGATTCAGGCCCTAAATGAGGAATTCTGGATCCATCATGCGAAAAGTACACCATACCATCCACAGGAAAATCGGGCAGTTGAAGCTTTTAACAAAATCTTGGAACAGGCATTAACCAAGGTCTTCAATGCCGATCGTAGTGACTGGGACGTTCACATCCCCTCTATTCTGTGGGCCTACCGAACGAACTGCAAGAAGCTCACAGGAAGGACCCCCTTTCGGATGGTCTATGGTAAGGAGGCCATTATGCCCATAGAATACATTGTTCCTAGCCTACACATAGCAGCATTTACAAATATGGTAGAACCAGATATCATGGAGGAGCGCCTTGTGCAACTTTTGGTATTGGAGGAAGATCGATTTACTGCTAACTTTCATCATCAGGCTCAGAAGGCTCATGATAAAGCCTGGAATGATCGACATATTCACCAAAATAGATTCATAGCAGGAGACCTAGTCCTCTTATACGATAGCCAATTTGTGAAACACCCAAGGAAATTCCAGCAGCACTGGCTTGGTCCCTACATCGTTAAGGAAATCACGAATGGTGGAGCAGTCCAGTTAGCTACCCTGTCTGGTGACATGTTACCTGGCTTTGTCGATGGTAGTCGACTCAAGCCATACGAGACTAAATGACTATATGGCTGGAATAATTGGCTCAGGCATGATCAACCTTCCAGGGAGAGGTCATTGATGCACCTGTGGGATACGCGCGCTAGTCATCCAATCACTCCAGGGGCGCTTGGAAAACCTGCAGCCACAGTGACTGGGGACAAGTCACAAGATTTTGATGGGGGACTGTTGGAACGAGGTCTCCTACGAGCTACGAAACCAGTCCATTTTGAATACTTTTGATTATATTTAGTCTAGCACAGGGTTTTTTGGGTGGGTCAAAGCCCCGAAAGCATTGTAATGGGAAAAAGGGTAAACCAGGGGTCCGCAAACCACGATTTGAGGACAATAGGAAATTTTAGGCTAGATTATTATAAATAGAGGAAATTTTTTTATTGTAAAGTAGGAAATGAAGAGCTACTGATGTGAAATATGGTTTAAGATATCCGTTTGGGTTTTAGGGAAAGGACTCCTATTAGCTGTGTCTGCAGAGATCCAGAGTCTAGCTGTGTGTGGACCCTGCTGCTATGTGAATAGGTTGGGATGGGTATTGTATGAAGGAATTGATGAATTGATGAATAAGAAAGGTTGCTTGAGAACTGAATCTATGTATATTATTTGTGCGACTCATTGGTAATTATTGCATTATGTTCATTTTGTATTCAAGCTATGAAAGATCTGTGTAAGTGTGTTTATTGTATCTAGATCTATTTTGTTATGTTTTATACAATATTGTGTTGTTATCATAGAAATATATAATTATAGATCTAGCGCACGTGGATGAGAAAAGAGACCTATTGACCTTGCGCAGAAAGAGGTGATCTGGGTATCGCAGGGCCGAACACAGATCTTCTTGCCTTACCTATCCTTTCTCAGTTTGTGGAAACCTGTTTCTAGAACCCACCCATACTACTTCATGTGAGACTTTGACTTGCACAAGAAGGTCACTGCCAAAAGGGCCAGTAGTATAGGGGTTTGTTGGAAAACCTTGAATTCCGAACCTAGGTCAGGACCCCTTGCGCCAACACTTGAGAATTTCCTACTCCCTAACACATATCCGGTGGTATCCCAAGCATAATTCTACCTTAGAGAAGTACTTGGATCCTCTAATCTCATCCATCAACTCATATTTGCAGGGAATGGGATGCATTTTCTTCAAATTATTCTTATTTAGTGCCCAATAGTCTATGCACATTTGCAACCCCCCATCTTTCTTCTTCACCAACACTACCAAAGAATAAAAGGGAATAGAGCTAGGTTAGATATGTCCCAATCTCAGTAACTCCTATATGGCCTTCTCTATCTCATCCTTATAGGCCTTTGGGATGCCTATAAGGAGTGGTGATGAATGCATTCACACCCTCCTCCAACTCAATGGTGTGATTGAATACCCGATCTAGCGATCTCCTTGGTGGAACATCTCCAAAAGCCTCTTGATGTTGCTTCAAAAAATCTAATATGTCAAAGTGTGTAGCCTTGGCCTATGACCCAGCCTCAAAAATGTGTAGCTCCACTACCAACTCTATATCTCCATGTCATAATTCGGCCTCCATCCTATGAGTGGAAATTATTTGAGGTGGATAAGAGTGTATCCCCCTCAACAATATTGGCCTTCCGTCACTAATCAAGCCCCTTGAACTCCATGTCCAACTACTTCCAGTCATTAGTGACCTTCCCCAGTGTATACAACCACTGAATTCCAAACACCACGTTAATATCTATAATATCAAAAACAAAGAAATGATTTGTGAGAAAATAGTTCCCCATATGCAAAGTCAATCCCATAACATATCTGGTACGTTGCATGGTCCGTAATCCAGGTATCAAGAGTAGGAATCCCTCAAATGTATTTTTCTGGATGCCTCTATGCTCCACCATCTGGGAATCAATAAAATTGTGGGTGGCCCCACTGTCAACCAGAACCAACACACACTTCCCTTAAATGGCCCCCCTGTCTTTAAGTGTTAGGTATTTCAGAAAACCTGAAAGTGAAGCAAGAACTTCTCCTAATGGAGAAAATATTCCTCCTCCTTATGGGGGTGGTGGTGGCCCTCCTACTCCTGATGGACCTCCATGTCTCATCATCCAACTGACGACACCCTCCATCTCTATATGGTGGCCTCATATCTCTGTTTCTCTGTGGGGTTGTGGGTCTCAAGGGAATTAAGGCCCTTTTCTTGGGCACTGTGTCAATCATATATCTAGCTTGAGAGATGGAATCCTACAATGATGTGGGATTGTAGGCCCTTACCCAACCACGTAGTGGCTCAACAATCCCCTCTACGAACAATATGATCAACCGGCTCTTAGAAATATCTATCACCATCACTGTTAACCTCTGGAACCTAGTGATGTAGGCCTCTATGCTACCTATCTGTCTCAAGTGAGCCATCTCTCTGAAGTGCAGCTCTAGATCCTTCCTCTCAAATATCTCCAAAAGCCTCTAGGTTAACTCCTGGTATGAAGTGATATGAATATGCCCCAACGTAATAAAGCCATGGTACCACCATTCCTGTGAATCTCCCTCCAAGTGAAGAGTGGAAAATCATATGGCATTTTCTTCCTTCATGGGATTCAAATGAAAATATGTGTCCAATTTATGTATCCATGCCTGTGCTAAACTCTTTTCACCCCCATCAAAATTTTGAAGTGTGACCTTCCCTTCCAACCTTTGTACTTCATGGTTGGATGATCCTCCTCTAAAATAATGTCCAAACCATGTGGTATGTCTCTCCTTTAGGTGAATGAATTCACCAAAGGACATCACCTGTATGCTCCAGGCATCCAAACCCTCATACTCATTGATTCCTGATGCAAATTAGTGCACTAGATCTTCCACTAGATTTGACTCCCTCTCAGGCTCTGGCTCCTCTATGAAATTTGGCATCAAAGGTCTACCAATCTGCCCTTGATGTGGAGTGTGTGGAAGCTAGAATGTATGAATGCCTCCTGCTCTAGAATCTCCATCACCTTGAGGCTCAGTTTCTCCATCTGGTCTTCCTCCCACATGCCATCCCATCACCTACTTCATCATGTCCATCATGATCTACCCTTGTCTCATCATCTTTTGATTTAATCTCAGCAGCTCCCCCAAAATATGGTCTAGTTCCCTCTGCCTGGTATCATTCCAAGAAATCATGATTCTGCATCCTGTTATTTCTTCATTTCCCCATCAAATGTAGGTGGCTTTTCTTTCTTTAACTCATATAAAAAATATCCCCTGTCACTCCTCCTATAAGGATGATAATAATGATGATCATGATACCTATTAGAACCAACACTATAATAAAACATGTGTTCATCGCCTCTCTTGTCCGAAGTATCTAAGAATTTTCCATCTTTGATTGTGTCATCTCTATATTTCCTTTGCCCACTATGGGATCTACTACCAGAGGCCTCATTAGTCCTATCATCATGTCCATAGCTGATCTGAAGTGGTCCCTATCATTGTAATTCTGAAAAACTCTGAAGAATTACTGCATTTAATTTCGCTTGTTTCTCCTGTGCCTGCATGATTCTATATTTTTCTACTTTGAAACTTCTTTTCTCTTCCTTAAACTCCTCAATGTGTCTTCTAAGTCAGAGGAGTGTCCAACACCACATTTCTCACTTAAATTATAGGGAGAATATTTGTAGTCTACCATCTTGCTAGTCATTTTTGACCTCTTCTTCCTCCAAGGTATATTATGTCATCTAAACCAAATCATAAACAAACCATCGTACCTGTTATCCATGTTAGCCTCCTCTTAAAAAATTTTCCCATCTACCCCTCTTGAACCTTTCAAAATTCCTTATCATGGCTTGAGAATTTCATTTTCACTTACTGTGGCCTTTCCCACCCCCTAAAATGCATTAGAAAGCACCACAGATGCGTATTCGAGGTCATAAGAGGTCCGGCCCCTTTTAGTCATGGCCCCTTATATCTTACTATATAATGCGATCAAAGCCCATGACCGAGTGTTAAGTCCCAAGGGCGCCTAACGTATATATCTATCACACCCGCTTCAGACCGTTGGATCGAAACACAAATCAATGGCCCAAAATCTCCTTTGCTTTGGTGGACTCTGCGCTGCGCATCGATTCCAAAACTGGCCTGTTTATTTCGCACCACCTTTGCTAGGCAGGCAGTATTCCTCCTTTGGCCAGCAATTTCATACACTGATCGCCACATGTCCCTCTGTACGGTCCCAAAACTACTCCATTTCGCGCGTTATCATCCGACCCAAGACATGTAGCGAAATCTACATGAGCTATTCGATCTGAAAGGCATCATCTGACGGTCGTCACGCTGTGAAGATGCGCATGTGTTAAGCCCAACGTACAGTGTCCCGGGGCCCGCCTTTCATCGGTCTCCAATTAATTTTAGGTCATTGATCTAGTTTCAAGATCAAATGGCCCGGAATCGTTTACGCCCGCTGACGGCCCGAGTCCACCTCCGCGTCACCCTTTTCGCTTGGTCTTTTGTACATCCCTGTCATCATCCCACGTGTCTTTTGCATTTCCCCTCCACCTTTTATATGTTCCATCCATATGTCATACTTTAGTGTTTTACATGGAAAAACTTATATCTCATCTATTTACCCCGGCTCCACTGTGATTTCGTTGACATCCGGCATGACTCCGCCAGTTCACAATATCATGCCACTTCACAACCGCCCCCTGTTGCATCTCCTCCCTGTGCATTTGTTTTCCTAACAGGTTTTTGTATTTTTGCAGGGTGCGAAAGGAAGTAAGCCACCATTAATCACTACCTCCATCACAAAAATCGAAGACGCTCAGAGGATGAAGTCACCGAGGCAGAATTTATGAAGAAAAGCCCTGGGTATTTTTCGTGACATAGTTTTCATTACAGAAGCTCGGGTAAAGGTTTACCAAACCCTCCAAAGCAATTAAAACACAGTTTTAATTGCAGATAAATATCATGATGTCGCGGAAAAATAATATCAGTCAGAGATAAGGAATTCAACATCTAGAGCCGAAGATTTTAAATAGCAACCCAGCATCTAGAAGGCAAAAGAGTACAAGTGCATAAAAATCATATCCTCCAGGTTTAACTTCAATAAATTTTTCTCTCAGGAAGGTATAGAATGTTACATATTTTATTCTTCATGTCTTATCCCTGGAGAAATTTGCACCTACAGAATTTACTTCATGGAGCCGGCCTCAAAGTACCTATAGCACAGCATATTAATTAAGCAACAGGGGCGCGAAATGTTTCTGCCATTTTGTTTCAATGAAAAAATTAATTGTTTTCACCTACCTTTTTTATGAGTTTTTCTTCTTCTTCCTCTATCAAAACTGAGAAGAAATACATTGTAGGGGTTCCAGATTTTTATCAGAGAATTGTGTAGTGAAAGGCATTTTTGTATACATTTTGTAAAAGCTCTTGTATGAAGGCTCAGATCCCGTAGGGTCTCAGTGAGGAGGAGTTATATATGTATTAAAGGATTCTGGTCTTTGGTATCCCACAGTATGTAACTTCCTTTTATGTGTTTAATACAATATTTCATTTCATCCTTCTTCTTGTATCGTGCACTAGAATTCGAGTGGCTCACTGATTTTAGGTAAGGATTTATCCTAGTTGATACCCATGCTTGAATCATTAAAGCGCTTTAAATATGGCTCAGGAATGATATATTGTTTCATGTTCATTTCATCCATCTTTCTGCTATATTAGTTGCTTTGGGAGGGTGCTTTTAAAACGCCATTGTTATGTATGGATTCTTAGAATGATAAGCCCATACATGGTTCTGTTGTGTATCTGGGTATCAAACCAAAGTTAATTAATATCTTCTTATATTTCTTTCACTGCATACACCTTCTGATATTTGATTTCTGTGGCATATTACTTGAATTGGCCCTCTTTACAGTAAATTGCCTCTTAACTGTCTGATGCCTTTGTGTTAGAGCTTTGCATCTTATCTCTGCAGCGTTACTTTCCCTGTGCCAGTTTCTGCAAGTTTTGGTCCCATTTAAATTAATTTCCTTGTTTTACAAGAGATAGCAGGAGAGCCTTTTGGATTGACACCCAAGTTATATTATGTGCTCCTTGATATGATAATATGTCCTAGGCACTGGTCTATGGCAACTCTAGGCTGTCTCTAGGAGTGACAATTTATGTCGACAACATCTTTCTGGCACCATTTCCGGGGAGCGAATTTAGGAAAATCATTATCCTTGGGCCTCGACAAATCATATTCACTCTCTAACCAGGTGAGCACGGAGAGTTGAAGAGTTGTATATCTCTCACCTTGGCAACTCCACTGTTGTATGTTTGATAAATCTATCGGTAGTCCTGGCTCCCCGTAAGCCACACCTGAGATCAAATACATCACAGTCAAAGACACCTTCAGTATCTGACCCTGAGAAGATTATACATAGAAGAAGTTGGAAAGAAAAGAAATCAGTCTGTGCTGAAATCCCTGAATATTCTGTAGAATACTACCCATCCTCTTCCTCTCAAGAAATCCAAGTAGAAAATCTCGACTCCACTGTGGGAGACACAGATTATTATTCAGATAGCCCACCCAGGGGAGGTGCTAGAATTAAAGCTAATCTTCACCCTAATCTTGAAGTCGAAGAGGTTAAAGAGGTCACCGAAGCAGCTGCTGTTAACTGTGAACTGTTCCCGTCTACGCCTCAAGCTGTTGTACAGTATATCCCTATTGTTATCCATACTCCACTTCCACCTCCACCTCTTCCTCCATTTGTACATCAGATTGCTGCACAACCCCCACCTCCTTCAATGGCTAATGTTCCAGATTTTTTATTAAATAAGTATGCTCCCCTAGCATTACCTCAAGTGCTGAATGATATGCCACAAGATTATTTGAAGATCCTGCCCAGATTCACTGGGGAAAATGAAACTGATGCTCAGAAAAATCTTGAGACCTTCTGCTCTTTTGCAGATAACTTTAATGTAGAACATTTGGATGTGGTCTTAAGATTATTTGTGCAATCTCTGGATGGTGAAGCCAAAAAATGGTTCAATACATTGGGAAACCATTCTATAACCACTTGGGATGATATGGAAAATACTTTTCTCAGAAAATGGGGAGAGAAGAAAGATCATGGACAGTGCCTTACTGAGTTCAATACACTTAAAAAGAAACATAATGAAGGGGTTTCATAATTTATCAGAATATTTAACAAGCTATATATAAATCTCCCTGCAGATATGAAACCTCATCAGAATGCTGCCAAAGTCATTTTCATAGAAGCCTTTGACTCAGATTTTGGTTTCTCTCTCAGGGAAAGGAAGCCTGCCACCCTAGATGATGCTCAGTCAGATGCTCTTGAGTTGGAAGAAAATTTCACCTCCACTGGAAAATTAAAATGGAAAGCTGAACAAGACACCAGAAGAAGGGGTAAAGAGGAAGTATCAACTTCTAATCAGGATTAGGATTCAGATAAAATTGAAGAAATGAGCAAAATGATTAAGAATCTCTCTAATAAACTGGTCAAGCTTGAATTGGAAACCAAGAACTCAGCTTCCAAGAACTTCCAGAATGATCCAAACAGGGGTTACAATCCTCAATATAGAAATCCACCCCTGAAAATACTGCCAAGGGAAGCTAAGGAGCAGCAGGATCAGGTGCCACACCCGTTATACCTGGAAGGCCCAGTAGATGACTCCACTGAAGACGCTGCCTATGAACTGCAAGATGCAAATATTTCCTTCTCAAACAATGATGAAGCAAAATTTCCACTACAAGAAGAAGAAGAAGAGATCAGAGACACAGAAGATGCATAAATCGATCATTACTGCAAACAGTTTAATGATTTCATGCAAGCACATTTTAACAGAAAATATGATCTCATATCTTCAAGGAAGAGGACTCGAACTCAAGAACAAGAATATGAGCCTCCCCAGAAGGATGCACCTGCTCAAATGGAACCAAAAATGCAGAAAGTCACAGACAAAGGTAAGAGTCCTCTAAACAAACCCCTGCAGTCTAATGGTCAAACTCCTTCTTCCTCAAAAGTCGTCACTCCTCCTAATGCTGAGTCTGTATCAAAAGAAGTTAAACCTTCAGCTGAAAATAAAGAGTCAAAAGAATTCATAATATAAAAGTCCCCTCCTTATTTTAATTTACAAAAGGACTTGAGAAAGTCAAAAACCCAGTCCCTTTGATTGAGCTGTTAAAACAACCAGCATACCAATCTCAAGTCACTTCTTTATTGCTCCCTCCTGAAGCACCAATAATCCCAGACAGTATTAATCTTCAAGAAGAAAGACCCATGGTAGTTTTTGGCCCACATGTCGAGGAGATAGATCCTTCTACTCCTCCTTTCTATGTGTCTTTAGTGATTCATGACCTACTGTTACACAATTGTATGTTAGATTCTGGAGCTTCCCATAATTTGATGCCTCTGTCAGTCATGGAACAACTAGGACTACAAATCATATGCCCATACAAAAACCTCTATTCATTTGATTCCAAAAGAGTTAAATGTATAGGGATGATGGTGGTCAACCTGGCCCAAATTCCAGCAAAAAGTGTAGTAATGGACATCGTGGTGGCTGACATCCCAGCTCGCTTTGGCATGCTGTTGTCGAGGTCCTGGGGAACAAAAAATGGTGGGTCACTCAAATTGGATTTAACCTATGCCACTATCCCTGTTTTTGGTGTCCAGGAGAGGAGGTTATACAGAGAAACCAGATTCATCAAGATGGTGACTAAGGCTGACAGCTCAGAGAATTCACCAGTCTAGAGTAAAGAAGGAGATTTCTCATTTTTAATGTTAGGAGAAGATCAAAATTTCGCTCATGAACCTTCCTTCTGTCAAATCAAGACTGAGCAGCCTTTAGAAGACCATGAAGCAGGAGTATGGACTCTACATTTTGATGGAGAAAATTCAAGAGAATGTAATCGGGCTGGAGTATTATTAATTTCTCCTACAGGAAAATGGATCCCATTGTCTTTCAAATTGGAATACGAAGCTACTAATAATGTAGCTGAATATGAAGCACTTCTATTGGGATTACAAACAGCCAGGAGCATGGGCATACAATGTTTAAAGGTCCTGGGAGACTCTGAGCTGGTGGTCAGACAGGTCATAAATCAATGTCAAACTAAACATCCTCGATTGAGGGCATACAGGAATGAAGTCTGGGACATGGTGGAGAATTTCTTCTTAGCATTTAATATCTAGTCCATGCCCTGGGAGCAGAATAGAATGGCGGATTCTCTTGCTGTAGCTGCCAGTACATTACATCCTCCTTAGAACCCTCTCTTGAGGTATGAAGTTGAGGTACGTTATAGACCATCAATCCCAGACAATATCAAGCATTGGCAAGTATTTGAGGATGATGAACAGATGAAGAGATTTCTGGAGACAGTGGGGGAGATCTCCAACATGGAGATTGATGATTGTGAAGAAGATGAGGCTGAGAATGTTTAAGAAAATAATTGGGAAGAGAAGATGGAAGGCAATAAAGTGTTGCAGCTGAAAGGAAATGTCATCCCGAGAGGGTTGGTTCCTCTAGAAATATTATTTGATAAAAATGATGTCCCTTTCCAGCCTAGTAAAGTGGTAGAGGAAGATCAGGTGGAAGATTTGAATCTGGGTACCAATGTTGAGCCCAAAATTGTCAAATTATCCAAGAAGGTCGCAGAGGAGTATAAGGAAAAATACTTGAAATTATTTCAGTCATACAAGGATGTATTTGCATGGTCCTATTAGGACCTTAAAAATTTTGATATTAGTATAATGCAACACAAAATTCCTCTGAGGGAAGATTCAAAACCTTATAAGCAGAAGCTTAGACAGATAAATCCCCTGCTGCTTCCCTCCATTAAAAAAGAAATCAAGAAGCTACTTAAGGCCAAAATAATTGTGCCATTAAGGTACTCAGAATGGGTTGCAAACTTGGTCCCTGTCCGAAAGAAAAATGGAGAAATAAGGCTATGTGTGGATTTCAGGAATTTAAACAGAGCTTCTTTAAAAGATAATTATCCACTGCCCAAGATGGACCACATCCTGCAGAAAGTGGTTGGAGCCTCTAGAATGTCAATGATGGATGGTTTCTCCGGGTATAACTAGGTGCTGTACTTCCGGAGGATCAGAAGAAAACTGCTTTCACCACACCATGGGGTACATTTATGTATGCCAGGATGCCTTTTGGACTGATTAATGCAGGGGCCACTTTTCAGAGGGCTATGGATATTGCTTTTGTTGGAGAGCAGGATAAGTTTCTGGTGGTCTACCTTGATGATATTATAGTGTTTTCACAAGGTGATGTTGAACATATTGAAAATTTGCGAAGAACCTTTGAGAAATGTAGAAGGTATGGTCTTTCTCTTAATCTGCAAAAATCCTTATTTGCATTAGAGGAAGGAAAAATTTTGGGGCATATTGTAACTAAAGATGGGGTAAGGATAGATCCCAAAAGAGTAGAGGTTATAAATAACATCCCTCTCCCCAGAAATAAGAAGGAAGTACAGATATTTTTAGGTCGTATAAATTTTCTGAGAAGATTTATTCCTAATTATGCTGAGATAGTTAGGCATATAACAGATATGCTAAAGAAGAATAACGAGGTGAAATGGTCACAAGAGTCATGGGAGGCCTTTGCTAGAATTAAAGCCGCATTTGCTGAAGCCCCTGTGTTGGCTGGACCTGATTATACAGAACCGTTTATGATATTTTCTTTTGCTTCACCTCATACAATAGCTGGAGTGTTATTGCAGAAAAATGAAGAAGGATATGAGCAGCCCATTGCCTTCTTCAGTCAGGTGCTCCATGATGCAGAAATGAAGTATAATATATTGGAGAAGCAGGCATATGCCCTAGTGAAATCCCTTAAAGCTTTTCACATGTATGTTTTGCAGTCCCACATTGCTACATATGTCCCTACAGCAGCTGTCAAAGACATTCTCATTCAGGGAGACAGTGAAGGAAAAAGAGGGAGATGGATTGCAAAAATACAGGAGTATGATTTGGACATCCATCCAACTAAGCTAATTAAAGGACAGGGCCTTGCTAAAATTTTGTCTGAATCAAACTAGCAGGCTCTAGGCATAAATCTGTCTATGGTAGAAAAGGAAGAGTCTAAGAAAGAAAAAGAGCATCAAGGTCTGGAGATGGCTACTCAGAGATTACACATAAAATATCTCACCAGTCCATGGTACAAAGAAATAGTTGAATATCTCTTGACACTCAGTTGTCCTCCAAGTTGTGATAAATCAAAATACAGGGCTTTAAGATTGAAATCACAAAAGTATATAGTTGCTAACGACCAGCTATATGGGAGGGACCCTTCAGGCATTTTACTCCTGTGCCTTACAGAGAATGAAGTAGAAAGTATAATGATAGAATTTCATGAGGGAATTTTTGGAGGCCATTACAGCTAGAGAGCCACAGCTCATAAAATTTTGAAGGCTGGTTTCTACTGGCCCAAATTATTTGGAGACGTTTTTACCTAGGTTAGAGCATGTGATAAGTGTCAAAAATTTTCTGAGAGACAAAATTTGGCAGCTCTGCCCTTGATTCATGTTCATGTAAATGAACCATTTCAGTAGTGGGGAATAGATTTTATAGGTGATATACATCCTCCATCGAGTGGATAGCATAAATGGATATTGACCGCCACAGATTATTTTACAAAATGGGTGGAATCCATACCTGCAAGGAATGTTACTGACACTGTCATCATAAAGTTCATGGAAGAAAACATCATTTCCAGGTTTGGCTGTCCTGCTAGAATAGTGACTGATAATGCAAAGGCCTTCAAATCTACAAAATTTGTAAATTTCTGTCAACAATATAATATTGCACTTAATCACTCCACAGCCTACTATCCACAGGGGAACAGCTTGGCATAATCTTCTAATAAAACTCTAGTGAGGGCCTTGAAGAATACAATCAATGAGAATCAGAAGAATTGGGATTTCCAGTTGAAATTTTCTCTATGGGAAAATAGAATAACCAGCAAGAGAGCAACTGGGAAATCTCCGTACGAATTGGTATATGGACGAGCAGCAGTGTTTCCTGTGCAGCTGGCCTTACCAGTGGCATGTTTCATGCAAGAAAGCTAGGAAGAACCTGATGATATGGTCAGAAGAATCAATCAATTGGTTGAATTAGAGGAAACACGGGGATGAGTGAATCAGAGATTAATGGAGTGTCAAGAGAAAATGAAACACATATTTGATCAGCATGCAAAAGATAGAAAATTGCATATTGGAGATCTAGTTCTCAGATGGGAGGTACGAAGGGCTGAAAAAGGAAAACATGGCAAGTTTGACCCACTCTGGTTCGGCCCATTTAAAATTTTGGAACAGGGAGGCAATAACACGTTTATATTGGAGAATTTACAGGGTGACGTGCTGGATGCCCCTGTAAATGACCAATTTCTGAAGCCCTACTTCCAATTCTGATTCAGGTCAAAGTGGCCTGATTGTATCATATGGTATATTATTTTTTGTTTTATTACTGACTGAATGATGCAGGTGTTATAATGAATCATGAAGAGAAAGGTTTTTGAAGGGAAAAGTCTACACAAAAGGATGATCAAAGGGTCTGCGCAGTTCTCGACATGTCCAGGGATGAACGTACCGTCCCTAGTTGGAGCCGATGTTATCCATGTCAGCCTCCTATTAAAATTTTTGACCTTCTGCCCCTCTTGAACCTTTCAAAATTCCTTATCATGGCTTGAGAATTTCATTTTCACTTACCGTGGCCTTTCCCACCCCCTAAAAAGCATTAGAAAGTGCCACAGATGCGTATTCGAGGTCATAAGAGGTCCAGCCCCTTTTAGTCATGGCCCCCTATATCTTACTGTCTAATGCAATCAAAGCCTGTGACCGAGTGTTAAGTCCCAAGGGCACCTAACCTATGTATCTATCACGCCCACTTCGGACCGTTGGATCGAAACACAAATCAATGGCCCAGAATCTCCTTTGCTTTGGTGGACCCTGCGCTGCGCATCGATTCCAAAACCGGCCTATTTATTTCACACCACCTTTGCTGGGCAGGCGGTATTCCTCCTTCGGCCAGCGATTCCATATGCTAATCACCGCGTTTCCCTCTGTACGGTCCCAAAACTGCTCCATTTCATGCGTTAACATCCGACCCAAGACATGTAGCGAAATCTACGTGAGTCGTTCGATTTGAAAAGCATCATCCGATGGTTGTCACGCTGTGAAGATGCACATGTGTTAAGCCCAACGTACAGTGTCCCGGGGCCCGCCTTTCATCGGTCTCCAATTCATTTTAGGCCATTGATCTGGTTTCAAGATCAGATGGCCCGGAATCGTTTAGGCCCGCTGACCGCCCGAGTCCACCTCCACATCACCATTTCCGCTTGGTCTTTCATACATCCCTGTCATCATCCCATGTGTCTTTTGCATTTCCCCTCCACCTTTTATATGTTCCATCCATATGTCGTACTTTAGTGTTTTACATGGAAAAAATTCTATCTCGTCTGTTTACCCCGGATCCACTGTGATTTCATTGCCATCCGGCATGACTCCACCAGTTCACAATATCATGCCACTTCACAACCGCCCCTGTTGCATATCCTCCCTGTGCATTTGTTTTCCTAACAGGTTTGTGTATTTTTGCAGGGTGCGAAAGGAAGTAAGCCACCATTAATCACCTCCTCCATCACAAAAATCGAAGACGCTCAGAGGATCAACTCACCGAGGCAGAATTTATGAAGAAAAGCCCTGGGTATTTGCCGTGACATAGTTTTCATTACAGAAGCTCGGGTGAAGGTTTACCAAACCCTCCAGAGCAATTAAGACACATTTTTAATTGCAGGTAAAGATCATGATGTCACGGAAAAATAATATCAGTCAGAGATAAGGAATTCAACATCTAGAGCCGAAGATTTTAAATAGAAACCCAACATCCAGAAGGCAAAAGAGTACAAGTGCATAAAAATCATATCCTCCAGGTTTAACTTCAATAAATTTTTCTCTCAGGAAGGTACATAATGTTACATATTTTATTCTTCATGTCTTATCCCTGGAGAAATTTGCACCTACAACATTTACTTCATGGAGCCGGCCTCAAAGTACCTATAGCACAGCATATTAATTAAGCAAAAGGAGCGCGAAATGTTTCCGCCATTTTGTTTCAATGAAAAAATTAATTGTTTTCACCTACCTCTTTTATGAGTTTTTCTTCTTGTTCCTCTATAAAAAACGAGAAGAAAGACATTGTAGGGTTTCCAAATTTTTATCAGAGAATTGTGCAGTGAAAGGCATTTTTGTATACATTTTGTAAAAGCTCTTGTATGAAGGCTCAGAGCCCATAGGGTCTCAGTGAGGAGGAGTTATATCTGTATTAAAGGATTCTGGTCTTTGGTATCCCACAGTATGTAGCTTCCTTTTATGTGTTTATTACAATATTTCATTTCATCATTCTTCTTGTATCGTGCACTGGAATGCGAGTGGCTCACTGATTTTAGGTAAGGATTTATCTTAGTTGATACCCATGCTTGAATCAGTCAAGTGCTTTAAATATGGCTCAGGCATGATATATTGTTTCATGTTCATTTCATCCATCTTTCTGCTATATTAGTTGCTTTGGGAGGGTTCTTTTAAAATGCCATTGTTATGTATGGATTCTTAGAATGATAAGCCCATACGTGGTTCTGTGTGTATCTGGGTATCAGAACAAAGTTAATTTATATCTTCTTATATTTATTTCACTGCATACACCTTCTGATATTTGATTTCTGTGGCATATTACTTGAATCGGCCCTCTTTACAATAAATTGTCTCTTAAATGTCTGATGCCTTTGTGTTAGAGCTTTGCATCTTGTCTCTGCAGCATTACTTTCCTTGTGGCTTTTTCTGTAAGTTCTGGTCCCATTTAAATTCATTTCCTTGTTTTACAAGAGATAGCAGGAGAGCCTTTTGGATTGACACCCAAGTTATATTATGTGCTCCTTGCTATGATAATATGTCCTAGGCACTGGTCTATGGCAACTCTAGGCTGTCTCTAGGAGTGACAATTTATGTCGAAAATAGTACCTTAGTATTTTTTGGGGAGGCTATCTTGTCTCCAAGACCAACCAAATTATCACAATACATATATAAACATAATAATATAAACATATAAGCATATTTTCAGCCATTATCCAATTATCAATGCATGACTATGTCGACCACATACCATGACTCCATGCATAATGACCATCATCCAGTCAATGTATACATAAAAACATATAAACACAGACACACATAACCAATGCCCGACTAATATACACACAAAAATACTTTCAGCAACGACACCATCAACTTTCACATGACATCACCACTACAATCATGACCAACTCCATGGCGTACTAAAAAATAACATAGACCACAAGAACAAGGATCTATAGATATATGACATGTACATACGACAACACATTCACCCAAGAACTAAACCATGCTCTGATACCACTGTGTAACACCCTCCTCCCACATCTACCCAAGTAACCGACCAACTAGAGTAATCATGTGATATGATATGATTCAACTCCCTATGTATCAGTTAAGGAAGTGGAACCGACGAAACACAACCAACTTGACCTTCTACTCCTGCAACAAAACCCCCATGAACCATCCAACCCTTCCAGGTGACCAACCCCTGAGACAAATTGACATTTTATTGCATTAAAGGCTTGGTCACTCCTATGACATGGGCATGCATGAGACTAGGTCCCTACAGATTCTCCCATAGTAATGCATGCCTACAACTGGGGACTTTTCCAGATAGTTCTATGCCAGCGACTCTATATTTTGTGCCACTTTTTTAGGGCTAGGACTTGGGCCACTGCCAAAAACTCGATGAAACTTCTAGAAATTAAAATTAACATAAAAACAATGGTGCAAATGCAATTAATTTAACAAGGAATTGACTGGACTTCTACTAGACATGACAGAAATTTTGTTAAACATGTCACAAATATTCATTCTATAGGTTAAAACATTATATATGAGCATAGGGGTATCACAACTATTTGAGAAATTCTAAGAAGCATTGATGTATCATCATAGTAACTTCATTAACATCTATTAAGCCATACATTCATTATACATTCATTGATTAATCAAAACATGATGAGAGCCATACATCATCACTACCATAAAACTCACTCATAACCAACATATAACCAACAAAAATATCAAGGATATAAAAACCATATAAACAAGTATATTTACCCATAAAATACCAAGGAGAAATAGCTCTTATTGATGATTGCTTTGGCTGACTAGGTATGGGACTTCCACAAACCATCCGACCATAGATTGGGTTGAACCAAATATCTCTTTCAACCAATCACCCACATGCCATATTCAAAGAATGAATGTGGTATCTTATAAAACAAATAAATCAAAACCAAACTAGGGATTCTAGAGGCCAACCCACCTCAACCATAAACCAATGATTCCACCTCACGATCGGACATCACTTACCATCACTATATTGGTGTCTACCCAAGTTGTACAGGGCTATAGAGCATTTTTTTCCAACCAAGGCTTTTGGGACTAGCAACTCAACCCACGGATGCCTTGGCATTCTAGAGTGTTTGTCCAACCAGGGCTTTCAGGACCAGTAACTCAACCAACCAAGGGCTTCTAGAGCAATTTTCCAACCAAGGCTTACATAAATAGTAACTCAACCCAAGTTGTTACAGGGCGTCCAGATTTTTTTTCCAACAAAGGCTTCTAGGAACTAATAGCTCAACCCACAACCAATGGCATATGAAAACCAACCAAAAAAAAAAAGTGAACCCCACAACACCATGGCACGCTAGGGAAAAACACTGTCAATGTAGGAAATCCTCCATGCTAATGAAAAATCATAGCCAAATAACCACATGCATATGCCATGCATATCAAAACTAGTAAGGAAATCATACATGCAACTCATACATGCAATAAAAATTCATTGTAGGTGCTCATCTTGATTTCCTCTTGTGATTCCTTGCTTTTCCTTTTCCTTCTTGCTCCAGATCCTAAGTATGCCACACTCCTCTAAGAGTTCTCCAATAAAAATCTAAGTTTCCAAGAGTATGAGAGAGAGAGAGAGAAAAGAATGAGTGTAATATTCCCAATTAGCTTTCAGTTAGTTGGAATATTATATTTTTTTTTTGCTTCTTAGTTAGAATAATAAGAGGGTAAGGAGACCCATAAATATCCTTAATAGGAATAAAATCACTCCAAATGTTAATGGAGGTCATCAAAGTATATGGATAAATAACCCTTATGTGTGAATAGGGGATGAAGCATATGGAATGGGTCAACCTTGACCAAATCAATAGGGCTGGCATGGAGGGAGTGGACATTCAATGAGAGACAATGCAGTTTTGGAGGGAGATTCTTTGCATGGAAGTAGTGGCTTTAATGAGTGGGGCCCAAGGTGAGAAATCTCACCAAGCATATAGGGAAGGGAATGGCATCCATGGAGAACATGTTTGATTATTATTTGTTTATGGTCAATTATGACTTTTGGCTCTCTTCAGCTATTCAGCAGAGACTGCAGTGCTGTTTAGCACAAGGGTGTTCTTGAGCGGGAATCCCACCCTCATCCTCAGGTGACTTTGAGTGCCCACTCAGGAGAGGTTATTGGGCTGAATTTTCATGTTATTTTATCAAGCCAAGCTACAACTTTCTTCTACAACACAATTTCTGTTTAGAGTTGTGATGTGTTGCAGGGTGTAGCAGTGGAGGGTTTGATAGGGTCATTTCTGAGCTTTTTTTTGGTGGATGAATCATTCCTTCCATTTGGAGGCTATAAATGAAGGTCATTGGGCATCATATCATCATTTTTCACCAGGCCAAGTCACCATCATCTCCTACAATGCAATTTTACTCTCAAACTACGTTATTTTATTGAGCAGATTCAAAGGAGGGTTCAGTGCACCACATGAGAGGCTACATCTTTAGTGAAGGGATCAACCCTTCATTGGGAGATTCTATTGGAGGATTTCCATTTATTTTTACATCAGTTTCAGCCACCTCCTTCTATGAGCTTCAATTGAAGTGATTCTTCAGCCCTAGGGCTTTAGATCACCATTCTATATTTTGTATATTTCAAAAAACCCTTTCTGGGTTGTCTAGGGAAAGTGATATAGAGCCTTGATATTTATGTATAGCATATTTGAGGCATATATTAGTTTTTTATATCATTTCATGTTTCCAGTAGCAGTTATTCTCACTAGTACTATGATGTAGCATCTCTCTGACATTTTCTGTAGTAGCAACATCTCACTTTTGAGAGTGTTTGATCATTGGAGGCTTGTTTGCCTATATCATATGATTTGTGCCTCAATATTTTGTACTTATTTTATGCTGATATGATTAATATAATGGATCCATATTGGTATCATATCTTGATGTAATATTATTCACTATTATTTCCATTTTTATGTGCTATATTGTTGCTCTCACAATTTAGGGATATTACATTGGTATTAGATCATAATCTTGGCTCAATCTGTGAATTTTTAGCCAATATGTCATCACAAGAGGGAGATCCTCTCATAGATAGAGAGAAGAGGTATCTCAAAATAAGAAACCATAGATATGATTATACAGATGATATAGAATACAAGGGAAAAAATCCCTTATCAGGAGGAGATGAGGAGAAGGAGCTTCACACGCTTCTTCTTCAAACTATGCAGGATATTGAAAGAGAAATCAAGGAGATGAGGATGGATAGACACAAAGAATCCCCTAAAGGGTTTCTACATGGACAAGGCTCCAGCATTTCACATCACTGGAATGATCAACCAGTGAAGCAGTAGATTTCCCAACGCTCCACTATTCCTACATTTTTAGCAGCGGGAAATGGAGGATTTCAAGAACAATAAACTCTTGAAGATTACTTCTTGAGTATGAGTCTCAATATTAGAAATTCAAAGACCATTTGAGATTTTAGGAGTTTTGTCAGATCAAGGAAAATAGGAGACCTCGACATCAAAATATAGGTGGAGGATTCACACAGAAAAATGATCTTCACTGGACCATGGGTAGATTTTTCTTGCCCACTTTTGATTGGTCATCCAAATGTACAGCCAAATCTTGGGTAGAGAAGCTAGACATCTACTTCCAGTTGAACCAAGTACCAGAGATGGAAGCCATCAAAACAACAGTGCTACACCTTGAAGATGAGGCACATGATTGGTAGTTTCATTGTATTTCTACATTGGGGCATGCCAATGTGACTGCATATTTAGAGTTCACCAAGAGGTTGGTGGAGAGGTTTGATCGAAGAGACCCGGAGGCACCTTTCATTGAGCTAGCTAAGCTCAAATAGTCAGGTAATCCAGAAAATTACATTTCTGAATTTATAAAACTTTCTATTATGGTTCCTGATTTATCTGCAGTTAAGAGGGTCTATATGTTTATTGATGGGCTAGCATAACCTCTACATGGGTTGGTTAAGTCAACCAAACAAACTACCCTTCAAGATGTTGTTGAAAGGGCTAGAGATCTACAAGATGCTTTGCCAAGGGAAAAGGCAACATTTAATCAAAAGCCTACTTTTCCATCAAAGGGAAAAGATGAGAAGGCTCATCCTTCAAAGGAGAGTCAAAACAAAGTACCTCTTAGTGATGATGTCTGAAGAGACTTAAGGAGAAGGAATATTTGCTTCACATGCCAAGAATCATGGGCACCCATACATAGATGTGCAGTAGGGAAGGCACACTATATAGAGGTATTTTCTGATGAGGAAGAAGAGGAACCAGAAGGAGGTCACAATGATGGGATAGCAGGAGGGGATCCACCACCACTAAGAGGTGGGAATGAGGCATTTTCTCCAATTGGAAGGGCCCTTGCATCATTGAGTTGAGTACCCAAGTACTTGACCTTGATAGTTCGAGGTTCCATTTAGGATCAGAGGGTATCAATGTTGATTGAAAATGGGGCTACCCACAACTTTATTGATGCCCAATTAATGCAGAGGAGGGAAATACCCACTAATGAATTTGAGGGGTTTTTCAGTTTTAGTCCCAGGAGCTAGAATTATGCACTGCATGCATTATGTTCTATCTTTATCTGTCACCACGGGGAAATATACATTGACTGATCACTTCTTTGTGGTTTACATACCTGAAACAAATGTGATATTAGGTGTGTAGTGGTTGATTAATTTGGGGAAGGTTACCATATATTGGGAGACCTTACATATGGAGTGGATATATAGAAAGAGTGGCAAGCATCATATGATTAGGTACATGCACACTTATCCCTCTCAAATAGCTTCCACAAAGAAAATAAAGCTGGATTTGTGCAGTGGAAGAAAGGACTTAATAGTATAATCAGTTATGCAGATGATGTTGTCCCATGACACATTACTATTTAGAGGCATTCCACCTGGGAGGCCACCAAATCAGGAATTGATGAGATATGTCTCACAACAGGTTGCACCACTCATAGATCGAGGAGGGGTGAGAAGCTTGATAGGACTTGGTACAACACAGAGAGTCTTGGGTAGGCTCAAGGAGGAGGCCCGAGATATTCTTCCAATATCAATATTACCCACTCTCACCAAAAATCTTGCACTGAGATAATATGTTTCAGGGATGGAGGATGGCACCATCAAGGTGCAAGGAGACCACTCCATGGCTTTGGAGAATCAAAATATACTTCCACATAGAGAGGAATCTTCCACATATGGTAGAGGTTGGCGGCCACTCATGCATACATTGGCAAAACTCAAAAATGTTTTGGATGGGTGATAGCTTCCCATGGAAGGCTAACCTCCAAAAACTTCAACCTTCACTTGAGCATGAGCAACTACAGGAGGAGAAGCGGAGGTCGGATAGAAGTGTCCCGGTATATGACTTTGGAATGGGATATGTCAAAGAAGAGGGTAGGAACATGAAAAGTGATTTACATGGTAGATCAGCAGTGTTGTCATTATGGAGTATAGATCCTTATTGGAGATCCTAACTGCTAGCAGAATACTCCAAGGATCTCTTTTTATGCAGGATACTTGATGGCCAGTTATCATAAGAGAGATATTCAATGAGATATGGAGTCATCTATTATCAGAGTAGGATCTTCTTGACTAGAGCATCTAAGCTCAAGGAGAAGCTACTACATGCAACATATGAGGATTTTCTCTCCAGCCACACTAATTTCATGAGGGCATATTATACTATTATGGAGGGATTCACTTTGGAAGGCTTCCAAGAGGAGATGCACTATCATATCAGGAGATGCATGGATTGTTTGGAGGTTGAGGAGAGATAGAAGTATTTGGTAGAGTTACCACAACCACTTCCTTTCTCATTTGATATGAGAGGAGACCCATCTATGAGCCACTTCACTAGCTTGATGAAAGTATATTGTAAGGATTATGTTTTTGTATATAATGATCTACTAGATGAGTACTTGCATTCATTTACCATTCATGTACAGCTAATTGCTCCAAGAGGGGGCACTCTTTCTTATAGAATTCATGGTCTACTTAGGGCCATAACCAGTGATTATGGTGGCAAATCCCTAGGAGATTTTGGGGAGATGATATCTTATTCATGGTGTGCTCCATTGGCACCACACCTCATTAACCTTCTCCAAGCATGTGAGAGGATTGGGCCAACAATAAAGTGGTTGGAAAACCAATCATCATATCATATTTTGAGCCAGTCAGGAGACATACTACGCTCGTTCCACATGTGGGATTATGATCCTCCTCCGGTATTTCATATGGAAGCTTATGTATCTTTGATTTTGATCCCATATCTTGATGATGTTCTTATCATTGTTGTGGGCATGATTAGAGGGATGACACATGGATTGGATGTGCCCATTGGGAGTGAGATTCTCCACATTTCTTATGCTTCATGCTTTAGGGAGAACATTGGACAACATGTTATTTCTACATTAGAAATCTTGTTTCCTTATGGGATGAGCCATTTGGTTAACTTGAGCACTTGGGAGGTGCATCTCATGAGAACTTGGGAGGATCATTTCATGGATGGATTGATTGGGGGACACTTGGTTCATGATGAAATCTTATCACATGGAGGTGTCACAAGGGAATGAGGAGAATTTTTGCAGCACTCACCTTTACAGTTGCTTGAGGACAAGAACCGTTTGGGAGGGGAGGACTGTAATATTCCCAATTAGCTTTCAGCTAGTTGGAATATTAATTTTGTTTTTTCTTCTTAGTTAGAAGAATAAGAGGGTAGGGAGACCCAGAAATCTCCTTAGTAGGAATAAAATCACTCCAAATGTGAATGGAGGTCATCAAAGTAGATGGATAAAGCACCCTTATGTGTGAATAGAGGATGAAGCATGTGTAATGGGTCAACCTTGGCCAAATCAACAATGTTTGTATGGAGGGAGTGGACATTCAATGAGAGACAACGTAGTTTTGGAGGGAGATTCTTTGCATGGAAGTAGTGGCTTTAATGAGTGGGGCCGAATATGAGGAAGCTCACCAACAATATAAGGAAGGGAATGGAAGCCATGGAGATCATGTTTGAGTGTTATTTGTTTATGGTCTGTTATGATTTTTGATTCTCTTTAGCTGTTCAACGGAGATTGCAGTGTTGTTTAGCACAAGGGTGTTCCCAAGAGGGAATCCCAACCTCATCATTGGGGGACTTCAAGTGCCCACTTAGGAGAGGTTATTGGGATAAATTTCCACATTCCAACATCAGGCCAAGCTACAAATTTCTTCTACAATGTAGTTTCTGTTTAGAGTTGTGTTGTGTTGCAGGGTTCAGCAGTGGAGGGTTTGATAGGGCCATTTCTGAGCTTGTTTTCAGTGGAGGAATTATTCCTTCCATTTGGAGGCTAGCAAGGAAGGTCCTTGGGCATCATATCATCATTTGGCACTATTCCAAGTCACCATCATCTCCTATAGCGTAGTTTTACTCTCAAAATATGTTATTTTATTGAGCAGATTCAAAGGAGGGTTCAGTGCACCACTTGGGAGGTTAGATCTTCAGTGAAGGGATCAGCCCTTCATTGGGAGAGTCTATTGGAGAAGTTAAATTCAGTTTTACATCAGTTTCATACACCTCCTTGTATGAGATTCAGCTACAATTATTCTTCATCCTTGGGGCTTTAGATCACCATTCTACATTTTGTATATTTCGAGAAACCCTTTTTGGGTTATCTAGGGAAAGTGATATAGAGACTTGAGATTTATGTATAGTATATTTGAGGCATATATCAGTTGTTTATAACATTTCATGTTTCCAGTATCAGTTATTCTCACTAGGACTGCGTTGTAGCAGCTCTTTGGCATTTTGTATAGTAGCAACATCTCACTTTTGAGAGTTTTGATCATTGGAGGCTTGTTTTCCTATATCATATGATTTGTGCCTCAGTATTTTGTACTTATTTGGTGCTGATATGATTAATATAATGGCTCCATATTGGTCTCATATCTTGATGTAATATTATTCACTGTTATTTCCATCTGTATGTGCTATATTTTTCTCTCCCAATTTTTGGATATTACAATGAGAGCTCCAAAACTAAATTGACAAAACTTTGAACTGAAAAAAAGGCACCCACTGATCCTCAGAATAATTTGTATTAATGAGGCCTCTATTTTCTTCAATTTTCCATTATTTTCATTCATTTTCCTCCTCACATGAAACATGTAACATTTCACCTTCCTTTTCTCCTAATTTCAATTATTTTCATAAAAAAAATGATAATAAATTCCTCATGCCTTTCCAAAGCCTTAGTCGTTGCCTTTGCTAATTTCCATAGCCATAATAAACCATATGAACACCCACAATAGGATGTTTTTCCAAAAATTTATCTTGGAATATGTGTCCCATGACGAAGGTCTTATTTTACCTTTATTAATTTTTACATATATTTTTTGACCAGGGTTGTTACATCATACTTTCTTCTTATTGGAACAGGGTCCCCTAAAGCTACGAATTTTGTAAAATTTTGTATATTTTTTGTCTTAATTAGTCTAGCACAGGGGTTTTGGGGTGGGTCAAAGCCCTAAATGCATTGTAATGGGTCAAGGGTAGACCAAGAGTCCACAAACCACGGTTTTCAGACCATTGGAAGTGTAGGCTAAGTCGATATAAATATATGAACATTTTGAGTCTTAAGGTAGAGAAGAATTAATTCTGATGCTAAGTGCGAATTTTTAGATCTGTTGTTGGACCGTTTGGGTAAGGACTCCTGCTGGTTGTGTGCGTGGAGATCCCTAGTTCTGCTGTGTGTAGACCTTGATGGCTGTGTGCACAGGCTGCGTTCGGATTGTACTGGGCTTTGGATGCTAATATATGAAAATATAGCTAAAGTAGCTCTGTGTGATCAAATCTGATGTGTTACTATTGATGCGAACCTTTAGGATCTGTTAGAACTAAGAATAAAGTTGTGTTATCTGTTATGCTATGAATCTATCTGTGTTATGGTATATTTGTAATCTGTTATTGATGCATTATGATATTGTGTACTAATAACTGTTGATACGCACATGGATATGAAGGTATTGAATATATATCTAGCTTTGTTATACTGTGGATTATACTGTTAACAAACCTATGAACAGACCTGTCTTGTGTGAACCCGATAGGTTGCGAACATGGATCTACTTGACTTACCTAATCTCTCTCTAGGTGTGGAAAACTGGTTCCAGCACCCTCCCATACTACTTCGGGTGAGGCTTTGGCCCACGTAATCAGGCCTGTACGGAAAGGGCCAGTAGTATAGGGGTTTGTTGGAAAACCTTAACCTACAAACCTAGGTCAGGACCCCTCGAGCCAAAAAATGGTTTTGTTGCCGGGACTGGGAGCATTTTGAGAGAGGGATTGGGTAATGCCAAGAGAAAATTGGAGACCTAAGAAGAAAGAAATTGAAGAGTGGTGTGAAAAATGGGTTCAGGAATTTGTGGTAAAAGAAAATCGCAGCGCAAATTTGACAACATATAAGTGGAAGAATAAGTACATTTTCACAAAGGTCTACGAAATTTTCTTTGTGACATTTGCGACCGAGCTTCAGGAGTAGCTCATGAGGCTTGTATAGTTTCAGATGTGTTGGAAGAATGAACGGGTCACGCAGTGGACTCTAGAGTTGATCCAGCAATTAGAAAGGACTGATAACACCATCACTCATATGGTAGATCACTGGGTAGATAATGTGTTGTGAGGAAATTTTGTGATGGAGTTCACAGTAGATCAATTTGTGTCCTATTTTGAGGCAAAATGGAGGTTCTTCAAGGGTTTCCAGGGTAAGTTTCTGAAAACCTTGCCATTACCGATTAAGATATTATTGTGTGAAAAGAGTATCCTGTGCATCCATACAGAGTGAATGAGCTCTGATCAGAGTGAGGGTACAACACAAAGTGGTAAATACTACAGAACTAATCAAGAAGGAGATAGATCTGTCTATAGTCCAGTAAGGGATTCAGCTATGCATAGCCCTCCAACTACACCACCTTCAAATCAGCATAGGGGTAAGAACTCACCTGTACCTCCAACCCTAGAGGACGAGATGGCCTTGCACATGAAGCTACCTACCTTCAAGGGCATAGGGAATGAAGATATGGATCAGTTCTGGTTTGTTGTAGAGTCGGTATGGATTGCGTAGAATGTGGCTTGCAACACTGTGAAAAGGTCGCAGTTGTCCCTTGCCTTTGAAGGAAGAGCCCTGGACTAGTATATGGGATACATAGCTCAGCATGAGAATGTGACCATCCCAGAGCTTAATAATGCTCTAAAACAACAGTTTCAGAAGCCTAAATCTTACTCTAAGATAGTGAATGACCTAAAAGACTTTAAAAAAGGGCCCTCTGAGTCTATATGAGAGGCTAACTAGTGGCTAAAGAAGGTAATAATGGAAGGGGAATTTCTGTATGATGACATACAACACAAGGAATGGTTCATTTCTATGTTACTGCCTCACCTGCGTGTACCTATGGGTCCACAGGCCATTGAATCGTAGGGAAAAGCTTTGGACATTGCTATGAAGTTAGAAGCCACACCAAGAGATGATACATAGTTGGGAGTACAAAAAATCCAAGGGCATTTGGAGGCGATGCCAATGGAGATCCAAAACTTGTGAAAGGACCGAGGGAAAGAAGCTAGCCCAGACGTATGGTGCATATGTTGTAGGCTATATGTGCATACCAAGGATTAGTGCCCACTATTGGTAGACTACCTATAGGTGGAGGGACCCAATCCGTTGTGCCCTGGACGAAGTGAACCCAAATCATGGTGTGATGATTCTCACGTAGCCAACCTGCATGATACTAACCACTGCCCCTGTCAGGGTGCGTATGTCCCAGAACTGAAGCAACAATGGTGTAGTTTTTTTCGATCAGTAGGACATGATGAGAAAAACTTCCAAACTTATGATCTAATGATATACGTGGGAAACCTATATAGTGTAAAATCAGACCCTTCCTCACCAAGATCCCCCTCAAGCATAGGTGGCTCCCTAGCTAGAGGTAGGGGAGGGGGCCGAGGTGGAAGCGCAGGTAGGGGAAGAGGAAAACTTATATGCTCTAACTGTGGAGAGGTAGGGCACTTTGCGAGGGACTTCCTGAACCCTGCAAGACAATTTGGCATATACTATAGACAGCTAGACCATGTGATTGAAGACTGCCCAATTCTAATAGCCAAAATGTAGGAAAAGCAACAGACACCTACGTCGAATGTACAGAGGGTTAAGGCAGAACCTTAAGATGAAGGACCAAGCGCTAATGTCATACCACGCAACGGCATGGCCACTGGGGGAGTTGAGGAGAAAGTTGCGGCTAAGCCTCTTATCTGAAAAACAACCATCAAACAAGAAGGTTTGGACTTACATAAGGAAAAGGAAACCTTTTTCGTAGCTCGCTAAGACTTTGCTAAGGCTGGTGCATCTACTCCTCAAGCCCCCACAAACCTCAAAGCAGATGATGAGGTCAAACCATTTTTTTAGGAATGTATGAAGCTAGTGTGCAACCAACGGGCCATAGAAAACCTCTAAGCCTTAATAGACAGTTGCACAGAAAGAACTAATCTACCCCTGGAAGTTAAGGATGTGCACAAACTATACAAATATAAGAAATGCACTAGGAAGAAAATGCGGCTAACAGCGCAGATAGGTGATTGTGAAATGGATTGCATTATTTTGGACCTGGGATCAGATGCGAACGTACTGCCTAAGAAAACTTGGTAGCGAATGGGAGAACCAAAGTTGAAATGGTCAACTATCCAGCTGCGCATGGACAATCAGCATAAGATCATACCGTTGGAGAGACTGTTAAATATCATGGTAGATATCACAGGATTTAAGTTCTGGGCCGACTTTGAGGTCATTCAGATTGTAGAATATGAAAACCCCTATCCTGCGCTCCTAGGATTGGACTGGGCCATAGATATGGGAGGTATCATCAACCTAAAAAAAGAAGCATGGTGTTTGAAAATGAAGGTACGCGAGTGATAGTACCATTAGACACTACAGAAGGAGAATGGTATACGGAGCCAGTGCGTGAAGAAGAGGATGTGGATCATATTTATAAGTTAATTGAGTGGGACGAAGCTTGGATCAATCCCACAGTTGATGGTGTACTTTGCTAGGAAAACAATAGAGAATGTTTCTCTGACTCCGACGGAAAGATGGAAAATTGGCAGAATCAGTTACATGATGTATCTACACTACGATGTCTTAGAATCACCAAGAAATTCTGATGCATCTCCTTCAAGGTAAGAGAACTGCCCTAATTTGATGGTTATGGTAGTATTAAGGAGTTTTTGCGAACATTTGAAGCTGAGGTTCCGAGAGAGCGAAGGTTATGGGCCCTTAATCTAGCCATGCGCGCCACACCTTCAAGGAGGTGGGACACGCATAAGGGGGAATTCTGGGATTGGGAAGAGTGTAGGGATATGATGATCCTGTGATTTGAACCTCCAGTTCACTTGCACGTAAAGTCATTCCATGGGAAGGGGGAACCTGCATGAGCATTTGTTCTCTTGGATGGAGAAATGGTGTGACCGGACTACAGAAGAATGTGTTCACCTGTTTATTCATGCCTTGGGACCAATTCCCACCACATGGTACTCAGATGCAAAGCTACATCAGCGCACCCGCCACTGGGAAACTTTAAAGGATGAATTTTTAGGAACATTTTGGTTATCGGGCAAAACGAAGGTGCTTGATGAAGCTCTGTAGGATATGGATACCTTTGCATTTGATGAATCACGTCCTTACACAGCACTTGGGGCACCAACATGGGAAATAAAGATGCAGGATATTGTCAACTACCGCAATATAGCTATCGAAGAATGCAATGAAGATCTGCGCAATGTATCTATCCTGGAATTGGAGGGAGAGTGTGTAGTTGCGACACCCCCACTACAAAATTTGGATGTTACGAAGCCTCTGAAGTTGTGAGAATTCAAAGTTGGCACGGAAGAGCAGCCTAAGTTGGCTAAAATTAGGGATTATTGGGATGATGATATAGTAGCCAAAGTTGCAGAACTGCTCACAGAATATTAGGATTTATTCCGAACGAAGTTTTTGGAGCTTAAGCGGATCACAGGGGACTTAGGGGTCATCCACATCACGTTAAAACCAGATGTGCGCCCTGTGGAGCAACGCCCTTATCTGCTAAATCCTAAGTATAAGCAAAAGGTTAAGGAAGAAATTGATAAAACGCTCACTGCAGGTATCATCGAACCAGTCGAACAGTCAGACTAGGTAATTCCAATGGTCATTTAGGAGAAAAATATGAAGGGGGAAATACGAATATGTGTGTACTTGCACAAATTGAATGATGCCTGCGTGCATGATCCCTTTACCACGTTGTTCTCAAATGAAATCCTTGATAGCGTAGGAGGGCAGGAAGCATACTCATTTAATGACGGGTTCTCGGGCTACCATCAGATTAGAATCGCACTTGATGATTGCAGAAAAACTATGTTTTCTACTAAATGGGGATCCTTTTAGTATATGGTCATGCCGTTTGGACTCAAGAATTCCCCTGCCATAGTTTCACGAGTAGTAGTCGCAGTTTTTAAAGAGTTCATAGACAAATTTTTAGAGGTTTATTTTGATGATTGGACTGTCTTAAGCTTAGTAAAGAAGCATTTTTTGAACCCGCGCATGATGTTGGATGCCTGTAGAAAACACCAGATTTCCCTGAATATTAAGAAGTACATATTCTACATACCCTTCAGAATCTTTCTCGGACATATATTTTTCCGACAGGGGTTGATGGTTGACCCTGCGAAAGGTGTAGTTATTATAAATTGGTAGTACCTACAACTAAGAAACAGTTGCATTCGATCCTTGGACATACAGGCTAATACATGAATTTTATTCAAGGATATGCACTGATCACAACGCCTATGGAAAAACTTCTTAAGAAGGATGTTTTGTTTTTTTGGGATGACGAATGTCAGAAAAGCTTCGAGCTACTCAACGAGAAGATGGTCTCTGCGCCTATTCTCATATTTCTTGATTGGGGGAAGGTATTCCATGTTCATGTAGATGCATCAAGAATCACCCTGGGAGCAATCCTTACGTAGCCTGGAGATGGAGACATTGATCACCCAGTTGCATTTGCTAGTGGGAAAATTTTTGGTGCAGAGTGCAACTACTTCACCACGGAGCGGGAGGGATTGGCCATGGTCTATGCATTACAAAAGTATTAGCACTATCTATATGGAGGACACTTCAAAAATTTTAAGGATCATTCGGATTTGAAGTACCTGGTGAATAAGCCTATGTTGGGGGAGGGGGGGGAGGGGGAATTTGCCAATGGCTACTGTTGTTATAGGAATACGACTTTGATATCATTGTCAAGCCTGGGAAGTTGAATGTTGGGCCAGATCACTTGTCCTAAATTGAGAGTGGCGAGGAGCTGACCAACCTGGAAGAAGGATTACCTGATGCACAACTATTTTCTATTAACGTAGTTGATGCAGACTTCGTCGACATCATTCAATTCTTGACTACAGGCATGGCACATGCAGAGTATTTGGTACAACAGAAGAAAGAGCTGATAACCCATGCTGTGGATTTTACCATTATCACATGAGATATATATAAGATGGGAGTTGATGAAGTGTTGCGAAAGTATGTTTTGGAGCATGAATGACATGCTATCTTGGTAGAAGCCCACGACGGGGTAGCAGGAGGTCACTACGCAGGGAAAGCAACGGTGCAAAAGATCTTGAGAGCTAGATTATGGTGGCCTACCCTGCATAGTGACTCTCATGACTATTGTAAGGCCTGTGATACATACCAATGAACAGGAAGGTCATCACGTAGTGATGAAATTCCCCTTCAACTGCAAATGGCCCTACAAGCATTTGACAAATGGGCCATCGATTTTGTAGGACCTATCAACCCACTCGGAAAGAATACAGGTGTGCGTTATATTATAAATGCCACTAATAATGTAACTAGGTGGGCCAAAGCCCAAGAGGTGAAGGATTGCACTATAGATACCACTACGCACTTCATCTTTGAGTAGATTCTGACCAAATTTGGATGTCCGAAAATCTTGATGAGCGATATAGGTATGCATTTTGTTAATAAAACAATGCAGGCCTTGACGGAAGAATTTTTGATCCATCATGTGAAAAGCACTCTGTATCATCCCCAGGAAAACGGAGAGGTCGAAGCTTTTAATAAAGTCTTGGAGCACCCACTGACTAAGATCTATAACGCTGATCACAATGACTGGGACGAACGCATCCCATCTGTTATTTGGGCCTACCGAACCACCTGTAAGAAGCTGATAGGGAAAACAATGTTTAGGATGGTCTATGGCAAGGAGGCCATTATTCCCATGGAATACATTGTTCCTACCCTGCGCATCGCAGCCTTTACGAATATGGCACAGCCTAATATGATGGAGGAGCAGTTAGCGTAGCTTGTGGCTTTGGAGGAAGATCTTTTCATTGCTAATTTCCATCACCAGGTTCAGAAGGCTTGGGATAAGGCATGGCATGATCGAAATATTTGACAAAAGACCTTTGTGGAGGGAAAATTATGTTGAACCCTTCGTTAAACTGAGGGGGGGGGTGAATCAGTTTAACACATTTATGGAATTTTTAAAACTTTTCATTTAAAACTAATTTACACCTTTTATACTCTTCACATCATCATTTTGTGATCAAATTAATATACAATGGAACATCAATCATAATAATTGAGCAGCAGGTATTAAGCAGAACAAATATAGAGTATCTACACATAATCATCATGCATATGGACAACAGGTGTAAGTGGAAACCCATAAAGGGAGAAAACCACATCTTATTATTGCTGTGATGCAAAGGCAAGCTCCAACTCCCTCTCACCACTAATTTTTTGTAAGCTCCAACCTACAGGAGGCTCCTACCTCAATCTTGCAAGCTACAACTTGCAAGGAAGCTCCAACTCCCAAATATTTTCTGCAGGCTCCAACCTACAGGAGGCTCCTACCTCAATCAACTACAACTGACATCTATCAAGCTACAACTTGATAGGGAAGCTCCAACTTCCTCACTTTTCAAAAGAAACACTTACTGATTTACCTGGATATCAGCTCTATTCTATTCCTTCTTCTCTGCTTTCCACCAGCCTTCATATCTTCCTTATATCATTTCTGAGTCATCGTAGCATCTATGTCTTCTCCTACTTCTTCTTACACTTTCTACCTCATTTCTCCATTCTCTAACACCCCTGTGCATATCTATGAGATATCATTCATAGAGTTCACCTCTTGACTATTTGTATTCTACCGGGAATTAAAAATGAACAACCTTGACTCTTCAACTTCTGCCCTCTCATTCCTTTGTCCAGCTCATTCTGAGGAATATAGAAATTTATACAAATTTCAGTTTTACAATGGAGTTTTTTTTTCCTATGGAGACTTGCCTTTGCATCACAAACAATATAAAATCAATTAAAACATTTACATTTTCAGTTAAAATAAAAAAAATTCACTCAACTCTTTTCCGGCCCTTGGCTTGCTATGCTTTTGTCTTTTCTGCTGTTGTTACTGTAACTATTCTTCATACCTCTGTTTTCCATGTATGTAAAATGCATTTCCCAAATCTGTTCCAACTCTGGCAGTTTTATCAAAAATCACAATATTTCACATTGTAGAAGTTCTTCATATGGTTCAAAATTTACTTCAACGTATTTACAATGTTTTTCTATAAAAACCTCAAACAACTCTCGACATATAACAAAGACATTTTTACCATAGAAAATGGTCTTCTAGGCCCACTTGTCGAACTCTTTCTATTCCTTGATGCGATGAGCCTCCTCCAATGAATTCCGATTGCGATTACACCCTTTGCGATTATTTTGATGCGATTAATCGCAATCACAAACTTCAATAACATGTTCCATTGCTTTGCCTTCATGCCAATGCGATGGCCCCACACTGCATAGATATATGTATATATTGTTTCATATATAATTGTCGCTTTAGTTTTTATTCATTCTTCAGTTTTGGTCTAAAATCTCGGTGCAGTCATATATTAACCTTTTTCTTTGGTGCCCACATTACAAAGACACTCCACCTCATTTAACTTTCCAATCGCAATCTCATCATTCAAAAGTCCTCTTATGCCTTTGGTCATTTGATTTTCACCAATGCGATTAGTGAAGGTCCCACCATGCAATATTTCGGCATTTCAAAGTCATACGTTATATTTCTCGTTTATCCATCGAAGCAATTTAATAAAGGAAAACCTTGTATTTTCATCTTTGAATCTCCACCGATGCAATGGGTCACTGTGGACCCCACTCTGACTTACTTTATGACCCAATGGTTGCTATCGACCGTGATCCAAAGGTTACGATTGGATCACACCATCGCAATCGCAATATTCAACAACTCGTTCACTTGCACTTCCGCTGTGCTGATGCGATTATAATTCTCCGATGTGATAGATCCAATGGCTACCGTTAATTGGGAATGGATAGTTGCGATTAAATCGCTCGATCGCAATCACAACTTTCAACTTGTCATTCCTTTGTTCTTTCATTTCGCTGATGCGATTAGAAATTTCCAATGGGATTAGATCTCCACCGTTGATCTTCTATTTCTGATACGATCTCCACCGTCGATCTTCAACACTTCCGAAAGCCGCTTCTACTGTTTATTGCATGGCTCCACTTCTATTCATGATTCCGCATTTTATCAACACATTGGGTTATGTTCATGTTCCTTTTTATTTTATTTGAAACTCCTACCTTGGTTTAAAACATAAACCATTGCAAGATCCACCTTTAATATTGGGTCCCTGTTGTGTAACTAGCTCCAAAAAGAGAAGAAAGAGATATAAACGCCTTAGAAATGAGCCACTTCGAGGGGGAAAACTCCAATACATTAAATAAATGAACAATTCTTGGATGATACAAATGAACAAAACCTCCTTCTATATATAGGAGTCCATGGGGCCACAATATAATCCTAGTGGGGCCACAATGTAATCCTAGCCGACCTAGCAATAATAATGTAAAGAACCTGACTAATAACAATATGGGAGTTACAGAATTGCAATAAACATAATAAGGGCTACTATTAATATAGGGACTTAACATGCCCACCTCCTTTTCAAACAAGTGTTGTCCTCAACGCTTGATTATTCTTGATGAATACGTATATAAAAATTCTCATTCCTCCCATGGCAAATATTCCTCTGAGGGAAAGTTCTTCCACTTCTTTGAGATCCTCTGGTAAGTCGTACTTGTCGAGTTCTTGTTTCTATAGTAGCTATAATTTCTTTCGATGTGATGTTGATCTTCCTGTTGTTTACATTCGATTACGCACCAAAGTTGGGTTATCCTTTGAGAGTTGGAGAACTTGTTATTGATGCTCGTTGTGATCTTCCACTAATTTATCATCCATATTAGCTATTATTTTATCCTTCAAACCATCCAACTTAGCCTCCATTTATTCTTTTAAACCATCTATTTCATCTTCGATTGCTCTTCGTAAGATCGAAACTTGTTGCATTTGGTACCGTAATTTTGATATCTCATACTACAATTCTTCCTCTTCATGCATCATTGTATAGATTTTTGAGGGGTTTATGGGTATGGAATTATTTTTTGGAGGCATTATATAACCCAATGCTGATAAATATTCTTCAATATTCACTTGGAATCAATTCAACTTGATTCTTCAAACAAGACTTATGCAATTCGGAAAAATACACCCCTTTTTCTTTCTTTTGAGGAGCTCGATATTGAAATAGAATTATCTCTGTAATTGAAAATCTTCGATATATGAAATTTGGCACTGTAGTAGCCCTCTGAAGCTTCTTTCAAATGCCATAGGTCTGACCTAATTTGGATTCTCCAAGACAAAGTTGTGTCCAATCTCCCACAGCTGACCTAATTAGGACTAGTTCAGTAGGAGACGAATTTGTACCGGCTTGCCACACGTGTCACTGTTACGTTCTTTGTCTCTGAAATTTATATCAAAAAAACTATAGTCCGTCTACTTGCGACCAATTTTCACAACCTTCAATCCAATGCCCAGAGAGAGAGTTATTGAACTTTTCCCACGATCACCTCTTTGAGATGAAATTCAGGAGCCTGAAAAAGTACTACCTTCCACAGATCATATCTCCAAAAATATTGCGAACCAAGATCTGAAATTTTTTGACGATTTTCCTCAGGATTTCAGTTTCGTACCATACGAATTTCAGATTTTGAACCTTCGTAGAAAAACATTTATAGCGAAAATTCCACGATGACCTGTTTAGGAGCTTGAAAAAAAACCTAACTTCCACAGATGATATCTCCGAAAATATTGCGAACCAAGCTCTGAAATTTTTAGACAATCTTCCTCAGGATTTCAGCTTCGCACCCTGAAAATTTCAGCTTCTGAAACTTCGTAGAAAAAAAGTTATAGCGAAAATTCCACGATGACCTGTTTGGAGCAGCGAAACCCTAGAATCCAAAGCTTTGATACCAAATGTTGTGTAACCAGCTCCAAAAAGAGAAGAAAAGAGATATCAACGCCTTAGAAATGAGCCACTTCGAAGGGGAAACCTCCAATACATTACATAAATGAACAATTCTTGGATGATACAAATGAACAAAACCTCCTTCTATATATAGGAGTCCATGGGGCCACAATATAATCCTAGTGGGGCCACAATGTAATCCTAGCCGACCTAGCAATAATAATGTAAGGGCACAATAATAACAATATGGGGGTTACAAGGGTACAATAATAACAATAAGGGGGGCTAGACTAACATAATAAGGGGCTACACTATTAATATAGGGACTTAACAGTCCCACAATTCTTTTTGTGTACCATTCACATCCAACGGTCTATCTTCTCTTGCACTCCAATAATGCTTTGGGCACTCATCTGACAGATGACATGCAATATCATGCAAATTAACTGTTCGGGGTTTAGTATTCAAAATTTATGCGATATTCATGGATTTTGAAAACCACCTCTATATTACGTGTCAAGCATAGACCTATATCGCATTTTTTGAGAAATTCTACTTACCGGTCTTGAGGTCGCGCGAGACTAGTTGTTTTGGGTTTAGAAACCACTGTTCCTATTCATCATCGGGTCCCACCATACTTCCTTTGTTTGTTTAACTGAACCTTCGGAAGAGTGTTAATTCCTTTGTAAATGTTTCGATAATACATTACTTAAGTGAACTCTTTTGTGACCAATCCTTCAGAATATTATAATATGCACTTGCCCTGTAGGACCCATGTACTTATATCATCGCATCTCCGCTACATTACTCTGCCTCTCTGCTTATTTTTTTGATTGCGATATGCGATCGTATTGCATCACATCGCAAGCCTATCGCATCGCATCACTTCTTCGCTGACTCTACTTCACTTGCCGATTGCGATATGCAATCGCATCGCATCGCGTCGCATCATGTATCATGCTGCTCCTTTCTGCCTCTCTTTTGATATTTCTGTTGCCTTTATTTTGCTACCTCTATTTCTTTGTGCTCCTTTGTCTTTCTTACTACAGAATTTCCTGATCTGCTTCTTTACCTTGTTGCTGGTTCTTCTCTGTGATATTTCAGGTGATGCTCCTGTCTTTTCCTTTTCCATCAATGACAATATCTCCAATAGTCTCCCCCTTTGGCATTGATAGCAATACTCCAGGACTTCCTCTGCTTGTCTTCTTTCACTTGCTTTTCATCCCCCTTTGACATCAATGGAAAAGGGTTTCACATGTCCTAGTGTGGTTTCCAAACCTAGTTCATTATACTCTAATCTTGAGGACCTGTTTCATGCACTGCTCACTTGCTCTGGTACTTTTGTGACAATATTTGTTGACTGATCTCCCCCTGGAATGATGTTTTCTATTATATTCTTCCCCTAGAATGATGTCGTATTTTCATGTCAGAGAGTACCATTTGCAAACACTACTCCTAGTTTGTCTCCTAGATACTTGAATGGTTCTTTAGCAAAAGGTTTTGTGAATATGTTTGTTGTTTGTTCCTTTGTTAGCACATATTCCAACTTCACTATTTTCTGTGCTACTTTTTCTCTGAGGAAATGGTACTTGATTGGGATGTGATTTGTTTTTGAATGAAGTACAAGATTTTTTGATATACTTATTGCACTTGTATTGTCACATTTGATAGAAATAGGTTCATCAATGCCTACCTTCATGTCTTTGAGAGTTTTTTTCATCCACATTACTTGTGTGCAACATGCTGCAACTGCTATGTATTCTGCTTCTGTTGTAGATAGAGCAATAGAATTTTGCTTCTTGTTTAGCCATGCCACCAAACTTTTTCCCAAATAGAATGCACCTCCACTTGTGCTTTTCCTGTCATCCACACAGCTAGCCCAATCTGCATCTGTATATGTTGTCAACGTGAAGCTCTTTCCTTTTGGATACCATAGCCCATAATGTGCAGTTCCTTGTAGATATCTCAATATTCTTTTGACTGCTAGTAAGTGATTTTGTTTTGGTGCTGCTTGATATCTTGCCACAAGTCCTACTGCCAACATAATGTCTGGTCTATAAGCTATTAGGTATAGCAAACTTCCTATCATGGATCTGTAAAGTTTTTGATCTACATCTCCTGATCCATCATTAGCACATAGTTTGCATCCAGTGATCATGGGAGTTGACACAGGTTTGTAGTCTTCCATTTGAAACCTTTTCAACATTTCTCTTAAGTATTTTTCCTGTGAGATGAATGTTCCTGTGTTATTTTGTTGGATTTGAAGTCCTAAATAGAAGGTGAGCTCTCCAATCATAGACATCTCAAATTCTAATTTCATTTCTTTAGCAAATCCTTTTGCTAACTCATCCTTGTTGCTTCCAAACATGATGTCATCTACATGCACAACTACAATTAGGAGATCATTTTCATTAGCTTTTATGTACAAATTGCTATCTACTCCTCCTTTCTTAAACCCTTGTTTTTGCAAATATTCGTCCAACCTTGAATACCATGCACAAGGAGCTTGTTTCAGACCATATAAGGCTTTCGTTAATCTGCACACAAGTCATGTTTATCTGTCAATGAGAATCCTTCAGGTTGTTCCATGTAGACTTCTTCCTCTATATCTCCATTCAGGAAGGCAAACTTCATATCCATTTGATATACCTTGAAATCATGATAGCATGCAAAGGCCAGAAACATTCTAATTGCTTCCATTCTGGCTACAAGGGCAAAGGTTTCATGATAATCAAGACCTTCAGTTTGTGAATATCCCTTGCATACAAGTATGGCTTTATTTCTGATTACCTGCCCTTGTTCATTCATATTATTCTTGAATATCCATTTTGTGCCAATGACATTTTTCCCAGTGGGTCTTGGAAATAATTCCCAGGTATTTTTCTTCTCAATTTGGTCCAATTCTTCATTCATAGCATTCACCCAATATTTGTCTTTGCTAGCTTCTTCAAACTTCTTTGGCTCTATTTGAGATAACATGGCTAGGTATACTTCTTATGTCTATTTAACTAGCTGTCTTCGTGTCTGGACTCCTTCATTATTGTTGCCAATGATTTGATCTTCTGGATGATTCTTTTGAGTGTATCTTGAGGGACCTTTTGAGTTTAAATCAGTATCTTTTGTTGTCTTGCTTAGTTCATCATCATCTTGGTTCTCTTCTTCATGATCTTCTGGAGGATTACTGCAACTTGTACATCTTGTCCTGTTCGATAGATCTTCATCAAATCTTACATCAATGCTTTCCACAATTTTGTGTAGTCTTTTGTTGTAGCACCTGTAACCCTTACTCTTAGAATCATATCCTAAAAATATTCCTTCATCTGCTTTTGCATCAAACTTTCCCAGATTTTCATCATTATTTTTAATGAAACACTTGCTTCCAAAGACTCTAAATTGTTTGATTGATGCTGGTTTACCATGCCATAGTTCATAAGGAGTCTTGTCACAGTTTGGTCTTAAATGAGCTTTGTTAAGAATATGAACAGTTGTGTGTACTGCTTCTGCCCAGAAATTTTGGGGAATGTTGCTTTCATGCATCATTGCTCTGGCTATCTTTTGTACTGATCTGTTTTGTCTCTCTGCTACTCCATTCTGTTGAGGTGTACCTTTAATAGTAAACTATTGTTTTATCCCATGCTCATTGCATAGGTCTGCAAAATCATAGTCTGTGAATTCACCTCCTTTGCCTGATCTGATGCACTTTAGCCTACATCCTGTTTGATTTTCTGCCAATGCCTTGAATATCTTGAATTTCTCAAGTGCTTCCAATTTGTATTTTGGAAATGCTACCAATGTCATTCTGGAAAAATCATCTATTATCAGCATGAAATAAGATTCTCCACTAGGAGCTTTAGTTCTTCAATGTCCACACAGGTCCATGTGTACAAGCTGAAGTAGCCTACTAGTAGATTGTTCATCTTTGGTCTTGAAAGATGTGTGGGTCTATTTTCCTAATTGGAAAGATTTACATATGGTATTTGAAGGCTTCTTTATTGCTGGCATATCTCTGACTGCATTATTCTTGCTCAGAATAATGATGTGGTCAAAGTTAAGGTGTCCCAATCTTCTATGCCATAACCATGATTCCTCAATTTTTCTTAGGTGGCATGCTTCATTTTCTTATTTAACTATATAGACATTACTTTCTGTTCAAATACCTTTGATTAAGGTCTTTCCTGTGGTGCTTGATCTTACTTCACAGTCTTGTGCTCTAAACAAGACTTCACAGTCTTTTTCACACATTTGACTGACACTTAGTAGATTTTCTTTTAGTCCATCCACAAATAGTACATCTTGGGCCTTTCCTCTTCCATTATCCAGACTGACCAAGCCTTTTCCTTTGATTTTCCCTGCTTTATCATTTCCGAAAGTTACATTTCCATATTTCTTTTCATCAAAGGTTATAAACTTGCTTCTATCTCTAGTCATATGTTTTGAAAATCCACTGTCTAAATACCATTGGCTTTTCAGGTCTTGAGCTATTAGAGCCAGGTCATATTTATTCACCTTCTTTTTCCACTGCATGCATCCTTTTTTTTGGTACCTTTTTTGAGATGATGAACCACCTTCTCTGAGAGGACATTAGGAAGACACATGTTCAATTTCATGGCATACAAAGCATTCGATCATATTTTTAATAGGATTATGAGTATGAGTGAACCCTCCATAATTCATAACTCTCCTTGAGGTTTTGAACATCAGCCTTTGTCCATATGTTCTGCACTTCTTTTCTTTATGGCCGAACTCCTTATAGTAAAAAAAATACCCATAAAAACAACTAGCATACCTGATGAAGGGTTGTCTTCTCCATTTGATTGCTTGAGGTAGTCTTTCCACTTTTTGCATCCTTTGCTGTTTGGAATCGATTCTCCTTTTATGACAGTGTGCAGCAATATGTCCCTATTTGTGGCATGCATAGCAAGTGACATTTTTCATAGGGGGAAAGAATCTCCTTTGACTGCTTCCAAATTTGATATATTCAGGGGTATATGAGCCTTTTCCTGTTGACTATTTATTTATTTCGTTCTTTGTCATTTGAGGTTCCTTCATGTTTCTCTTTACTTCATTGCAAGCTTCTACTTCTGTAGGAACCTTATGAGCTGCTTCATTATCCTTGGTAGCTTTTACAAAAATGATATTCTTGTTATCTGTTTCTTTGACTTTAATTGTTTCACCTTCATAGCCTATCCTAGTTTTTATCAGAGGAGATATTTGAGCATCTAGTATTTTATTCAACTTATCAGTGCTTGTCATTTGAGGAGTATTAATTAATAATTATCTTTGAGATTTTTCTAATTTCTTTCCCAGGCACACTACTTCTTCTTCCAATTTCTCTTGTTTCTTAATTTTATCCTTAATTTTCTTAAGTAGAGTGTCTTCTACCTTCTTGGCTTCTTCAAGCTCTACTTTCAACTGAATGAGGTCTTCTGAGTTTTGTTCTTCTATTACATATTTGAGAAGGATGTCTTTTGTTTTCTGCACTTTAGTTTAAGTCTGTCTATTTCCTCCAGGGCACTTCTTAGCTCCACCTCAAGATCAACTTCACCTTCTTCCTCATCTTCTAGAAGGAATCCTTCAAGTTCTTCCTTGGCCATCAATAAAAATTTAGAGGTTCCCTCTTCATTGGAGGATTCATCTGAGCTTTCAGATACACTCTTGTCTTGTTGAACAATACAATTATTTTCTATTGTGTCTATTCCCTTTCTGCCAGTTCTTTGATTTGGTTTTCTCTGTCTCTGGAGTCTGATTCTTTGTCTTCTTATAAGGACACTTAGATGCATAGTGTCCAATTCTTCCATAGTTAAAGCATTTAAATGGAAGTTTACCTTTATACTTGCCTGAGCCTCTTTCCAATCTTCTGACAAATTTGGCCTCTTCTTAATCAGAGCAGGAGAATGTATCTTCTTTTCCTTCTTTGCTCTTCTCTGTCTTAAAGGCTGCCTCCCTCACATTTGACTTCCTCTGTGGTAGTCTCATCTCATAGGCTGTTAGGTTTCCAAGTAATTGATTCATGGTCAAATTTTCCCAATCAGTTGTTTCTTCTATGGCAGAAACCTTGCGGTTAAAGCTGGATGGTAAAGATCTTAGAATATTTTGAACAATTACAGATTGTTTTATGGTTTCTCCTAGAGCTTTCATGTTATTCACAATTTCTGCAACCCTTAAAAAGAAGCTGGCAATGTCTTCATCATCCATTTTTTTAGTTTCAAACTGAGCTCTATAAACTTGAAGTTTGGCTATCTTCACCTTTTTGTCTCCCTCATGGACGTTTTATAGAGTATCCCATATTTCTTTGGCAGTCTCTTTGTGCATTACTTTGATAAATTCTGCCTCACACAATCCATTTAAGATTGCATTCATGGATTTTTAATTAGCTACAAAATCTTTTTTGGTTTATTTCTCTGAGTCAGTTGCCTTTGGGGCATATCCCAATTCCATAGCAGCCCAAACTTCTATTCCTATGGACATTATGTACGTCCTCATTCTTATTTTCCAGAAGGCATAGTTTGCACCAGTGAACAAAGGGGCTTTATTTGTTGAGCATCCTTCTTGACTAAACATCCTGGGGACCTAGGATCTCCTTCTAGCTGTTAAACTGATATAGAAGGAACTTGCTCTGATACCAATTGTTGAACCTTTTGTTAAACTGAGAGGGGGGCGGGGGGGGGGGGGTGAATCAGTTTAACACATTTATGGACTTTTTAAAACTTTTCATTTAAAACTAATTTACACATTTTATACTCTTCACATCATCATTTTGTGATCAAATTAATATACAATGGAACATCAATCATAATAATTGAGTATTCGGTATTAAGCAGAACAAATACAGAGTATCAACACATAATCATCATGCATATGGACAACAGGTGTAAGTGGAAACCCATAAAGGGAGAAAACCACATCTTATTATTGTTGTGATGCAAAGGCAAGCTCCAACTCCCTCTCACCACTGATTTTTTGTAGACTCCAACCTACAGGAGGCTCCTACCTCAATTCTACAAGCTACAACTTGCAAGGAAGCTCCAACTCCCAACTATTTTCTCCAGGCTCCAACCTACAGGAGGCTCCTACCTCAGTCAGCTACAAATGACATCTATCCAGCTACAACTTTATAGGGAAGCTCCAACTTCCTCACTTTTCAAAATAAATCACTTGCTGATTTACCTGGATATCAGCTCTATTCTATTCCTTCTTCTCTGTTGTCCACCAGCCTTCATATCTGCGTTACATCATTTCTGAGTCATCACAGCATCTTTATCTTCTCCTGCTTCTTCTTACACTTTCTGCCTCATTTCTCCATTCTCTAACACCCCTGTGCATATCTATGAGATATCATTTATAGAGTTCACCTCTTGACTATTTGTATTCTACTGGGAATTCAAAATGAACAACCTTGACTCTTCAACTTTTGCCTTCTCATTCCTTTTTCCATCTCATTCTGAGGAATATAGAAATTTTTACAAATTTCAGTCTTACAGTGGAGTTTTGTTTGCCTATGGAGACTTGCCTTTGCATCACAAACAATATAAAATCAATTAAAACATTTACATTTGCAGTTACAATAAAACAAATTCACTCAACTCTTTTCCGGCCCTTGGCTTGTTGTGCTTTTGTCTTTTCTGCTGCTGTCACTGTAACTGTTCTACATACCTCTATTTTCCATGTATGTAAAATGCATTTCCCAAATTTTGTTCCAACTCTGGAAGTTTTATCAAAATCACAGTATTTCACATTGCAGAAGTTCTTCATATGGTTCAAAATTTACTTCAACATATTTACAATGTTATTCTATTAAAACCTCAAATAACTCTCGGCATATAACAAAGACATTTTTATCATATAAATGGCCTTCCGGGCCCACTTGCCGAACTCTTTCTATTCCCCGATGCAATGAGCCTCCTCCGATGAATTCCGATTGTGATTACACCATTTGTTATTATTCCGATGCGATTAATTGCAATCGCAAAATTCAATAAAATGTTCCATTTCTCTGCCTTCACGCCGATGGGATGGCCCCACACTGCATAGATATATGTATATATTGTTTCATATATACTTGCCGCTTTACTTTTTATTCATTCTTCAATTTTGGTCTAAAATCTTGATGCAGTCATATATTAACATTTTTCTTTTATATGAAGCCCACATTACAAAGACACTCCGCCTCATTTAACTTTCCAATCGCAATCGCAACATTTAGAAGTCCTCTTGTGCCTTTGGTCATTTGATTTTCACCGATGCGATTAGTGAAGGTCCCACCATGCAATATTTCGGCATTTCAAAGTCATACCTTATATTTCTCGTTTATCCGTTGAAGCACTTTAACAAAGGAAAACCTTGTATTTTCGTGTTTGAATCTCTGCCGATGCGATGGGTCACTCTGGACCCCACTTCGACTTACTTTATGATCCAATGGTTGCTATCGATCGTGATCCAACGGCTGCGATTGGATCACACCATCGCAATAGAAATATTCAACAACTTGTTCACTTGCACTTCCGTTACGTCGATGCGATTAGAATTCTCCAATGCGATAGATACAATGGTTGCCGTTAATTGGGAACGGACGATTGCGATTAAATCACTCGATCGCAATTGCAACTTTCAACTTTTCATTCATTTGTTCTTTCATTCCGTCGATGTGATTAGAAATTGTCGATGCGATTAGATCTCCACTGTTGATCTTCTATTTTCGATACGATCTCCACCATAGATCTTCAACACTTCCGAAACCTGCTTCTACTGTTTATTGCATGGTTCCACTTCTGTTCACAATTCTGCCTTTTATCAACACATTGGGTTATGTTCATGTTCCTTTGTATTTTATTCGAAACTCTGACCTTGGTTTAAAACATAAACCACTTCATGATCCACCTTTAATATTGGGTCCCACAATTCTTTTTGCATACCATTCACATCCAACGGTCCATCTACTCTCGCACTCCAATAATGCTTTGGGCACTCATCTGATGGATGACACGTAATATCGTGCAAATTAACTTTTCTGGTTTAATCTTCAAATATTACGCGATATTCGTGGATTTTGAAAACCACCTCTATATTACGTGTCAAGCATAGACCTATATCACGTCTTTTGAGCAATTCTACTTACCGGTCTTGAGGTCGCGTGAGACTAGTTGTTTTGGGTTTAGAAACCACTATTCCTATTCATCGTCGGGTCCCACCATACTTCCTTTGTTTGTTTAACTGAACCTTCGGAATAGTGTTAATTCCTTTGTAAATGTTTCAGCAATACATTACTTAAGTGAACTCTTTTGTGCCCAATCCTTCAGAATATTATAATATGCACTTGCCCTGTAGGACCCATGTACTTATATCATCGCATCGCATCGCATCTCCGCTACATTACTCTGCCTCTCTGCTTCTTTTTCGATTGCGATATGCGATCGTATTGCATCACATATACAAATATCGAATCGTATCGCATCGCTTTTCCGCTGCCTCTACTTCAATTGCTTATTGTGATATACGATCGCATCACATCGCATCTTCAGTACATTGAATAGCATCGCATCATGTATTATGCTACTCTTTTGCTATTTTTGTTGCCTTTCTTTTGCTACCTCGGTTTCTTTGTGCTCCTTTGTCTTTCTTACTGCATAATTGCCTGATCTGCTCCTTTTCCTTGTTGCTATTTCTTCTCTATGATATTTCAGGTGCACTCCTGTCTTTTCCTTTGCCATCAATGAAAATATTTCCAACAATATCTCCCTTTGGCATTGATGGCAATACTCCAGGAGTTCCTCTGCTTGTCTTCTTTTGCTTTCTTTTCCTCCACTTTTGACATCAATGGAAAAGGGTTGCACATGTCCTAGTGTGGTTTCCAAACCTGATTCATTATACTCTGATCTTGAGGACCTGTTTCATGCACTGCTCACTTGCTATGGTACTTTTGTGACAATATTTGTTGACTGATCTCCCCTTAGAATGATGTTTTATATTTTGTTCTTCCCCTGGAATTATGTTGTCTTTTCATGTCAGAGAGTAGCATCTGCAGACACTACTCCTAGTTTGTCTCTTAGATACTCAAATGGTTCTTTAGCAAGAGGTTTTGTGAATATGTCTTATGTTTGTTCCTTTGTTGGCACATATTCCAACTTCACTATTTTCTGTGCTACTTGTTCTCTTAGGAAATGGTACTTGATTGGGATGTGCTTTGTTTTTTAATGAAGTACAGGATTTTTTGATATACTTATTGCACTTGTATTGTCACATTTGATAGAAATAGGTTCATCAATGCTTACCTTCATGTATTGGAGAGTTTGTTTCATCCACATTACTTGTGTGCAACATGCTACTGCTATTATGTATTTTTCTTCTGGTGTAGATAGAGCAATAGAAGTTTGCTTCTTGTTTAGCCATGCCAACAAAATTTTTCCCAAAAGAATGCACCTCCACTCGTGCTTTTCTTGTCATCCACACAGTTGGCTTAATCTTCATCTGTATATGTTTTCAACGTGAAGCTCTTGCCTTTTGGATACCATAGTCCATAATGTGCAGTTCCTTGTAGATATCTCAATATTCTTTTGACTGCTAGTAAGTGATTTTGTTTTGGTGTTGCTTGATATCTTGCCACAAGTCCTACTACCAACATAATGTCTGTTCTAGAAGCTATTAGGTATAGCAGACTTCCTATCATGGATCTGTAAATTTTTTGATCTACATCTCTTGATCCATCATTAGCACATAGTTTGCATCCAGTGATCATGGGAGTTGACAGAGTTTTGCAGTCTTCCATTTGAAACCTTTTCAACATTTCTCTTAAGTATTTTTCCTGTGAGATGAATGTTCTTGTGTTCTTTTGTTGGATTTGAAGTCCTAAATAGAAGGTGAGCTCTCTAATCATAGACATCTCAAATTCTGATTTCATTTCTTTAGAAAATCCTTTTGCTAGCTCATCCTTGTTGCTTCCAAACATGATGTCATATACATACACAACTACAATTAGGAGATCATTTTCATTAGCTTTTATGTACAAATTTCTATCTACTCCTCCTTTCTTAAACCCTTGTTTTTGAAAATATTTGTCCAACCTTGAATACCATGCACGAGGAGCTTGTTTCAGACCATATAAGGCTTTCGTTAATCTGTACACATAGTCATTTTTATCTGTCAATGAGAATCCTTCAGGTTGTTACATGTAGACTTCTTCCTCTAGATCTCCATTCAGGAAGGTAGACTTCACATCCATTTGATATACCTTAAAATCATGATAGCATGAAAAGGCCAGAAACATTCTAATTGCTTCCATTCTAGATATAGGAGAAAAGGTTTCATCATAATCAAGACCTTCAATTTGTGAATATCCCTTGCATACAAGTCTGGCTTTATTTCTGATTACCTACCATTTTTCATTCATCTTATTCTTGAATATCCATTTTGTGCCAATGACATTTTTCCCAGTGGGTCTTCGAACTAATTCCCAGGTATTGTTCTTCTCAATTTGGTCCAATTATTCATTCATAGCATTCACCCAATATTTGTCTTTGCTGGCTTCTTCAAACTTCTTTGGCTCTATTTGAGATAACATGGCTAGGTATACTTCTTTTGTCTGTTTAGCTAGTTGTCTTCGTGTATGGACTCCTTCATTCTTGTCCCCAATGATTTGATCTTCTGGATTATTATTTTGAGTATATCGTGAGAGACCTTTTGAGTTTAAATAAGTGTCTTTTGTTGTCTTTCTTAGTTCATCATCATCTTGGTTCTCTTCTTCATGATCTTCTGGAGGATTGCTGCAACTTGTACATATTGTCCTGTTTGGTAGATATTCATCAAATCTTACATCAATGCTTTCCACAATTTTTTGTAGTCTTTTGTTGTAGCACCTGTAACCCTTACTCTTGGAAGCATATCCTAAAAATATTCCTTCATCTGCTCTTGCATCAAACTTTCCTAGAGTTTCATCATTATTTTTAATGAAAAACTTACTTCCAAAGACTCTAAAGTGTCTGATTGATGCTATTTTACCATTCCATAGTTCATAAGGAGTCTTGTCACAGTTTGGTCTTAAATGAGCTTTGTTAAGAATGTGAAAAACTGTGTGTACTGCTTTTGCCTAGAAAGTTTGGGGAATGTTACTTTCTTGCATCATTGTTGTGGCTATCTATTGTACTAATCTGGTTTGTCTCTCTGATACTCCATTCTATTGAGGTGTACCTGCAATAGTAAACTGTTTTTCAATCCCATGCTCATTGCATAGGTATGCAAAATCATAGTCTGTGAATTCACCTCCTCTGTCTGATCTGATGCACTTTAGCCTGCATCCTGTTTGATTTTCTGCCAATGCATTGAATATCTTGAATTTCTCAAGTGCTTTCGATTTTTATTTGAGAAATTCTACCCATGTCATTTTGGAAAAATAATATATTATCAGAATGAAATAAGATTCTCCACTAGGAGATTTATTTCTTGAAGGTCCACATAGGTCCATGTGTACAAGCTGAAGTGGCCTATTCGTAGATAGTTCATCTTTGGTCTTGAAAGATGTGCGGGTCTATTTTCCTAATTGGCAAGATTTACATATGGTATTTGAAGGCTTCTTTATTGCTGGCATATCTCTGACTACATTATTCTTGCTCAAATTGATGATGTGGTAAAAGTTAACATGTCCCAATATTCTATGCCATAACCATTACCAATTAAGATATTATTGTGTGAAAAGAGCATCATGTGCAGCCATACAGAGTGAATGAGCTCCGATCAGAGTGAGGGTAAAACATGAAATGGTAAATACTACAGAACTAATCAAGAAGGAGATAGATTTGCCTACAGTCCAGTAAGGGATTCAGCTGCACATAGCCCTCCAACTACACCACCTTAAAATAAGCATAGGGGTAAGAAATCACCCGTACCTCCACCCCCAGAAGACAATATGGCCTCGAACATGAAGCTACCTACCTTCAAGGGCATAGGGAATGAAGATTTGGATCAGTTCTGGTTTGCCGCAGAGTCGGTATGGATTGTGCAGAATGTGGCTTGCAACACTGTGAAAAGGGCGCAGCTATCCCTTGCCTTTGAAGGAATAGCTTTAGACTAGTATATGGGATACATAGCTCAGCATGAGAATGCGACCATCCCAGAGCTTAAGAATGCCCTAAAACAACAGTTTCAGAAGCCTAAATCTTACTCTGAGATAGTGAATGACCTAAGAGACTTTAAAAAAGGGCCCTCTGAGTCTGTATGAGAGGCTAAGTAGTGGCTAAAGAAGGTAATAAGGGAAGGGGAATTTCTATATGATGAAAGACAACACAAGGAATGGTTCATTTCTATGTTACTGCCTCACCTGCGCGTACCTATGGGTCCACATGCCATTGAATCGTAGGAAAAAGCTTTGGATATTGCTATGAAGTTATAAGTTGCACCAAGAGATGATACTCAGTTGGGAGTACAAAAAATCCAAGGACAGTTGTAGATGATGCACATGGAGATCCAAAACTTGTGAAAGGACTGAGGGAAAGAAGCTAGCCCAGAAGTATGGTGCATATATTGTAGGGTATCTGCGCATACCAAGGATTAGTGCCCACTATTGGCGGACTAACTACAAGTGAGGGGACCTAGTCTATTGCGCCCTGGATGAAGTGGACCCACATTATGGTGTGATAATTCTCACATAGCTGGCCTGCATGATACTAACCACTGCCCCCGTCAGGGTGTGTATGTCCCAGAACTGAAGCAACAATGGTGCAGGTTTTTCCGATCAGTAGGATATAATGAGCAAAACTGCCAAACTTATGATCTAATAATATATGAGGGAACCTATATAGGGTACAATCGGACACTTCCTCACCAAGATCCCCCTCAGGCATAGGTGGCTCCCTAGCTAGGGGCAGGGAAGGGAGCTGAGGTGGAAGCGTAGGTAGGGGAAGAGGAAAACTTATCTGCTATAATTGTGGAGATGTAGGGCACTTTGCGAGGGACTGCCTGAACCCTGCAAGACAATCTGGCATATATTGTAGATAGCTAGATCATGTGATTGAAGACTGCCCAATTATAATAGCCAAAATGTAGGAAAAGCAACAGACACCTATGTAGAATGTACGGAGGCTTAAGGCAGAACCTCAAGATGAAGGAACAAGCATTAATGTCATACCACGCAGTGGCATGGCCACTGGGGGAGTTGAGGAGAAAGCTGCGGCTAAGCCTCTTATCCAAAAAGAAACCATCAAACAAGAAGGTTTGGACTTACAGAATGAAATTTTTTTTGCAGATCGCCAAGACTTTGTTAAGGCTAGTGCATCTACTCCTCAAGCCCCCGCAAACCTCAAAGTAGATGATGAGGTCAAACCATTTTTTTAGGAATGTATGAAGCTACTATGAAACCAACGAGCCGTAGAAAACCTCCAAGCCTTAATAGACAGCTGCGCAAAAAGAACTAATCCACCCCTAGAAGTTAAGGATGTGTACAAACTATACAAACATAAGAAACACACTGGTAAGAAAATGCGTCTAACAGCGCAGATAGGTGATTATGAAATGGATCAGGTTATTTTTGACCAGGGATCATTTGCGAATGTACTGCCTCAGAATACTTGGTAGTGAATGGGAGAACCAAAGTTGGAATGGTCCACTATCTAGCTGCGCATGGCCAATCAACATAAGATCACACCATTGGAGAGACTGTTAAATATCATGGTAGATATCACAGGAGTTAAGGTCTGGACCGAATTTGAGGTCATTCAGATTGTAGAAGATGCAAACCCCTATCCTGCTCTACTAGGATTGGACTAGGCCATAGATACGAGAGGTATCATCAACCTAAAAAAAATAAGCATGGTGTTTGAAAATGAAGGTACACGGGTGATAGTGCCATTAGACCCTGTGGAAGGAGAACGGTATATGGAGCCAGTGCATGAAGAAGAGGATGTGGATCATATTTATAAGCTAATTGTGCAAGATGAAGCTTGGATCAATCCCACAGCTGATGGTGTACTTTTCTAGGAAAAGGATAGAGAATGTTTCTCTGACTCCGACGGAGTGATGGAAAATTGGTAGAATTAGTTACATGATGTATCTACACTGTGATGTCTTAGAATCACCAAGAACTTTTGATGCATCTCCTCCAAGGTAAGAGAAATATCGTACTTTGATGGTTCTAGTAGTATTAAGGATTTTTTGCAAACATTTGAAGCTGAGGTTCCGAGAGAGCGAAGGTTATGGGCCCTTAATCTAGCCATGTGCACCACACCTGCGAGGTGGTGGGACACGCATAAGGGGGAATTCTGGGATTGGGAAGAGTGTAGGGATATGATGATCTTGTGATTTGAACCTCCAGTTCACTTGTGCGTAAAGTCATTCCTTGGGATGGAGAACCTGCATGAGCATTTCTTCGCTTGGATGGAGAAATGGTGTGACGAGACTACAGAAGAATGGGTCCTCCTGTTTATTCATGCCTTGGGACCAATTCACACCGCATGGTACTTATATGCAAAGCTACATCATCACACCCGCCACTGGGAAACATTAAAGGATGAATTTGTAGGAACATTTGGGTTAGAAGGTACAACGGAGGCACTTGATAAAGCTCTGTATGATATAGATACCTTTGCATTTGATGAATCACGCCCTTACACAGCACTTGGGGCACCAACATGGGAAATGAAGATGCGGGATATTGTCAACTGCCGCAATATAGCCATCGAAGAATGTGATGAATATCCGCGCAATGTCTCTATCCCAGAATTTGAGGGAGAGTGTGCAGTTGCGGGACCCCCACTACAAACTGTCGATGTTACGAAGCCTCTGAAGCTGCGAGAAGTCAACATTGGCATGGAAGAGCAGCCTAAGTTGGCTAAAATTAGGGATTATTGTGATGATGATACAATAGGAAAATTTGCATAACTACTCACAGAATATCAGGACTTATTCCCAACAACGTTTTTGGAGCTTAAGGGGATCACAAGGGACTTAGGGGTCATGCACATTACGTTAAAACCAGATGCGTACCCTATGGAGAAGTTCCCTTATCATCTGAATCCTAAGTATAAGCAAAAGGTTAAGGAAGAAATCAATAAAATTCTCACCGCGGGTATCATCAAACCGATCGAACAGTCGGACTGGGTAAGTCTGATGGTGGTTTAGGAGAAAAATACGAAGGGGGAAATATGAATCTATGTGGACTTGCACAAATTGAATGATGCCTGCATGCATGATCCCTTTCCCACGTTGTTCTCAAATGAAATCCTTGATAGCGTAGGAGGGAAGGAAGCGTACTCATTTACTGACGGGTTCTCGGGCTACCATCAGATCAGAATCACACTTGAATATTGCAGAAAAACTATGTTTCCTACTAAATGGGGATCCTTTCATTATACGTTCATGCCATTTGGACTCAATTATTCCCCTACCATATTTTCACGAGTAGTAGTCGCAGTGTTTAAAGAGTTCATACACAAATTTTTAGAGGTTTATTTTGATGATTAGACTGTCTTCAGCTTAGTAAAGAAGCATGTTTGGAACCTGCGCATGATGTTGGATGCCTGTATAAAACACCAGATTTCTCTGAATATTAAGAAGTGCATATTCCTTTACCCTTCGGAATCTTGCTCGAACATATATTTTGCTGACAGGGGTTGATGGTTGACCCTGCGAAAGGCATAGTTATTATAAATTGGCAATACCTACAACTGAGAAACAGCTGCGTTCAATCCTCGAACATACAGGCTACTATAAGAATTTTATTCAAGGATACACACTGATCACAGAGCCTATGGAAAAATTTCTTAAGAAGGATGTTTTTTTTTTTTGGGATGAAGAATGTCAGAAAAGCTTTGAGCTACTCAAGGAGAAGATGGTCTTTGCACCTATTCTCATCATTCTTGATTGGGAAAAGGTATTCCATGTTCACGTAGATGCATTAGGAATTTCCCTGGGAGCAATCCTTATGTAGCCTAGAGATGGAGACATTGATCAACCAGTTGCATTTGCTAGTGGGAAACTTTTTGGTGCAGAGCGCAACTACTCCACCACGGAGTGGGAGGGATTGGCCATGGTCTATGCATTACAAAATTATTAGGACTATCTGTTAGGAGGACACTTCAAAATGTTTAAGGATCATTCAGCTTTGAAGTACCTGGTGAATAAGCTTGTGTTGGGGGGGGGGGAAGAATTTGCCGATGGCTACTGCTATTCTAGGAATACGACTTTGAGATCATTGTCAAGCTCGGGAAGTTGAATGTTGGGCCAGATCACTTGTCCCAAATTGAGAGTGGCAAGGAGCCGACCAACCTAGAAGAATAATTACCTTATGCGCAGTTGTTTTCTATTAGGGTAGTTGATGCGCACTTCGCCGACATCATTCAATTCTTGACTATAGGCATGGCACATGCAGAGTATTCTGTACAACAGAAGAAAGAGCTGGCAACCCACGCTGTGAATTCTACCATTATCACATGTCATATATATAAGATGGGAGATGATGAAGTGTTGCGAAGGTATGTTTTGGAGCATGAACGACATGCTATCTTGGCAGAAGCCCACAACGGGGTAGCAAGAGGTCACTATGCAGGGAAAGCAATGATGCAAAATATCTTGAGAGCTGGATTATGGTGGCTTACCCTGCATAGTGACTCTCACGACTATTGTAAGGCCTGCAATACATGCCAATGAAGGGGAAGGTCATCACGAAGAGATGAAATTCCCCTTCAACTACAAATGGCCCTACAAGCATTTGAAAAATGGGCCATTGATTTTGTAGGACCTATCAACCCACCCGGAAAGAAGACAGGTGCGTGTTATATTATAAATGCCACTAATAATTTAACTAGGTGGGTCGAAGCCCAAGTGGTGAAGGATTTCACTATAGATACTGCTACGCACTTCATCTTTGAGTAGATTCTGACCAAATTTGGATGTCTGAAAATCTTGATGAGCGATATAGTTAAGCATTTTGTTAATGAAACAATATAGGCCTTGATGGAAGAATTTTTGATCCATCATGCGAAAAGCACTCCGTATCATCCCCAAGAAAATGGAGTGGTTGAAGCTTTTAATAAAGTCTTGGAGCACCCACTGACTAAGATCTGTAACACCGATCACAACGACCGAGATGTGTGCATCCCGTCTGTTATTTGGGCCTATCAAACCACCTATAAGAAGTTTACAGTGAAAACATCGTTTAGGATGGTCTATGGCAAGGAGGCCATTATGCCCATGGAATACATTGTTCCTACCATGTGCATCACAGCCTTTACGAATATGGCGGAGCCTGATATCATGGAGGAGAAATTAGCATAGCTTGTGGCTTTGGAGGAATATATTTTCATTGCTAATTTCCATCACCAAGTTCATAAGGTTTTGGATAAGGCATGGCATGATCAACATATTTGACAAAATACCTTTGCGGAGGGAAAATTATTCCTACTGTATTATAGCCAGTTTACGAAATACCTAGGGAAGTTCTGATAACACTGGCTAGGGCCCTATACAGTTAAAGAAATCATTGATGGCAGAGTTGTTCGATTAGCCACCCTATGCGGTGATATGCTACTTGGATATGTCAATGGCAATCGGCTCAAACCATATCGGATCAAATGACTATATGGCCAGAGTAGCTGTATGAAGTGGGGTATGCCCACCAAGGAAGGTAAGCACAAAAATTACCATGGTACACATAGGAAGCGGCTGCATATTCGGAAGTCCAGAGAGGTGCACGGGGGGCATAGGAGCATGTTCAGAACGCAGAAGGTGCGTTGGAAGAATAGACGTGTGCTAAGAGAACATGGGGTGCGTTGGGTGCATAGGAGGTATGCTGGGACTTCAGGGGTGTGCTAGGCACATAGGAGGTGTGAAAACTAGCCATTGGAATAGTAAAATCAGGTAAAAGGAAAATTTTACTGTTGAAAGGAGCAGGCGGCTGGAATTTAATGAGGCAATTTTGGCAGAGTTTTTACCGTTTACTTGATGATAATTTCAGGATAAGGTTTACCCAACTGTTGGTCGATCGAAAAGGCTATAAAAGGAGAAGGATAGATCAGACAAGGGTTCCGTGTCACTTGAATATTTTGTACTTGTCGTGTTTGTCCTTGACAAGTTTGTGCTGTAAGAGTTTCTATGCCTATTGCATCCCCTTCATGTCTAAGCATCCTACGCCCTCTGACAGTAGCAACCCAGAGTTCATTTTCCACGCCAGAATGATGGCCTCTAATCCCATTAAAGCCTTAGAACTAGTGACCTCGACATAACAAGAATCCGAGGAAGTAGTGTAAGTCGAACTAGAAGTCGAGGAAGTTATATCTACGTTGAGTCAAGCAAAGAAGAAGGGGAAAGAAAAAGCATAGGGGTCGAGGAAACCCGCGAAATGGGTTGGGGTGAAGCGTCGTACTTCCCCACGAAATGTAAAATCCCTGCGAATGGCACCCCAGGCACATTCGTCCAAACCAGCAAAGCGACCTCTGCTTGCTCAATAAGAGGCCCAAGTAGCCAAACCAATCAATTGGCTGCCACTTTTTGTTTGGCCCCACAGGCCCTCGACACACACACTGAAGAGTCTCAATGGCCTGCGCACCTACCTGCAAATGTCGCTAACCCCTGGTGTGGTCCTCATCATTGGCAAACCTTTTGGAAGGATCCATGAGGTGAAATTTTATGATCATGACTTGGCCACTTTGGAGGCCTTCCCTGAGTTGGAACCCGAATTATATCTTGACAGAATATAGGAAGATGACGGGATCAAGATTTTACCCATGCGTTGGGTATGCAGTTTGGCAAGGTCTGGGCTCTTAAACCTGCTAAGGATGCGGCACTTCAGCCACTACAATATCGCGGACCGTCTGGTACACTAGTTTCTCACCCTAGTCCATGATGGCTACTTATGGATCTAGGATTGAATCCCCATCGATGTTGTGCTCATTCATCGAATTACTGGTCTTCTCGTGAAAGGGTTGAACCCTCTGCAGTGCATTGGTAAGAAGTATGGGGGGGAGATCACTGAACATGTGCGCAAAACCTACCATGTGGAGCAGAACACTCAAGGCTTCGTAATCAAATCCATCAGCAACCCTGGTACACAGTTGGGTACCCTGTTATTGGCATGCAAGATGATGTGAAAATGCCAGGTGGCCTCCATCGCCATGTATGTAATTTAGTTTGTAGGCCGGTGCAAGAAAGGGGTTTGCTTCAATTGGTCCCAGTACTTGTGCAATGATTTTTTGGCCAATGTCCATGAATCCTAGGAGTAGGGAAGAGCATTTTGTTATTCCTGGTTGTTGCTTCTCATTGCGTTGGTCACCTGGGAAGCACTTGAGGAATCAGTCATCCTTGAGCTCACCGAGACATGTGCGAGGGGAATCGATATATGAACTTGTGGGACACTAAGGATGCGAAATGCATCGAGGACAACTAAGTCTTCTGGGTGTTGTTTCAGAGTTGGCTCGTAGTAGCTATCAACTCCCGACCACGTCTGTCACCAACCATCTATGATAAGTATAAAAGCATCACTGCATTCCAGGTGACTATGCATAACTTCCAAATCTGAGGCCGCAAGGATCCTACGTGGACTTCACTCCCCTATATGGCTGTCGATGAAGAAATTGACTATTTAATTTTGCAATGGCCTCCTCACTGGAAGATAGGCTTCAAAAAAAGTGCGAAGGGCACTGAAGGAACAAGAACCATGAAGGTTACCCCACCTATCATCACCAAAGAAACTGGATGCTTGAGAAAAAGCATGGGGAAGGGTGTCAAAGCCACTTCACAAAAGGGTTCACAACCTAGAAAAAATATTGGGAAGGGCGCAGAAGTAGCAACGCAGAAACATGCATAGCAGGATCTCGGTACCGAAGGTTAGGAGGCGAGAGGTGCTAACTCCCCTTAGGGAAAAAAGCGAATGGGTGAACTTGCTAAGGGGAAATGAAATAAGCAGTGCTCCCAACAACCAAAACATGGTGAAGTGGTTACACTGACTGAAGGGGACCTCGAGAAAATCACAGATGCAGTTACTTTGGCTGCAGAAGAAAAATGGTTGGCTCTGGAAGAGTAGTAGAAAGCCACGGTCGACACACTTCACGCCGAGCTCTGAGCTCTGTAGCTGAAGACATACACGCTACAAACAAGTATTATTCAGGTATGAATGGCCTCAGCAACTAGCAGTGTAGCACTTGTTACAGTGGAAAGCCACCTCTGTTCCCTGCCAGGCACAACTCTCACGATAAGTCCACCCAACTTGGGAGTGGAAGTCCAGGCCTGTGCAAAGGTAAAGCTAGATCTAGCTAGGTTGCTACATGAATCATTACAGGTTCTCCACACCTCCTTGTTCAAAGAAATTCAACACCGGGACCATCGACTGCACTAGCAGCTTAGTGTAGCTACAGACAATTGAGGAAAAAAATGCTCAAGTTTCCTAGGTACATATTGCATGTACCCTCGCTACCATGCAGAAAATGGAGCTGGAACACCTCATTAGTAGGCTCTGCGTAGATGTCTCCAAAGATATTCCAGCTTCTTCCACCCCCCAGGCCAAGATTTAGGGGTTGGTTGCAGCATTATGGGCCTCAAGGACCGAGATCCAGGTAGTCAAAATGGAGATGGAGCAACAGATCACATATTTGCAGGCCAAATTGCAGCCAGAGACACCACCAGAGGTATGGGCCCTACGAACTGCGCTAGTTATGGCGGCCATGAATGTGATTACAGGACATATTTCTTAGCGTGCCCAATTACTGGAAACAACTATGCAGTTATGGACCAAGGTGCAGCGTGACCCTCTCCTGTGTGAAATCAACCAGGACCTGCGACAAAAGGAAGAAGTGTTTGAGCAGCTAGAAGCCACTATGCCCACTCTGATTCCTGCTCAATGATTAGCATGACTGCAATTCAGCCATTCCCTTCAGGATGATATTGACGAACTCTTCCAGAAGAAGAAGACTCTCAGCAACCGCCTTAAGATGTGGGCTGATGAAGCCCTCAAGCTCTCTCAGGATATTTATTTCAATGTTAAACAACTAAACGAGACTCTAGAGAGCATCAAAACTGTGACAAAGGGACCAAATTCATAAAAATTGGTGTATATTGCTCAGAACCCTATTGCTCAGAGTTAAGGATTGCTACCCCCAATGGTCAAGGCGATCAGGTTGTTGCAGGCGCAGGTGGAGACCCCACAGCCAGAGTGACTTCGGACGAGTCACAAGATTGTGTTGGGGGACTGTTGGAACAGGGTCCCCTAAAGCTGCAAATTTTGTACAATTTTGTATATTTTTGGTCTTAATTAGTCTAGTGCAGGGGTTTTAGGGTGGGTCAAAGCCCTGAATGCATTGTAATGTGTCAAGGGTAGACCAAGAGTCTGCAAACCATAGTTTGTGGACCATTGGAAGCATAGGCTAAGTTGATATAAATAGATGAACATTTTGAGTCTTAAGGTAGAGAAGAATTAAGTCTAATGCTAAGTGTGAATTGTTAGATCTATTGGGTCATTTGGGTAAGGACTCCTGCTGGCTGTGTGCACGGAGTTCCTTAGTCCTACTGTGTGCCGACCTTGCTGGTTGTGTGCACAGGTTGTGTTCAGATTGTACTGGGTTTTGGATGCTAATTTATGTAGATATAGTTAAAGTAGCTCTGTGTGATCGAATCTGATGTGTTACTATTAATGTGAACCTTTCGGATCTGTTTGAACTAAGAATATAGTTGTGTTATCTATTATGCTGTGAGTCTGTCTTTGTTATGGTATATCTATAATCTGTTATTGATGCATTATGATATTGTGTACTGATAACTGTTGATACGCACGTGGATGTGAAGGTATTGACTAGATCTATAGCTCTGTTATATTATGGATTATACTATTAACAAACATGTGAACATACCTGTCTTGTGTGAACACGATAGGTTGTGAACCTTGATCTACTTGACTTACCTACTCTCTCTCTAGGTGCAGAAACCTGGTTCCAGCACCCTCCCATATTGCTTCGAGTGAGACTTTGCTCTGCGCAAGCAGGTCACTACCGAAAGGGCCAATAGTATAGGGGTTTGTTTGCAAACCTTAACCTCCGAACTTGGGTCAGGACCACTCGAGCCAACACTTCTCCTTCACCTTTGTACTTCACAGTCATAAGTGAAGAAACCTACACCTATATCCATATGAAAATTTTTAATTACCAATTTATATACAACTTGTAAGACCACACTTTCCAAGAGTTGATAACACACTCATGGTCAAGTTTTACAACATAAACCATACCATTTTCTATCCAACTAAAGGTAAAAATATCACTATGTTTCATATGAAAGTGATGTTATACATTCATCACTTTTACAAACATTTTTGAAATATGTTATTTACAATGGTGGCCACACTCAACTACTTAGAAATGCTACTCATCTCTTACCTAACCAAGTTAATGGACTCTCTTCCTGTAGCTATCTTCCTTGTTGAACTGCTTCATTGGTTAGTTCCTTCATCTGTACTTTCATGAGCTTCTTGTCCTTATTTGGGTGTAGCTTTGGATGGAGCTTAAAACACGTGGATCTATGATGTCCACCTTTGTTACAATGGTTGCAATGGTTCATCTTTATCTATACTTTCTTGACCTTCTTTGAACGGTTGTCTTTGGTGCAAGTCTGGAAAGGAGATATTGCCTTAGCACTGCAAGGAAAAGACCCTCTAGCGGATGTTTTTGAGGAACCCCTTATAAAAATATCATAGACATCCATTTGTAGCGAAGGTTACTAGAGGAGGTTGGCAGGTGGAGGTTTTTGCGGATGTTTTTTTTTTCCAATGTGTTTCTCATTCTAAACTGCACCCGTGCATTCCACTAGATAAAGCACTGGTGCGTACTAAAAATTGGCACACCAGGACACCATGCGCTCAGTACAAACCCACCCAGTGCATCTCATTACTATAACGCACTGGTGCTCTACACAGATTGAATACCACTGCGTCCTAAATCCCTGTGCCAAAACTGAAATAGCCTAGTGCGATTGGAAGAAACTGCCCGGTGTGCCTAAAAAACCCGCCCACTAGAACATGATTAAATAAAAAATAATTACAACCAAAATTCCACATTTTTCACTTTTTATTGCTCCAAATATCTCAAGCACCGGTGCAAATTTTCCTTATGTAAGGCACTTTGCCATCGGTGCTCCCATTGCATGCATTTCTGTTGTCCATTTCCCACCATATCCATTTCGAATTTTGCAAAACGGTAGGAAATTTTAGTTTTACAAATTATACAGCCAATATGCCTCCTTCAAGGCCAAATGTATAGGTATTTTATTTGTTTTTCCATCATTAAAAATTTTAGCGGATTAGTTTTCTAAAATAATTTAAAATTCACCTTATTTTAAAAAAAATTCCTGCGCGCTATGCTCAAGCCGTTTGGCTTGCACAGGTTCGTGGTGCTGCCTATAAATTTACAGGATGCACCGTGACTGGTGCTAATGGTATCTGCACTAGTTCAAGGGCGATACCAAAATAGTGCACCGTGCTTTTTTAAAATTAAAAAAATCATAGTGCGGTCGGTTACCCGGCCGCACCTTTGACCATGTCGAAGTGCGGCAATGCGGTGTGTTGACGGAAATATGCGCCTTGGGGTGAGTATTTTTGTTAGCACACCACCCTCTTGAACTGGACATAGTCAATGGTGTAGTCATGTAAACAACCACACCTTTGACTATGTAGTGATTTCAGGAGAGTGGTGCGCTTCCTAAACTATATGCCTCGGGGCGTATAGTTTGGTTAGCGTACCGCCCTCCCCATATTGGTACGTATTCAACTGTGCGGTCGGTTATACCACCACACCATTGACTATGTAATGATACTAGAAGGGTAGTGTGCTGATGAAACTATCCACCCTAGGGTGAGTAGTTTTGTCAGTGCACCGGCCTCCCGAATTTGTTCATAGTCAATGGTGCGATCGGTTAAATGAACGCACCATTGTGGGCGGTATTTGGCGGTGCGTTGAGATAGGATAGGTCATGATTTGTGGTGCCACGCAAATTTCCGAGGTGCACCACGTCTGGTGCACGATAAAACGAGACGCATTGTTACGGGTACTTGCCTATTTTTGAGCGCATGCGTGTACAAAAAATTATATATATATATATATATATATATACATGTCTCATTTATTAAAAAATTGTATTTAATATGTGAATCATTCAGCAACATCAAAGGAGAGAAGAGAGGGAACAACAACAACAACATGTGGACTAGTATAACGTGGTTCGCTTGTCGGAGGCACGACAAAGGGAGAGATATATGTACCCTCGCCCTATTACAGCAACCACCCAGGCGCTCCTAACGGAGACAGGCCACCTCAAGTTCTATGAAAAGGCTACATCCCTGAAGGGAAATGGTGAGTTATTGCGACAGCTTATCCACAGGTGGAATGCCCACCGACAGGCTTTCTAGGTTAGTCCTAACTAGTGGTATGCACCCATTAAGAAGGACATCTATTTCATTATTGGCCTATCGAGGAGGGGGGTGGATTTTCCCTCGTTCATAGAGGTCCCCATTAGCTATGCAACAGGGAGTCAGTTGGTGTACTCGCAGGAATACATTAACACAGATATATTATCTCCTGCATATTTTCAAGTCTATTGTGTTTAGTTACATATTTCTTCATTTGGTGGAGAGGAGGTGAGGTGCCTCTCACTACTGATTTCGACCATTTCACACCATACCAGTGATGGGTAACGCATTAGTTGCACACTCTATTTTATGTTTATTCTTTATTATAGGTGACACGACTTTTGAGGTGTTCTGCCATTTTTTTGTGGCAGTTTTGTACAACTTTAGATAGATGTCGTGCTCAGGCACAAGGGAGGGTGAACTTCCCTTTTCCATTAGAGCTATTTTGTTTATTTTTTTATAGGTTTCCAGAGACTAGGCCTACTTTTTTTCGTAGCCTCATAGGCTGATGATGCATGTACGGATGCATATGTGAGGACAGATGATGCCCAAGAGGGGTGAGTCATAGTTTTCCGCGAGGATATCGCATGATGCACTAGAGTTGCCAGCCAATGTTGATGAGAATCCCTTTAATCTCGTCCCCTATCCATATGTTGGTTTGGATTGGCGAGGGTGTCCCAAAATCCTCTTCATAGATGATGAGCCGCCAATTGATAGAGGTAATATTACTATTTTCTTTAAATTTATTATAGCATGTTCTTTAACTTGTTTTTATTAAATTGTTTAATGAAATTTTCTAATTATTATTGTGTGCTTATATATATTTTGCAGACATTGGTTCATTTGAGGGCGATGAGATGCCACTGCCACCAAATGATCCAGGTGTAGATCCTAATGACGATCAGGAGATGGCAGATGTTGAGGATCAAGCTAGTGTAGATATAACTGGTCCTCATGTTGCGCAAGTACCGAATGGTGTGAGGCTTAGGCCTGACACCAGATTTAGAATGGAGTTGGGCGACCAACTTTGTGGACTTCTTGTGGAGGGGGGAGTCATTCCAGCCACTATGAGAGAGATAGAATTCAATGCTAGGATGATAGAGATGTGGAGAGGCATGCCATGTGACATGTTGACCCTAATGCATCATCTTGTAGGAGCTACCAGCTTAGTGGCGCAGTTGAGGAGGGCCCTTTGATGTAGGCATGGTCAAGACGCATTACATCGACAGTGGAGAAATGAAACATCATCTGATGATCATGATCAAGGGAGTGATCATCGTTCACCTCGAGCTGCATATAAGCAGCCTACGTCATCGACCAAAAGTCATGATTATGACCAGGCTATACCATCCATGTCAAGTCAACCTTCTCAACCTGCAACATTCAGCATTCATGATCATGAGCAGGCTAGACCATCCATGTCAATTCATCATGATCAACAACCTTTAGCATCCAGCAGTACTCATGATAATGAGCAGGCTAAACCATCCATGCCGAGTCATCATGAGAAGCCACAATTGATCCTAATAAGCATGAGGCACCACCAGATCAACAGGCACATGATGATTGGCATCTATCTAAGCTTGTCGAGGCTACACCATTGATTGAGAAGGCCTCGACTAGTACTACTATTGATGATGTACCACCAACTGATATTTGACATTGATATTACAGTTGTATATTTTTTACATTATACAGTTATATATATATATATATATATATATATATATTCCATGTATTTTATGTTCATGTTGCAGTTGTACTGAATTTACATGTTGGTGACCATCATGATGTGTATATTGTTAGGTCATATTAGATATGTTCATTTAATGTGTAGCTTGCAGATAGATGTGTATGTGATAGCAGTTATTTGACCTGATATGTCTATTTGATGTTTGTATTGTGATGATGTTAAACAATGCTTGTGTTTTGTTATTTGATCATGATCACTATGATTAGATGATGTTAACGAATTTGAATGTGTTTTTTAGTCGAATATGATGTTTGTACAATGGTTCCCATGATCGTCATGTTTATTTTTAATATTAAATCATGATATTTATTAAATATTATGTCATGATTGTAATTGAAATTTTAATTTTAATTTTATGTAAAATTGTAAAATTGTAATTGTATTTGTAATTTTAATTTTAATTGTAATTTTATGTAAAATATTTGTAAAATTGTAATTGTAATTGTAATATCTAATTTATTGTGAAATGATTGTAATTGCAATTTAATTTTAATTGTATATATGTAAAATTGTAAAATTGTAATTCTAATTCTAATTGTATGTAAAATCCTAAAATTGTAATTGTAGTGGTATATATGTAAAATTCTAAAATTGTAATTGTAATTGTATGTGAAATTGTAAAATTGTAATTGTAATATGGGTTCTGAAGGGAATATGGGTTGACGCCATTCATGGCTATGCTGATTCGTAGACTTCGTACTTCATCCTTGAATTTTTTGGGCCATGTATCCTCTATATGCTTCATGGCTATTAAATCTGTTGGGGTTTTCATAAATCCCAACTCACTTCTGTGTGAGGCATGCCATCCTTGCAGCATAGCTAATTCTTTGAAACAAAAGAGCCTTTGAATCCTTGGGATTATAGGCATGTGCCTCAATATCTTAAAATGAGGACCACATGATTTACCATTATTTTTTTATTTATCATACCTGTCATGACCATATTTAGACATATCTCTTTGTCTGCATATTCTTCTCTATATAGAATACAATTATTTTGAAATGCATGATACTATATGTACTCAACACCCAACATTTTCAACATTTTCTTTTCCTCTTCGCAGCTACCGAGCAAGACATTATCACTCGGAAGAACCTTATATTTGAATAACCTGCAGTTGGTGATCATGGAAAATATTAAATTTACATTAATGCCAATATAATTATTAACGTTCATAAAATTGACCATTTGCAACGTTAATTTTGTGATTATATTTTTCAAAATTATATAAGGGAGGACTTTATGGTAACTTACCTCAAAATTTCTGAGAAACATGCATTCGAAAAGCCAAAATTTTCTTTCAAGTTGTACAGTAACATCGTTGTCCCCAACTGGGTAGACTTTGAATGACTGCCAGATCCAAAGAGAGGGGTGGTGGAAGCAAAATTAAGGATTTCGAAAAAGGTGTCAGTGATATGAGCATCATCCCCTAGCTGATCATCATTTGGAATGCATCTAACAACATTGTATCCATGGTAGTCATATCCCTCAAGTAATCATCCATACCAACCTCTATTTGATTGCCTCCATTGCCAACTTGTGAAGAACTACTCTTTCTATAGTCATTCCTAATTGGTGAATCTGGACATAGTGGGAATTGAATCGATGGTTGGTTCAACCATTCTTGGTATTGTTCCTCTCTGATTTTTTCTCTTAATTCAACCTTCTCTCAATTTTACATTGTCGTGGAGTGCAATGGAAGATAGTAGGTCGGTCACTCATCATCACTAGAATCCTAATAATTTCAAAAAATAATTTTGAACATGATTAGTACAAAATCTATGATATCAATTCGTAAGAACATTGACAATGCATGATTAATTGGTTTGACGTTGAAATAATTACATTAATATACCAAAAAATTATTATTACCATCATTGTCCAAGGATTGTGGATAGAATATGAAATATTGTTACAATTGGTAGGGTGAAGCAGCTATCCATTTTCATCTACCAAATGCGCCTTGTGGTATGCTGCTCTTGAAAAGAGCTTCTGACATTTTGAAGCTGTTTGAATATTTTGTGCATCTGAAATCAATTCTGAATCTGCATGAACCTGCAAATTTGTATACATTATAAATTTTATTAAGATGATTGACATGGATAAAAAACATAAATTCAATTATGAATAATTGTTCATTTGATATAATTATGATATTTTCTCCCTGCATTTGAGAAAAATCAACAATAAATTTTGGTGTACACACCTAAAATTAATTCCAGTGCCTTAAAAATGGACTTATTGTTATTGGTGCTAATGTACAGATAATCGCACCGGTGCGTTTTAGTTACTGTGCACTAGTTTCATGTTATTAACTGATGCACTGGTGCAATGTTATTAATTGACGCACCGGTGACGAATAGCCACAAAAAAAAAAAAACGCAATTTTATTTTTTTTAAGTGAAAAAAAAGCAGTAAATTGAAAAATGGGTAGAAAAATATTTTTGAAATATAAAAAATTATTTAAATACTAAAAACTTTTCATTATTTCACTATTTTTGCAAAAAAAATCAGCCAGAGATTTTGTAATATTCCCAATCAACCATGAGCTAGTTGGAATATTCAATTTTGTTTTACTACTTTGTTTAAAGAATAAGAGGACAATGAAGGTCCATAATTCTCCTTAATAATGAATAAATCAATGCCACATATGAAAGAGATAAATATTGGTAGATTAATTAAGCCCCCTTTGGAGTGAAAAGGGGTTGGATCACCTTGACTAGGTCAACCTTGACCAAATCAACAACGCTGTCATGGAGGAGTGGTCATCAATAAGGGACAACGTAGTTTTAGATGGAGATGCTTTGTGTGGAAGTAGTGCTATTATTGGATGGGGCTTAGGGTTTGCAAGCTCATATCTTATTTAAGGAAGAGGATGGAAACCATTGTTCATTATGTTATGTATTTGATATTTCTGAATATATGGTCTATTTAGACATATATATTTCTCTTGTTGTTTAGCTGAGATTGAGTGTTGTTTAGCACAGGGTGTTCCTAATCGGGAATCCAACCTCTTCCATTGAGAAGCTCTTAGAGGAGTATTGTACTAAATTTTCCACTATCAGACTTAATATGAAGCTTCATATTTCATTTATAGCGCAGATCTTGGTTTGGTTGTTTTGCAGGTTGCAGTAAGTGGATTCTAGATCTAGGCCATTTCATTGCTCATTTTCAGTGGAGGAGGCTTCCTTTCCAATGGGAGGACAATACTGAAGGCCTTTGTGCATATTTTCATATCTTAGCATTAGGCCAACTGGTTATTTATCCCGAAAATGCATTTTACTTCCATATCTACGTTATTTCTGTAGGAGGAGTTGCAGGGTGGTTTAGCACACCATTTGGAGAGTTGATTTTCCAGTGAAGGGGATCTGCCTTTCACTTAGAGGATCTATTGGAGGAGGCTATTCTATTGATCATATCAGATTAGCCACACTTTCTAGATCTATATTTTGCAATAGATCTGTAGCCTTAGGGCCTAGATCTACATCTTGTACATGGTGTTTTGTTGAAAACCCTTAAGGGGTTCTTCAAAGGAGGGTGTATAGTGCTTAGATCTGTAATAGATATATCTTTTGAGGCACATATCAGCCCTAGATATGATGTATAATCACTTGCTGTAGCAGAGCTAATAATACAACATTGTAAGGGTCTTCCTGATTTTATATATAGTTGCAGCACTTCTTTTTGAGGGATTTTTTCCATTAGAGGCTTGTACTTTCTAGTTGTGCATCTTATGGAACATTTCTTATGTATATTTTTATGTTGTTATAACATATGAAAGGTCTCCATATTGGCCTCTTTCTTTTAAATTATGTTTTACACTATTTTTCCAGCATTTTTCTCTATATTCCTGCTTTTCCCATTTGGAAATATTACAGTGGTATCAGAGCATAATCTTGGCACAGCCTGTGCATCTTAAAAAGCCAATATGTCATCTGAAGAAGGAGATCCTCTTACTGATAGAGAGAAGAGGTATCAAAGAATAATACACTGGAAGTTTGATTATACAAATGAAAAAGAAGACAAGGGTAAAACCCCTTTATTTGGAGGAGAAGATAAAGAGAAGGAGTTCCCTAAGATCCTTCTTAGAGCCATGCAAGACATTGCTAGAAAGATCAAGGAGATGAGAATGGACAGATTCAAGGAATCCCCTAAAATATTTCATCATGGTGAAGGCTTTGGCATGTCTCATCACTCGAATGATTGACCAGTGCAACAACCACAAGTTTCCCAACGCTCTACAATGCCTACATTTTTGGCTATGGGAAATGAAGGGTTTCAAGAGCAAGAATCCCTTGAAGACTATTTTATGGAGTATGAGTCTCAAACTCAGAGATCCAAGGACCACTTGAGTTTTCAAAAGTTTTGTCAAATCAAGTACAATAGAATACCAAGGCATCACAATAGAAGTGGTGGATTCATTCAAAATCATGATCGACACCACACTATGGGAAGATTTTTCTAACCCAACTTTGATAGGTCATCCAAGTGCACCGCCAAATCATGGGTAGAGAAACTTGACATCTACTTCCATTTGAACAAATTTCTAGAAATGGAGGCCATTAAGATAGCAGCGCTGCACCTTGAAGATGAAGCACATGATTGGTGGTTCCATGGCTTATCTACATTGGGTCATGCCAAAGTGACTGCATCTTCAAAGTTCAATAGGAGGCTGGTGGAAAGATTTTATAGAAAATATCCTGAAGCACCATTCATGGGGCTTTCAAAGCTAAAACAATCAGGTAATCCATAAACTTAAATTTTTGAATTTTTAAGACTTTCCATTATGGTTCCTGATTTATCTGCAGCAAGAAGGGTGTGTATGTTCATTGATGGGTTAGATGAACCTCGTCATGGGTTGGTTAAGTCTACCAAACACATTACCCTACAAGATGCCATTGAAAGGGCTAGATTCATTCAATATTCCTTGCCAAAAGCAAAGAACATTTCAACATAAGCCCTCTTTTCTATCAAAGGGAAAAGAAGAGAAGGCTTCTCCTTCAAAGGAGAGCCAATATAAAAACCCCTCGATGATGATGTCTGGAAAGATCTGAGGAGGAGGCTTTTCTTTACATGCCAAGAAGCTTGGGCACCCAGACATAGATGTGCAGTTGGAAAGGAACATCACATAGAGGTCTTCTTAGATGACAAGGAGGAAGAAGAAGATGAACCAAGAAGATGTCATAGCACTGACACTACAGGAGATGAAAAAACACGATCGAGAGATGGGAATGGGGCATTTGCTCCAATTGGAGGGGCTCATGCATCATTTAGAGGAGTACCTAAGTACTTGAACTTAAGAGTTTAGGGTTCCATCATGAATCAGAGGGTTTCTATTTTGGTTGATAGTGGGGCTACCCACAATTTTATTGATGCCCAAATAGTGCAAAGGAGGGCAATACCCATTGATTCTTTTGAGGGATTTTCTATTTTGGTCCTAGGAGATAGAACTATGAAATGAATTCACTATGTTCCATCCTTATCAATAACCATGGGAACATATATATTGACTGATCACTTCTTTGTGGTTGACACATCTGACACCAATGTCATATTGGGTGTGCAATGGTTGATTACTTTGGGGAAAGTCACCACTGATTAGGAGACTTTGCAGATGGAATGGGTGGATAGGAAGAGTGGAAAAGCTCAAATGATTAAAGGCATGCACACATATCTCTCACATACCACTTCCACACAAAAATTAGAGATGGATTTGTGCAGTGGAAGAAAGGACCTAACAATCCCATATATTATGCTTATGAGGTTGCTCCATGGGACACTATTATCTAGTGGCAAACCACCTGGGAGGCCACCTGATTCTGATTTGGTGAGATATATCTCATAACATGATGCTCCAAGAATAGATCCAAAATGGATGGGAGAATTATAAGATCATGATACAACATTGGGAGTCTTGGGTAGACTCAAGGAGGAGGGAGACATTCTTCCAACATCATCATTACCCACTCTCATTTCAGATTCTGCGTTGTGGGAGGAGAAGCAGGGAAGGAATGACCTTTCAACATATACCTTTGGCATGGTAGATGTCAAAGAGGAGAGCAGCCATATGACAAAAATTCTTTGTGATAGATCATCAACATTGTCACTATGGAATATTGATCCATATTAGAAATCCCAAGTGTTGGTGGATTATTCCAAGGATCTTTTCACATACATGATACTTGATGACTAGCTACATGAAGAGGGATATTCAGTCCAAGAAGGAGTCATCTATTATCATGGTAGGATATTCTTATCTAGAGCCTCCAAGCTCAAGGAGATGTTTCTACAGAGGGCTTATGAAGAGTTATTTTTCAGCCACACTTATTCCATGAGGTCCTACAACACTCTCATGGAAAGCTACACTTGGGAAGGCTTTTATGAGGAACTATATCAACATTTTCAAAGATGCATGAACCATGTGGAGTTGGAAGAGAGACATGACTCTATGAAAAAGTTATTTCAGCCACCCATTTCCTCTTTTGGAATGAGAGGAGATATATCTATGCACCACTCCATTTGTATGAGGAGAATGTTTGGTAAAGAACATTCTTATGTACCTAATGTTTCATTTGATAATCATTTGTATTCTTTTATCATGTATATGTAGGCCATAGCTCCAAGAAGGAGAATTATTCCTAATAAACTTCATGGTCAAATTTGGGCTACAAACATTTCTGAACATGGCCACTCCCTTGGAGAAAAAAGGGAGATTTTGTATCATTATGGGTGCATGCCAAAAGCACCAAATATATCTCACACTTTTAGCCATTGTGAGATAACTTGGGCTGCAAGTAAGTGGTGGGGAAACCACTTACCATATCATTATCTGAGGCAGTCAGGATATTTACTGCATTGGTTCCACATGTGGGACTATGACCCACCTCCATTTGCACAAATTTCTGTTTGTATGTACTTAATTTTGATCCCATACATTGATGATGTACTTATACTTTTTATGGGAATGCTTGGAAGGAGGATGGGAGGAATGTATGTGCCCTATGGGAGAGAGATTCTCCATGTTCATTATGCTACATGTTTTAGGGAGAACATTGGGCAAACCATGTTTGTTTCATTTGAACTATTGTCTCCTTATGGGATGGATTATTTGCATCTCATGAGAACTGTGGAGGAGAAATTCATGGAGTGATGGATTGGTAAACACTTAGCTTGTGAGGGAAGCTTATCACATGTTGGTGTCACCCATGATGGAGAGTTGCAGCACTCACCTTGTCGATTTATTGAGGACAAGCAACATTTAGGAAGGGAGGACTGTAATATTCCCAATTAGCCATGAGCTAGTTGGAATATTCAATTTTGTTTTACTACCTTTTTTAAAGAATAAGAGGACAATTGAGGTCCATAATTCTCCTTAATAATGAATAAATCCATTAGGGGAATTTTGAGGTCTAAAATGGGCCTCCTAAGAAAAATTTACAACAAAAATACACTTTATAAGAACCAATAAGATTCAATATGATGGTTTCAACCATGGGGGATGATTCACCAATTTTTAAGTAAAAGGGTAAAAAGATTAAAAAATAATAAAATAATAAAACTACTTTTTCAAATCGTATTTTCAAATTATCTCCCAAATTATTTACTCAAATTTCGAGCAGGAGTACTCAAAGGATGCAATATTTAATTCCTCATCCAATGAGTACCCATGTTGCATACTTTTCATGGACTTTGCTACGTGAAAAATGAGAAATACACGAAAAATGTGATTGCAATCATGTTATTAATGTATTTATCATTTATCATGTATAAGGATCCATCGAAAGTACGCAACATCGGTACTCCTTGGATGAGGAATTAGATTTTGCATCCAACGAGTACTCCCACTCAAAATTTGAGTAAAAACTTTGGGAGATAAGTTGAATATACGAGTTGAATAAGTAGTTTTTAATTTTTTTCCTCTAAAATTAGATAATGTAATCAAATCTTATTTGATTATTTTCACTATTATTTTATAATTTCCTTCGGAGGCCCATTTTAGACCTCAAAATTTCCATAATGCAATGCCACATATGAAAGAGATCAATCTTGGCAGCTTAATTAAGCACCCTTCGGTGTGAAAAGGGGTTATATCATCTTGACTAGGTCAACCTTGACCAAATCAACAACGCTGTCATGGAGGAGTCGTCATCAATGAGGGACATCACAGTTTTAGATGGAGATGCTTTGTGTGGAAGTAGTGTTATTATTGGATGGGGCTTAGGGTTTGTAATATCATATCTTATTTGAGGAAGAGGATGGAAGCCATTGTTCATTATGTTATGTATTTGATATTTCTGAATATATGGTCTATTTAGACATATATCTTTCTCTTGCTATTTAGCTGAGATTGAGTTCTATTTAGCACAGGGTGTTCCTGATCGGGAATCCAACCTCTTCCATTAAGAATCTCTTGGAGGAGTCTTGTACTACATTTTCCACTATCAGGCTTAAGGCCAAGCTTCATCTTTCATTTCCAACGTAGATCCTATTGAGGGTTTGGTTGTTTTGCAGGTTGCAGCAAGTGGAGTCTAGATCTAGGCCATTTCATTGCTCATTTTTAGTGGAGGAAGCTTCCTTTCTATTTGAAGGATAATACTAAAGGCCTTTGTGCATATTTTTAGATCTTGGCATCAGGCCAACTGGTTATTTATCCCTACAGCGTAGTTTACTTCCAGATCTGCATTATTTCTGTAGGAGTTGCACGGTTGTTTGACACACCATTTGGAGAGTTGATTTTCTACTGAAGTGGATCTGCCTTTCACTTAGAGGATCTATTGGAGGAGGCTATTATATTGATCATATCAGATCATCCATACTTTCTAAATTTGTATTTTGTAGTAGATCTGTAGCCTTAGGGCCTAGATCTACATCTTGTACATGGTGTTTTGCCGAAAACCCTTAAGGGGTTCTTCAAAGGAGGGTGTATAGTGCTCATATCTGTAATAGATCTATCTTTTGAGGCACATATCAGCCCTAGATATAATGTATAATCACTTTCTATAGAAGAGCTAATAAAAAAGCGTTGTAAGGGTCTTCCTGCTTTTATATATAGTTGCAACACCTCTTTTTGAGGGATTTTTTCCATTAGAGGCTTGTACTTTCTAGTTGTGCATCTTATGGCCCATTTCTTATGTATATTTTGTTGTTATATCTTATGAAAGGTATCAATATTGGCCTCTTGCTTTTAAATGATGTTTTACACTATTGTTCCAACATTTTTCACTATATTCCTTCTTTTTCCATTTGGGAATATTATAGATTTGCACGAGACATACCTGGAGCAAGAGAGCACAAGAGCACTGTGGAGCAGCGAAATACTTTCGAACAGAACTATTCAGGAAATCATAATTCCAAACCACTGGTGATTCAAACCCTTTAACATAGAATTTCAAACAATCTCGTGATTAAATTATATTGTTTTTTTTTACATTTTCTGCAGTATTTTTTACGCAGTAAGTAAAAAATTTAAATATATTTTTCATTTTCAGAAAAAAAAAAAAAAAAAAAAAAAAAAAAAAAAAAAAAAAAAAAAAACAAAACAAAATAAAACAAAAAAAACCATTTTACCCTAAACCCTTCATTCTTTTTGTTTCTGCCCTTGCATTTTCCTGTTTTTGTGATTTTAGAATTAGTGTTTTTCATTTTATATTTATAGTTTTTTTATTGCTATATATATAGGCCTATGACATCTAACCCATGAGACGAATTGCATAGTTGGATCTCAATCCATGTTGGCCCTTGTGTGAATTTTTTTAATTGGTGCGCCCTGCATAAACTAGTGCATCGGTGCGATGTCTTATCACAGCGCACCACACACGTACTGTTTGATAAAAAATATTAAAAAAAAAAAAATTTAATCCATGTTACATATGTAAAATAGGGCACCGGTGCGTTATTTCATTATAGCGCACCGTGCACATACTATTTGGAAAAAACATTTTTTAATTTTATGTGTTAATCGGTGCACCATTTAACATATAATGCATCAGGTCTCCTTGTTGACAGAAAGAATCGTACAGTGGCCCCCTATTTTTTCAGTGCATTTATAAGAATAGGCCGCACTGCCCCCTCCACGACACCATATGCTACAAAAATAACACTAGAGGATTTTTATTAATTTTTCTATGTTAATTGGTGTGCTAGTTAAAATATAACACACCAGTGCTCTTGTTGACATAGAGCACCGTACGGTGTTTTATACTATTTTGGCAGTGCGTTTATAAGAACATGATGCACCGAAATTGGTGCGTACAGCATTAAAGACAAGGAAAATTTTAAGGATGGAAATTTATCTTAAAGTTTAGAAATCTTGGCAAATCTCACTTGTCCCTAATATGAAAATTGTAGAATTTTTGGCAATATTTTTGTAAAAATATTTAGAATTCTAGTGATTTTATATTAGTTTATATAAAATTTTGGTGATTTTTAGGGTAAAATAATTTTATACTATAAAATTTGGGCAAATAATTTTTAGAAAAAAAGGAAGTTAGTGAATCTTTTTTTGAAAAAACCATGGAAAATTAGCGCACCTGCGAATATTAGCCCCTAAAATTTTCCCTGATTAAAGGCACACCGGTTTCTTGATATTTTTTTTTACTTGAAAATTTGACGATTTATTTATAAAATATATTAATGAATGATATGGTACAAGTTTCATATTGATAAAGAAATGGCTAACAAGAGATCAAGAAACAAAAATACTGATAACACATCAAGAAAAGCAAAAAAAGCAAGTTCTTTGTAAATTATTTACAAAAAATATTTTTTTTGAACTATATGTAAGTTTAACTAATATGTATTATTTACTGAGTATCATGCAAAGCCACAAAATAACGAAGCTCGATAAGATTATTTCTGATCTAGGACCATAATAGCGTAAAATCTTGATGGAAAAATTGCAAAAGAATGAATCAGGTGAATGAAAAAATATTATCGATCCAATATGAGTTTCTTTTTTTAATTTTCATTAATAATATACTTAAAATTATTAGATAACATGTTTAAAACAATCTATTAATTCACATATGTTTAATATTCTACAGGGACCAACAACTCAGAAAAGGAATTTTGTTCTAAGAAAAGAAAAAAATAGAACATGCAAATGAAAATGAATTGCTCCTTAGCTCATCTGAAGTGGTGTTGGAGGTTAACGAAACGGGGAAATTTTTTTACAAAAGTTTGAGGGATCTAGTGGAACAAATGTATAGATGTTCTTTCCACTTACAATACAAAAATCAATCTAATGATTCTAAGAACCAATTTTATCTAAACTACAGGAAGAGGTTCCAGAGAATTAGTCGATGAGACATGTCAGACTTTTAATTAAAAAAACGTACAACAACAAAAAAGAAGGATTGAAAAAATAATATTCCTTTAAATGTTTTTTTAGAATTATTTATAAATATCACTTTTGTTATATTTACTTTTCATATGTCAATACAAAAATTACATAGTTTATTGTCATGTTACATTTTAAGGAAGATTATGAAAATCTCAAAAGATGTATGAGCTAAAATCATAAATATGCTAGTAGGAATGTCCAAAAAGGTGCACAAGGAGATGGTCAAAGAAATGGACATAATTGCATCGCACGATGAGCCATCTAAAAAACAACGTGCTTCAAAGTAATATGTAATCATTGAATTTTTCGATTAGGTACAATAAATAAAAAATTTAGCATTAAATATTAATTTTCAAGTATTTTCTTGTAGAAAAGAAAAGAAAATGGAACCCATTCAGCACACAAAACATGATGACAAGGAAGAAAAGGGTTGATATCTAAATTTGTGAGTAATTGTTACTTCCTTATAACAACTTAACTAGACTTCATTTTTTGTATATTTTAAGTTTTTTACAATAATAATCATTGAATATCTTCAAACAAGTGCTAACATACAAAGAAGAACCATCAGACGAATTGATCAGCATTGGGTTAAATATGGGATGTGAGTATATGTTGGCATATCATAAATTAATTGTGGAATTTGTAAGCATATATCGATCTTGTTTTACTTAGCTCCATCTATAATTAATAGAAAAAAAAATCTTTTATATTAAATATATGATTTGTTACGGGGTATAAAACTTGCAGGAAACAAAGTATGGAACTGCGCCAACAAATGAAATCTTGAAATATGGCATGAAATTTGGCTTTGAAAGAATGTGTATAGTTCATGAGTGAATTGTTGATATGGTGCATCATTTATTTTCGATTTACATTGATGTATATTATTTAATATTTAAATTTCATTATTATCACCAATGTATATACACTCATTACAATTTATTTTTATGTTTGTAGATGGAAGGTGAAGAAGAAGAAAAGAATCAACACCGTGAACAAAACATTCATCAAAATAACCCAAGTCATGGAAGTAGCTCAAGCAGTGACAACAGTTCAAATGAAGAATGATGATCATTATGTTTGGATATCAAAGCAGGGCGTTGTACTTTTTGAAATATTTTTCTGTGAAATCAGACATTTTTTTTAATGCAATGGACATAGTGTCCCAATTGAAAGACAAAGGGATACCAATAATTTTCCCATTTTGTATGACAAAGAGTGTCTTATTCATATATATACAATAAAATATGTTTTAATTAATTCTATTGGGTTCTCCATTGTCGCTGTGAAATGTAACACCACTGATTAAATATTATAATGAAGAGATGTGAAATATGATGATATGAGATAAAAAATTAATTCAAACATCACATTAAAATGAACTAATTAAAATTTAATTGATATGAATATTATTATAATGTATGTGTCGTATTTTTATGAATAATGAATTTTAAAAAATCACAATAATTATGATATTATATAGAAAATTAATCCAAACATCACATTAAAAGGCACTAATAAAAATTTAATTGATATGATTACTGTTATAAGATATGTGTTGAATTTTGATGAATAATGAATTTAAAAAAATCACAATAATTGCACTGTCACAGGTCAATGTTTCTAAAAAATACAAAATGAACACTGTTGTGTGTCAGTTACTATACACCGGTGCGTTTGTATGATAAATCACATTGATGCATTTCTACGACCTATGGGCACCGCAGAAATACCAATACCAATTATAACTCTCGGTGCATTTGTGTGATACTGTGCACTGATGCATTTATGTGAGACTGTTCACCGATGCGTTTCTACGACCTATGGGCACCACACAAATACCAATATGAATTAGAACAATTGGTGCGTTTGTGTGATACTGTGGACCGGTGCATTTCTATAATACTACGAACTGGTGCGTTGATATGACCTATGGGCATCGCACAAATCCTAATACTAATTAGAATGGCCTGGTGCATTGTATCACCTACAATTCACCCAGTGCAGTTTTAGACCTTTACGGCCCGGTGCATGCACCTTCGACCACCCCTGGGTGACCGTTTGGATGACACACGTCGGGAAGTTTATAAACGTCCCAGGGCATCCTTTATTTGTTTTCCATCCTGGTGCTTCGTAGGTTTGTAGGACCGGTGCGTTTACTCTAAAATACACTGGTGCGTTGACACCTGAATAGCGCACCGATAAGAAAAACATCCATAATAACCTTCGTCTTCCTAGTTTTTTTAGTTATGTTTAAATTCCGTTAGAAGCTCTGCAAAAACCTCCATTACCAAAAATAGATTTTGTAGAAAATGTTTTTTTGACAATTTTGGCCAATTTCATAACACTAAAATCCTTCGTATAACCTCTGCTATATGTTCTCTTCCTTGTAGTGTAGATACTCCTTTGAAATGATTGCTATCACTAGAATGTCATGATGTGCTCTCAACATCCTGAACTAACTCGAACTTGTCGCTTGAAGACTCTCTTATCATCGTGGTTTTGGAGTGTCTTTATTATTTGACATAGTCCAATCTTGCATCTCATGGCAGTTCCACCACTTGGATGGGATTCACAATGCCTGTAGTGTGCTTTTCAAATGCAACCAAATAATCATCATAATGAGAATATGAAATTGAAGAATCACTGACACTTTTTAGCTTTTTTTTTTTTTTTTTTAAAGAGGGTGATGATGACCTCATTAAGCCTTCTTTGAACTTCAACTCTTCCAAGGCCTCCTTTGTGGCTTGTAACTAAATCTTCAACCCTAATTCTCTTCTTCTGCTTCTTGTAGTAATATCCTCAATTCAACGTTATCTGCTTGAATGTTATCGTTGACCTCTTCAATTTGTTGGAGCCATGCATTCTTTGGTGCCATTCTCATATTTGGTGAAACACCTATTGTGATATTCTTCTCATTTCCTAAATTAGAGCCCAAGTCAATTGGTCATCACTTGCAATCCCAAAAACTGTGATATTCATCTCAATGCCTGAATGAAAACTTGGGTCAATTGGTCCATCACCTACAATTCCAGCAGTTGTGATATTCATTTCATCATCCTAATCAGATACAAGGTATTGTTACACTATGGAAATTGTATTTTTATTCCCTTTTTCACCATACATCTTACAATTTAATTATGGATGCAATTTTCAGCAATGCTCCTCATCATGACCTTCTTTCTCTCAATGAGTGCAAGAGAGATTTTCTTCGTTTTCCCTGTTGTCATTTCCTTCTTTGCATGGTTGTGTTGTTTATACTTTCCCTTTCTTTCAATGTGAATAGATTTCACACTAGCCACATCAAGAGTATTCGACTCAAACAACAATAGCGAATGACGAAGTTACTTATGTAAAGAACCAATATATTTTATCAAATCATTAGGTTATTCTAAAGGAATTCCCAATGCCAAAGGTTTATTCATAAATTCCCCTATATAAATTTGAAAACATTTCCCTTTTCCTTGTCTCAAATATTTTCATTTTATCATGTCATTTTGTTGATATCCCAATGGATAAAATTGTCCTTTTAAAGCATAAACAAATTTAGACCAATAAGAAAGGAGTTTACCCATATTCTTGCTACCTTTCTAAAGTTTGTTCTCCCACCTTACAAGATTTGTGCTATCGAGTCAAAAATATTTTAACTAGATATTCACCTCATCCTCTTCAATCTATTGTATTTGGAAATACACTTCAATCTTTCTGATCCAATTGTTTAAATTTTCTACATTATGTTCTCCATTATACATGGGAAAATCAAATTTTACATCCAACTTAAAAAAAAATATTTATAGAAGCATTTTTATAATTTTGGTTAGAATGATGAGAATGATATTATGAAGAAGAAGAACATTCACTTGAAGATGGAGATGTAGGTTTAGGAGGTTATCCTCCATTTCCTTAATTTACTAAAAAATTTCCCTCTCCTTTCTCTTCCTTCTTCTTTTCCATATTTTCCAATCTCTTCTTATAACCTGCAAAAAATTTATCTATCTTATTTTCCATGGTGTAGAGATATTTTTCAAAATATATTTCATTCTTGATATGAACATCGTCATCTGTGATTTTCCTTCTTCGTGTTGCACATCCAATACCTAGGTCAAAAATCTTAAGTTTTCCTTCACGCTTTTTGATTTTGGCCTCGGTTATCATTCAAACTCACAATTCACATCAACAAGAAGACTGCTCTAATACCAAACTTGAAGTAACATTCCTATGTTACTAGAAAAATCCAAGGTATTTTCTTCATTAGTTTTATCATAAATGCATGAAAGAGCATGAAAAAAACATATGTGCAAATACTTCAAGAATAAGAAGACACATAAAGAAGATCATAAAGACAATGCACATAAAATTTTGATAATATAGTTTGTCCAATGTAGACAATGTCTACGGGCCTTCTTCAATAGTGGGGAGGTTGCTTCATTCATCTAAACAAAATGAAAATGATTACATGGAAAAATACATCATTATACGTCCAATCCTAGGAGTGGCTTGAAGTTCCAATGCTCAAAAAACAACAATCATGGAACCAACAATTATGTAGTGTCCTCCTGAGGCTTTTGACTATAAACATTTCCTGCTTCTAAAAGGTTCATTATTTTATCGAAATCTTTTTCTAGAAATTAATTAAGAATTTGACCCTCTTCCATGACCCCTAAGATTCGTTGCTTGGATGCAAAAACATGCTGCATCATTGAAATAATTGCAAAATTATGAGTAAAATGAGTATAAACTCAACTATATTCTTCACCACTATCATCTCTGGACCCTGTAGAGAATATTCAAGATTCCACAATAGCATCTGATGGGAATATTATAGGAATATTCTCCTAGAATATACTCTCCACGTACAACGTGCCGATAGGATTCCGCATGCATCAAGTTTTTTTCGACCTTTCATGGTTCAGTGTTCTGAGTTTCGTCGGCTCTCAGCCTCCTCTTTTGTTCATTGAATGAATGTTAAAGGTTTAAGTAGGTGGTGGCGGGTATAATTTATAAATCTTAGGACCATGGGATGTTTTTTGGCACAACGTATATAGGTCATTGACCCCAGTGGGGATCTCGGGTTCAAAACTCACTACACACCATTTTATATTAATAAAACATTTATTTGAATAACCATACAGTTATAATGGTTCATATGATTACAATGATATTTTATATATGGTATTATATAACCATATAACATGTGATTAATAATTCGTTGTTACATTTGTTTTATATATATATCTATTATTATATATCCATATAACATTTGATTTAAACCCATATTCCATTTTATGAGTTGGATGGTTATGTAGCCATATTTCTTTTATATGGTTTTGTTTTTTATGTGATTATTTTAATATTATAACCATATGTTAACTTTTATAACTATTTTTTAATTTTTATCTAGGTTTGGAATGTGTGTCTGTGGGTGGTTAGTTTTCATATGCCACATTTAATTAGACAACTGAGTGTTGCCATGTGAGCTATGGGTCCCATTTATCCTACTCACATGGCACTCTATGGATAATATTTTTTTTTCTACCCTTTCAAACGTAAAATTGTGATAAGTTGGTCAAACAAACTTGGATTGAGGTGATGTTGGAAAGATTACGACGAGATCTTTGATCTTATCCTAGTTTTTTTGTGATCTAGAGAATTTGGTTTTTGAGCCATTAGGGATCCACCTGGATCATATATAGAAACCTTATATATGTTTTAGTTTCTATATAAATTAAGGAGAATTAAATTATAAATCAAATTCAATATGTTGTCAGAAACTATGAACTGCTTAATCTATGTTTATCTTGAAGTTTACACCATAAATCCAAATATTAGTGGATAATATAATTGCAAATAGAGAATAAAATAACAAATAATTATATCTTAGTATGGTAATTATTTTATCTACCATATTTAATTCTATCTTGACTCACTTTCTTGGAATTATAATCTACTCACATGATTATGGAGTTAATTTTTTTCGCAAGGAAAAAATCGTAATTTTATTAATGAAAACAAAATTACATGTTGCACGAGCTGGTAATTTTCAAATAAAGGCGATTAAGTTTCATCATAGAACCTTTAATACATGGGGAGAAATCAAAATTTTCTCCCTTTCTTCTTTTCGACCTTGCGCCATGGACCTTGTGTTGGCATGGTGGAAATAAGGGCGAGCTAATTTTCTACTATGATTGCTCCATTGTCCTTATCTGAATCTAAAGTATCTGATTTGTGTTGTATTTTTTTTCCTCCACTTTCTGGTGCCCCATGGTCCATTGTCGCCTAAGCCGTGGCAGTAAGTTCAAAAGTCTCTTGCATCTCTTGTTCCTATGTCTCCAGTTCGGTTGTTGTCTAGTTGTTTTCATTTGGGATGGATGCATCCTCTTCTTCTTCCATCTCTTGTTCTGGTTCTTATGATGGAAATTGATAGCCTTTGGTTGCCTTCCCTGTCTTTTTATTTTTTATGTTGTCTCTTTTAGCTTCCGGGCATGTGTTTTGCAAATTCCCGGTATTCCTGCATATTCTGCATCTGAATGCAGTATTTTCATAATCGAGATGTTGCGTCCATTTTTGTTGTTTATGAATCAAATGGATGCTTTCTGGAATCCCTTTGCTGAGTTCCACCTCCACACAAATACGCGCAAAAGTGAATATCCTCTCCTCCAAACGTTGGGTGTCATTTTTTATATATCTCTCAATGATGTTTCCAATGCCTGCAAGAAAAAATTCATTCCAGAAATGAATTGGGAGGTGGTATAGCCATACCCAGACTGGGATTTTGGTGACCTCCATGGTATTTGCATCAAATGCTGGAAACCATGGTGTGATGAATATTTCGGTGGATCCCCAGAACCACGGTCCAGCACTAATAATGTTGTCTCTAGCCTCCGAGGATAAGAACTTGACAATGAAAATTCCCTTTGAACAGAGATGTATTTCACAGTCCATAGTCCAGTTAGTGAAAATCCAATGAAAAAGCTCCATTGGTTTTGGCCAGAAGCAATTAAATTTTCATATTAGTGCTTGAGATTCAAATATGGATTGATGATCATCAATCTCTGGAATATATATTTGCATTTTTGGCACATTATTAAGTTGTTCCATAATATACGGTTTGTGGACATTCGCTACTGGTGTTGTTGGAGCTACAATTTTGTTCTTCCTTTGTAGTATATTCTTGTAAGATGGACCTTTTGGGTAGTTATTTTTGGATGTGCTGGGTCCTCGGGACCCCTGAGCTCTATTCTGCCTAGCAACACCACCTCTCAGTCGTAGATTGAGATAAATGGTGGATGCAAGGAATATGGAGTAATCTTTGAGTTTGCTAGAATCTTGTAGGGATCACCCACAATAGATAAGGGACTGTATATGGCATGAATAACCAATGGCTATCCAGATGAGTTTCTTCAAGTCTGTAACCTAATCAGTATCCTATATCCAATTTAATAAACTATTCCCCATAGGGGGTTTTATAAAAATCTGAAATCTATTTATGCTTACCTGTTTCTCCTTTGCAGTGATGATAAAATCATCCTCTAGTTGTTTATGTTCTGTCTGCTGAGATAGGGGTCTAGAGGAGTCTGGTTCCAAAGCATGCTTGCAAGCAAGGCTTGAAGATAGGCCCATGCACACTGGCGAATAACACAAAGCGTTGGGCACGCAACCTCCAAATTTCCATGGAGTGGGCATAGAGATTCGTGGGATGTAGAGTTCCTTATCCCGTTTGGTGTCCATTGACTGCAGATATCCACCCCTGCCACTAGGCCACAATACACAAACACTGGTGTGGAAACCTCGCACAGCAAACGGACATGTGTGAGCAGTCATTAGCGCAATCTATGGCCATCAATCAAGGCAGACGCAGGGGTCTCGAGGGTCAGCTGCTGTGGGGTGTGAGTAGCCCCTAGTCCGTGTTTTCTACCCCATAGTCTTGATGTCTTCGAAGGGGGGTGTGCAGGTCCATCTCCGATCAGTATCGCCGCCATGAGAGGCAACAGAAGAATGAATGCTGAACCCAATCTGGGAAACCCTAAGCCTTCCTTTTGCCGCCATCGCTCCCACTCGCTAGGTTTCTAGGGCTATTATGGAGTTAATTGACCTAATAAAGGGTTGAATTTTTTCAATAATGATTCTCTCTATGTCTATGTAAAGGCTACTTCAGATTGGGATTCTCCTTCCCCTTATGTGTTTTGGATATCTCCTATGATAAAATCAAAATCCATTTTTCTAAGGGAAAAGGAAGCTACAAAATATAAGAAATATTTCAAGGCTATAGTAACCTACCATGGTTCTAGTACCTTACTTAATTTATTCTTGCTAGTCACATTTCCAATGAAAGGTCTACCAATATTCTAGTTATATACATGGAAACAAATGCTTTAGAACATATTGATTTCTAGTGAGGTTTTATTTTTCATTTTAATATATTATGACCAAGATTGTCGAAATTACACAAATATATTTATGATTTGGAACCCCTAGTGAATGGAAGAAGCTTCAATATATCCTTCTATAAGGGGTTTATTTGTAGTAAATTTCAACTAAGATACTAATAATTATCACATAATCCATTTTGTCCCTTGGTTCTAAGGAAGTGTTGACTTTTTCCTAAAGCTATAGCTTTCCAACTTTGATATTTTTGTGGATATAATTCTCTCTACAGTAGTGTGGGTGAGGCTTCCAAAGTTAACCCTTCAACTCTAGTCACTAAATTCTCACCTACATAACCAAAAACTATGGAAAGGAATATTATTACATTTGCAAGTATCTTAGTAGAAATAGATATCTATTACTAAAGGATATTTAGTTGGAGGTGACTGTCTATGGAATCAAAAAATAGATTATAAATGAATCTCTTTCTAATGTAGATCTTGTTTTGAAATAGAATATGTCACTCTCTTGCCCCAAATGCAAATTTGAAATTATTGTGGAGCACATGAAGCCCATTGTATCGTTTTCCAAAATATGGTGCAATTGTAGGCTGACTTGGTGCAATGGTCCCAATGATAAACATCATCTAGTGTAAGTTGAACCTATTACCCACCAAAAGTGGGTAACCCCATAGAAGAAATTTTCTGCCTACCATTTCTTCTAGCTAGCATCCAACAACCCCTGACAACCACTAGTAGTCAATGATGATATGCCATTCATTTCTTCATTGGTCGCATCAATCATATGTTTCCTCACCCATTTGGAAATAGGGCACGTTGAAGGTGTGATTCCAATCAAAAGGTCCTTTATTAATTTTTCAAATGGGGTGGTTATTCTTGTTTTTATTTTGGGAATTTGATATGGATTATGGGGTAACCTAGAAGGAAGAGGGTTTTTTACCGTAATATTTTTCTCTCACCTTAAATGGGGGGTTAATTTTCACCGTAGTTTAGTGGGATATCCCTTAATGGCCCAATGGGTATAAGAGGGGCACTACTTGGGAAACCCTAATTAAGATAGTGTAGTCCCTTCTCTCACTTCTCTATACTTTCCACATTCCATCTTACATTTCAAGCCTCATATTCCACTTCCCTTCTTCAGGTTCAAATGGAAATTGGTTTTTTAATATTGGGACCATACATCCTCATACCTGGGAAGGGCCCAGAACTTGACCCTAGGAGATTTATGCAACTAAAATAATAAGAAAAAGCATATGGTGGCCACAAGAAAAAGAAAAAAATAATATCAAAATGAAAAATACAATAGGGACATACAAATTAGCACGTAGGAAAATTCTTAGCATGAGCTCTGCCTCACTCATTATGGCCATCACTTGGTTCCTAAGCACATGTTTCTCTTCACATTACAATATTGAACCCTTGTTGAACCCTTATATGGCCCAACCCTTTTTTGGAAATGATATGCTTCACCATTAAGGGGGAAATACACGTTATACATCATATAAAGCAAGCTCTAACCCTTAAAGCTATGTGTAGTAATAGAAATAAATATCAAGAAAAAATAAAAGGCACACAAGAGGGGTGGAAAAACAAAGGTCAAGTCGGAAACTCATGTATCCATAATTTCTTCCTCCCCAAATATAAACACTCAATATGGGGAGACCATTATAGTTGGTCCCTTTTACCATGGCACTTGCCCATGAAATCTTCTCCTCTCAATTAAATCACTATTCACATGAAACCTATGAATTGAATGGTGGAACATGAAACACATAATAGGGTAGTCAATTAGCCACTCCTACCTAGGGAGGTAACACTATTATGAGTTCAAAGCCTTAATTATAGAAGGGAAACCTTATTTAAAGTGTCAAATTTCCCATTACTTGCAATATTTGTTCACTTATATTAAAAAATGACTAAATTTACCTAATGATGTACTTTCTAGCACTACACATTGTGTGTAATTTCTAGGTGGTTCCATATTAGTGGCTTGGGAAACTTAATTGGGGCTTAAGTCCTTCAAAGGGGAATATTGACACCCACAAGTGGAGCATTGAGATCCATGGGTGTCGAAGAAAAAGTAGAGCATCAATGATATCCATGGGAACCTCTTGCACCCGTATTGTTCTAACACATTTCCTTGCAATGATGAATTTTATGGGATGATGTACCTAGAACTAGCATGCCCCTAGCTGTATTAACACTTCTTGAGGGATTGGAAGATGATACAGGGAAAAAGGGAGGATGGTCTCACCTCCTGAGCCATGGGAGGGATAGAAACACCTTGAAATCCCCCAAATTTGGAGTAGAGACAAGAATTTTGACCACCTGGAGACCCATGAGACCACTTTTGTGCCCCAAAATCAAAATTGGGATCCATAAATGGATATTAACAGAGACTTAAGTTTCATCCCTTAGGAGATTATTTTAGAGGGTCATGGCCCCCTATACCTCAAAGCATGCCCTAGAAGGGCCCATGCATGGACGATGACAACATTATCTCTCATAGGGCTCATACATGTGGGAGATTTGTTATGTTTTATCATTGGCTATTGGGTCAGTTTATGACCTAACTTGTAGTAGCACATTATTTTATGATCTTAGGGGGAATTAGGCTAAAAAATAACTTATGAATCCTCATATAAATAGACCATATATAATTTACAAAAAATCATCATCAGAAATTGGAGATTTCAGCCTCTCTTTAGAGAATTTTGACCCTCTCTTCTTGTGGTAGAGACGTGACCTATGAAATGTATTTTGATAGGAGAAAATTGTTTGTCTTTAGAGCTACTATCTTGGATTGTTGAAATGTGTAGCTAGTTTTGGTCTTCATAATTGTCATTTTACATGTATCATTATTTATTTTATGTAAAAAAGAAGAAGAATTTTTTTTTATTATTGTTATTAGTTAAGAATTTTCTTAATGCTTCTAATATTTATTAGGTCAAAGATTCAAAATCATATTTTGAATTCTTGTAAATAAAAAGTAAAAAATATTTTTAAAATGTAATTTTTAAAAATTCACCTAAAGAAGCCAAGTTGGCCCTCCTAGATGAATATTCATCTCACTCAAAAGATGTCTCTTTTCACATATGAAAACAACTATATATTGGCATGCGTCCTCCACTATTTTGGGAATAAATTATGTGTTTTTTAGGATGAGTTCTGCAGTAAATATGTGCAAATTTTACAATATTATTTTTATGAAGAATATTAGTGAGTTCCTAAATCTACATGTATGAAAAAAAGTGTTGCTTACTTGGGATATATATGTAATATTTATATGGAAGAATATCTTATTTGTGTTTGTGTGTGTGGGTGTTATTCAACCAACTCAAAAAATGGAAGAAAAGATAGCTCAATGGCTTAAAAATTCTCCTATTTGAGGGGGTAACCTCCTTTACATTACATAAAATGAATAATTATTGGATGATACAAATGATAATACCTCCTTGGTATATATAGGGGTCTAAGGGGTCGCAATATAATTAGATCCTATGTATCAATAACAATATAAGGGCACCACAATAACCATAGTGGGCTTATATGGGGCATAACAATAACAACATGGGGGATACATGGGCACAACAATAAAAATATGGGGCTACACTAAAAATAACAATAAGGGGAATATACTAGTATTGTAGGGACCTAACATGCCCCTATCATTCAAAGAAGTGTTTTCCTCAATGCTTGATTAGTTTCAAATGATTTTGTATAAAATTCTCATCCTCCCATTGTTATACAATATTTTTTCACACTCCACATTGTGTCATCATGCCACCAGTGTCGCAAAATATGTTCTCCATAAAATATGCATATAACTTCCCTAAAGAAGTGGAAGAAGACTTGATTTAAAAATATTCTGAAAAGCTTGTATAAAACCTTGTTCTACAAGCCCAGTACGCTCTACACTATTCATGACCCGCACTTGTCACCTTTTTCACCAAATGTCTCTAGCACTAGCATTGCAACTTTTGTCAAGAAAATACGTGCTGGTCCTCTTCAGGTATTTTTCCCAAAAATGGAGGAGAAGCTTCCCTGACTAGAAGCCTCAAGAAGGAAAATGTGGTTCCAGGTTGTTGATGATAAGAGAGAGACCTCCCATTCATGGCCATGGATCCTCTTTCCATGGATATTTCCCTTAATATGTGGAACTCCTCCCACATTTTATGGATCCTCAACTCCGTCTCCTTCCCTATAAATTATTGATCTGCTACATAGCTTATACTAGAATTTTTATTCTTTGTATCTATTTGTTGTATCCACTTGTTCTTCCTTGTAGGAATTTGTATTCAGCAACGGAGAGGATATCATGAGCATGGAAGTGAAAGAAGCAAGGCTAACACCAAAGGAAAGAATTAGCATCAGAAAGAGGTAGGAAATATATCCTCCTTATTGTTTTCTAACATAAGTTAGGAAACATTGGATATATTTTTCTTGTTTGTTTCTAGATCATCCCATTAGGACTAGAGGGATTGTTTTTGTCCACAGAAAGGATTTCCTGCACAAAAAAATGGCGACCATACTGGGGAGCCACTAACCATTAAAACCTCCTTATATTTTTGGTATCTTTGGTTAGTTTTTCCAACCGCCTTATAATCCTTTGTTTCGATTGCGTATAATTCTCCATTCTGAGTGGTCTAGTATTTAGAGTTTCAAGTATATATTTTCTTTCATTTTTTATTGTATTTTCCTAAATTCTCCTTGCCCAACATGTTTTATCTGGAAAATAGAGTGTTTTCAATGTGTTTTTCACTGTCGTACTTAAATCCTTGATTACCACTGTCTGCCCATGCTGGTCTTTCAAAGTGAAATTTTTAGGGTTTCTTGACTTAAAGTCTAGATTTTTTTAATCTCTGAGATCCTTTCCTACTCTGTTTGCTTTACATTATGATTTATTTTGGTTAGATTCTTCGTGGTTTGAAAAATTTTGTCTCATGTCCAAGTAGTGAAAATAGATTGAGGCGAATATTTCATTATTTGGGTGATTGTTGTTGGCATGTGTTACTGATTTGTTGTATGAAAGGAATTTTAGTTCTTTTGGAAAATTAAAAAATAATTACATCTTCCATTTGTTCATTTTTTCTCTCAAAAAATTGATCATTTCTTATGAAAATTGCATTAGTTTGTATTGCATTGGAAAATAATTTTTTTATATTATCATCGGGCATAGATTTCATTGCTTAGTGATTAAAAGTTGATAAGTGCATCTTTTTCAGTTTAAAAGAAAATGCAAATTTTTTTCATATAGGTGAAATTTGGTGAATTGGATTTAATGTACTCTTTCATTATTGTATTTGAAAAGTGAAAGTGAAAATTCTAGTTTGGAAGCCCTTGTTTGCCGCATGTTTGTTTGGTTGCATCAATGTTTGAATTCCTTACCTATACTAGACAACTTTCATCGAAATTAAAAAGTATTTTTCTCATATTAGTTGCATCATAGGTGTTCAAGTGACATCGAAATTTGAGCTCATAAATATACATGTTTGAAAAGAAGTGCAACTTTCTTGGGATATATATGTCATATTTCTATGGAAAAAGATCTTATGCGTGTGTGTGAGTGTGGGTGTTATGCAACCAAATCAAAAAATAGAAGAAAATATTGATCAACGACTTAAAAATCATCCTCTTTGAGGGGGGGACCTCCTTTTAATTACATAAAATGAATATTTTTTGGATAATACAAATGATAATAACTCCTTGGTATATATAAGGGTCTAAAATGTCACAATATAATCAGAACCTACATATCATAATAATGTAAGGGCACAACAATAACAATAGTGGTCTTATATGGGGCACAACAATAACAATGTGGGGGATACATGGGCACAACAATAAAAATAGGGGGCTACACTAAAAATACAAATAAGGGGAATATACTAGTATTATAGGGACCTAACATGCCCCTATCCTTCAAAAAAGTGTTTTTCTCAATGCTTGATTAGTTTCAGATGCTTCTGTATAAAATTCTCATCCTCCCATTGTTATACAATATTTTTTCACACTCCACTTTGTATCTTCATGCCACCAGTGTTGAAAAATATGTTCTCCATGAAACATGCCTAGAACATCCATGAAGAAGTGGAAGAAGACTTGATTTAAAAATATTCTGAAAAGCTTGTCTAAAACCTTGTTTTACAAGCCTAGCGCGCTCTGCACTACTGATGACCCGCACTTGTCATATTTTTCACCACATGTATCTAGCACTGACGGCACAAATTTTGTCAGGAAAATACACATTGGTCCTATTCAAGTAGTTTTACCAAAAATGGAGGAGAAGATTCCATTACTAGAAGCCTTGAGAACGACGACATGGTTTCAGGTTTTTGATGATAGGAGAGAGACCTCCCATTCATGGCCATAGATCCTCTTTCCATGGATCTTTCCATTAAGATGTGGAACTCCTCCCACCTTTTATGGATCCTCAACTCCCACTCCTTCCCTATAAATTATTTACCTTTTAAATAACTTATACTATAATTGTTATGTTTTGTATTCGTTTGTTGTCTCCACTTGTTCTTCCTTGCAAGAATTTGTCTTCAAAACGGACAGGAGATCATGAGCATGGAAGAGAAAGAAGCAAGGTTGACACCAAAGGCAAGCAATCACATCATAAAGAGGTAGAAAATCTATCCTCCATCATGTTTTCTAGCATATGCTAGGAAATGTTGCATATATTTGTCTCGTTTGTTGCTAGATCCTCCCATTAGAACTAGAGGGATCGTTTCCGTCCACAGAAAGGATTTCTTGAACAAAAAAATGGTGACCATAATTGGGTGTCGTTAACCCTTCAAACCTCCTTGTATTTTTGGTATCTTCGATTAGTTTGGTCAACCGCCTTATAATACTTTGTTTCAATTTCTTATAAGTCTGCATTCTAAGTGGTCTAGTATTTAGAGTTTCAAGTCTATATTTTCTTTCAGTTTTGATTGTATTTTCCTAAGTTTTACTCACCCAATGTGTTTTTTCTGGATAACAGAGTTCTTTCAGTGCATTTTGCACTGTGAATAGTCACACTTAATTCCTTGGTTACCACTTTGTGCCCATGATGGTATTTAAATGTGAAATTTTTAGGGTTTCTGGACTGAAAGTATAGAATGTTTTGATCTATGAGATCCTTTTCCTAATTTTTTTTCTTTACATTCTGATTTATTTTAGTTAGATTCTTCATGGTTTGCAAAATATTGTCTCATGTCCAAGTAGTGAAAATAACTTGAGGTGAATCTTTCATTCTTTGGGTGATTGTTGCTAGCATGTGTTACTAATTTTCTGTATGATAGGAATTTTAGTTCTTTTGGAAAATCAAAAAATAATTTCATCTTACATTTGTTACATTTTTCTCTCAAAAATTTGATCATTTCTTATGAAAATTGCATTAGTTTTTATTGCATTGGAAAATCAATTTTTGATATTATCATAAAGCATAGATTACACTGCTTAGTGATTGAAAGGTTATAAGTGCATCTTTTTCATTCTAAAAGAAAAATTAAATATTTTCATATAGGTAAACTTTGGTGAATTGGATTTAATTTACTCTTTCATTGTCGTATTTGAAAGTGAAAGTGAAAATTCTAGTTTGGAAGCTCTTGTCTGCCACATCTTTCCTTGATTGCATAAATGTATGAATTCCTTCCCTATACTAGATAGATTTAATCGAAATGAAAAGAGTATTTTTCTCATATTAATTGTATCATAGGTTTTCAGGTGACATCAGTTTTTTGACCTTAAAAACCAAAATGTAAATCAAGATCAACTTAAAATTTACCTCAATTAACCTAAGGAGAATTTGGAACATTAAAGAAAACATTTATAGGTCTAGGCAAGAGATGTGTTCCAGTGACGTTAAACATAAGAGTTGGCATTTTTTTCCAATTTTGTATCCTGGGGGTGATATCCCATTCCATGTACAGAAGTATATAGGATTGTTCTCTGTGTACCTTTGGGTATATCAGACAATGCTCCATGAATGGAAGTATATAGTAACACTCTTATCAAATGGTTATGCATTAGAAAACACTAATACAGACTACACTCCCACATACCGTCATGTATATTTTGGTAGTCCTCAGTTTGTTGCATAGATTTTTCTCGTTTGTTGATATATCCTCCCATTAGGACTAGAGGGATCATTTATGTATGTAGAAAGGATTACCTAAACAATAAAATGGCTACCATACCACAATGGGATCTAAATGAGAATAATTATGCTTGATATGAACTCACAAGTTTTTTTTGTCACTTTTTCAGACTCATGAAAAATAAACGAAAAAGGAACCCCCCCTAGAGTCATCTTTCAGCTCTTTTCTAACTCTCTAAAAATGAAAATATTGTTGAGAAATTTTCATTTCCAACTCGTTAAAGTAAATTAAATGATGTCTACTCAGTATAAGCTTAACCCTTTTCCAGAGATAGAATATTTACGAGAAAGGAACACCTTAGTCAAACATGACTAGGAGGTTATCTTGGATGTTGTTTTCTACTTTTTCGAATTCAAGGGTCTATTTACCAAAAGGGACATCTAGATTTTTCTTTTACACCTATTTTTCAAACTCCCTACACATGAAAAATATATTGAGTTCCCCCTCTGTCAAACTCATAAAACTTAAACGATGAAGGACTTGTGACCTTGAAAATACCGAGTTACTCCTTCCTAGGGCTCATTAAAATTACTAACTGGATGGATTCATCCAAAGGGCGAACTCACACGTTAAGCATATGGTATCCTCTTCAATATTGTGATTAAAAATAAAGAGGTACTTGCTAAAAATATCGAGGGGAAATAGAAGGAAACATATATCCTGTATTTTGTGTGAAAGGAAATATGTCGCTCTTAAACATGGTGCTTGCTTCTCTCGTGTCAAGTTTGGGAAATCCTCACTTTGTCACTTGCCTTCTTGGGTTTGGTAAATCCATTTTCCTCTCATTATATTATATATTATTTTCATCATGACTTCTGATCCTATTGTTAGTCAAATGGTGCCAAATTCGAGAGTTGTGTCACTGATATGTTCAATAGAAGTCTCGTCTAAAAATTCAAACAACTTCTATCCTGCTTGAATTTATTTGCATCAATATTGAATAACTCTTGCAAACTTTGCATAAACCTATGTTTCGTGTCAATGATGTGGGAAAAATTATGGACCTCCTTTGACGAATCATTTCCTATTGACTCCAGCTTATTATCCGGGAAGATTATCTAGGAACCCCCTTTCAATACCTTGGAGCTTGCATGCCTCAATGGCAGGTTCTTCACATTCGACGATAGGCTCACATCATTGGCCTTAGATCGAATGATTCTGTGAGTGTTTGAATTTAGCTTCATTTTTTACACTCTTAGATTGTTTTTTTGTACCTTGAGAGACATCATCATCATTGGTGGTTTTTCTCATGCTTGTTAACGGTTTACATCATTGACCAGTAATTAGGTAGTTTCTACCATGTTTGATTTCAACACATCTATTCACATGGTCAGATTCATACTTTGGATGGGTCTATATAGAGGTGAAGACCCTATATTTCCTTTGATAAATCCAATTTGTGTTGATTTTTTCATGATTTTACACATGATCCTTTCTCGTCGAATGGTTGCGCCCATGTTGTGGATTCGTGTATTCATACATTCATGATCCTTTTCATTCGGATGGATTTGTCCATGTCGTGGATCCATGTATTGTTAGATTCCTACTCAAATATGTATTGTTAGAAATAATGACATCATAAATTTCATATATATTGTATCATGTTTGATTCTTAGGTCTCCTGGAGGTGGCTCTCTAAATTCCTTTCCTTTACTTTTAAAGCACTTCAGCCATCACTTCCATTCTGGCTTCATGCTTTAGGGGGGAATATATTATAAATTATTTTTTCACACTCCACTTTGTATTGTCATGCCACTAGTGTCACAAAGTATTTTCTCGATCTAACATGCCTAGAACATACCTAAAGAAGAGTAAGAAGACTTGATTTAAAAATATTATGAAAATCTTGTCTAAAACCTTGTTTTACAAGCCCAACACGGTCTGCACTACTAATGACCCATGCTTGTCACCTTTTGCACCACTTTTATCTAGCGCTAGTAGTGAAAATTTTATTAGGAAAACCCACATTGGTCCTCTTTAGGAAGTTTTCTCAAAAATGGAGGAGAAGCTTCCCTTACTAGAATCGTCAAGAATGACAACGTGGTTTCAAGTTGTTGATGATAGGATAAATACTTCCCATTCATGACCATGGATATTTCCCTTAATATGTGGAACTCCTTCCACATTTTATGGATCCTAAAATCCCTCTCCTTCCCTATAAATGAAACCCCTACCATCCACTAATGGTCGGTCGACATCCTATGAGCTAAAGCATGCCCATTACTGCCCATTTGTGAAGGAGGAATTTGTTTGAAGAGTTGAGGCTAGGAATTGGAGTATCACCTAAAAGAGGCAACCAAAATCAAGGCTTATGTTGGTATTGATCCCTTTACAATTCTATTATGTGTTTCCTTTCCATAAATATGTCGATGATTATCTATTTATTGTAGTGTTCTTTGATCTGCTACATATCTTATACTAGAGATTGTTATTCTTTGTATATGTATGTTGGCTCCACTTGTTATTCCTTGTAGAAATTTTTATTCATCAATAGAGAGGAGATTGTGAGTGTGGAAGCAAAAGAAGAAAGGTTGACACCAAAGGCAAGAATTAGCATTAGAAAGAGGTAGGAAATCTATCCTCCTTCATGTTTTCTAGCATAAGTTAGGAAACGTTGCATATATTTGTATCGTTTGTTGCTATATCCTCCCATTGCGACTAGAGGGATATTTTTTTTCCACATAAAGGACTTATTTCACAACACCCATGTGGAATCTTCAACAATTACTTTCTTCCACTTAATGAGATACTCTGAAATTAATTGATTCCGTAGTTGTTGGGTTCTTGTTTTTGTGACTGCTTCAGACTCAAATATAATTTTTTCTTCTTTATCCAGTTCTGTAAACACTATGAACTGGGATATTTTCAAATATTACCTTCTTTAAGGATGAAACATGAAAAAATGGGTGTACTCAGGAAGATGTAGGAAGCTCCAAATTGTTTTCCATAGTACCAATATTTTGCAACACCTTGTAAGGATCATAGTACTTGGGTGATAATTTATTATCCTTCAAAACACCCAGCTGCCAACATAAAAATTCTTTCACTTCGATGTTGATATGCATGTTGTTTCATTCGATTTTGTGCTAGAGTGATTTTATCCTTTAAGAGTTGCTTAAATTTTTTTTGATGCTCGATGTGATAGTCCACTACATTAACCTTAAAATTTTCTCTTAAATATGATGTCATGTGTTAGCACTCCACCAAATCTTCAAAGGCTGAGAAGGAGACCAGCGAAGGTAACCACAGACCTATTTGACCTAATAGTTATCCCTACTAGGTTGGAGAGGGCTCTCTCTGTGAAATAACAGTCAAATTGACTATATGATGAATATTTTAGGCTAGGTATAGTATGCTATAGGGTTTGATTGATTTGGATTTGGTGGTGGATGACGAATTAGGTCTAGGAAAGACTAGGTTAGGGCACTGAGAATCAGAATTGCAGAGATCTGATGGGGCAAAGTAGGCATACACTTTAGCAATTTCAGGTATCTTGATTAGTGTGATTAGACTGGTAGGGTTTCAAAAATAGCATGGAAATCATGAATTATTTTCTATCAGAAGAAAGTGAAACACAACTATGAATTATTCTTATCTAACTTAGGAATCAATCACATTGAGAGATGGACATGAAAATGGAAATCACAATGCATTCAAAGATATGAAAACATAGGAGTCAAAACTACTAAAACACATACCACAGGAATCCCACCAAAATAGCTTCAACTTTGTCTATTAGTTCCTACCAAAATGGTTGAATACACTAGTGTTAAAATATCAATTACACAACATCCAACCCTTGTAATGACAAATAAAATGAAATATATAGACCAAAATAGACTTCTCCCACTCTCAGGGGTTGAATCCATGACTTGTGGAGCCATTCCCAAAATTTCTCAACTGGAATCCTAATGACTAGGGAGGTCAACAAACTCATCCCTATATTTGATTAAATTGATTCACTGGACCCAAAATTACAATTTTACTTGATGTATCTACCACTAGTAAATATAAAAGACATAATTACATTATATTTTCACATTTACATCAGTAAAACTCCATGGAATTCATCAACCAAATGAGAAAAAATAAAATATCTGAAGAAAACAGGAAATTGGAGAAAGCACAACATGTGTGTAAAAAGCGCAGCGTGCCCCTGAGAAACACATAGCATGAGATTCCAGTTGACTTTTGACTACCTTGTTGAAATCCAAATTGAGCCCAAGATAACTACTTGGAAATATCGTCCTATCTAGTTGTCAAAAATGTCATCAAGTACTGAAAATGATGGAGTTAATCCCCTCAAAAGTGATTTCTCCCACGACTGGTCAAAAAGCACAACGTGGGGCTGAAAATACTGGCAAAAATGTGTTTTTTAGGTGGTTTTGGGGCTTTTCCACCTGTCAAAAGCTCAGATTGTGGAGTTCCAGTAGTCAAAATTTAATGTAAAGGCCATTATATTTCCATCCCAAGTGAGTTTTTATTATTTTTAGGCCTCCATAAACAGTGTAGTGTGGCTCACGCTGCGCTTTTTGTAGGGCTACTGTGCCAAAAAATTCCAACTTTATTGGTTTTATGGAAAATAGGCCTCAAAGATGGAGCGATATCTCACTAACCATGGAAAAATTTTCAGAACGGAGAGAGGTTTTTGTTATTTGGAATGTTAGGCACAAGCACCTACTCCAGTTGCCCAATATGCTTCTCTGATTGTCCACAATCTTCTCTACAAATAGGTGACTTAAACAGGACATTCCATAGTCAGAAAAATAGGTTGTGAAGATGTGAATTGATCTCTCATTCTGTAATACCTCTGCAAAATATGAAGTATTTTATTGTAGTTTGATATCTTAGGAACAAAACCTCCTCCAAGTTCCCAAAAATCATCTTTTTTAGGCCACAATATGTTCTGCAAAAATATGACTAAACAGGATATTTCTGGAAAATGTGCCTTGAAGGATTTTTTTAGATTTCACAAATTTATCAAAATTTCCTCAAAATTTCTATAGAGATGCCAAAAAAGGTTTTTTATGCTATCATAAATGTATCAAAAATTAGGTCGAAATTACCCTTCTCCTTTTAACAAATTAGGGTTTCCTTTGTATTGTCATTTCAAGTAGGGTTTGTACTACTTAAGGTTTAGGTTCATGCCTTTGAAACAATACTCACCATGGTTTGGTATCCTTGTAGCATGAGATATGGTATCTACTGAGAATATGAAATCAACACCTGCAATGATGCCCTTTTCTCCTTTCAAAGTGGTGACAAACATATATGTGAGCTACTCATGAAAACCTACCTCCTCCACTCTTTGACAAAACCCTAAACAATTGACATCTTCAAAGCACTTTCTGATGAATGGTGAGGAGGTGATTTCATTGTATTTGGAGGGATAAAACCTCAATATATTCTCCCTCTTTTGTATTTTCTTTTATTTTATGGTGATGAATCAGCTTCCATGATGAAAACTTAGATGATAGGAGGGTAAAATAGGGAAGAGAGTAAAGGGATAAAATGAGAGAGTTAGGGAAGGGGGATGGGAGTAGGAAAATTTAGGGAGACAGGTAGGGATTTTAGGACCGTAGGGAAGTGGAGGGAGATTAAAAGGATGAGGGAATAGGGGTAGGGTACTTTTACACAGGCCTATACTCTTAGCTGCCAAAAAAATGTAACAAGTAGTGATAGGGTTTGGGGATAGGTCTTAGGAAATGAAAGTGAGGGGGGATTATGGTTTTACAAATGTATTTGGGTGTGTAGGAGGTTAGGGTATGGTAGGATATGGATTCTAGGTTTTTCAAATTAGGAAAAAATAGTCTTCAAGAAAAGTGTAGTGTATGAAAAAATTGACAAATTTTCCACCATAGGAATGAAAATACTGAGTGAAAATGGTGTGAAGTGGCTAAAATTACTTGTTTTATATTTTAGAAAACTTGTGCTTGATTTTGGAGAGCCTTTATGCCATTTTGAAACTTTTCTAGACCAAGTGTAGCTTCCCTACAAAAAGTGCAGCGCCAGAAGGAAAAGCGCAACATGTTAAGGAAAACTGCAGCGTGAGATTGTAGACCACTTTTGGAGGCCTTATTCAACTCCAGATTGATCTCATTATATATTATTGGAAATATATAGTGTTCAGATACAAAATGGAACCTTCAATCACTAAAAATGATCAAGTATAGCCCCTCAAAAATCAATTCTCCCAAGACTAGCCAAAAAGCACAGTGTTTCCCTGATAAAAGCGCACCGTGAAGTTGCAGGTCACTTTCGGAGGCCTTCCTAAACTCCAAATTGAGCTCATGATATATAATTGGAAATATATTTCTATATAGTTATCATTTTACTCATGAAGCAATTCATTTGGACACTACATGATAGAGAAAAATTCATTTTCCCAAGAGTACTCCAGAAGTATAGAAACTCTCATGTGGCAACTATATTTTGGGCTTTTCTTTGGAAAATTGAATCTATTTTAACCCTTGAACTACATATTTTAAGAACATGAAGTACTTATTACATATAGAAACATAAAATTACATTTTTGAAATCAAAATTTATTGAAGAAAATTGGCTATTACCACTCCTCCAACTGCCGGATTTTATGCATGAAATGAGAGTTTTGGTGACCTTGAAACCGCAATGACCTAATGTGTTAAGCCCCTATATTAATAGTGTAGTCCCTTATTATGTTAGTGTAGCCCCCCTTATTTTTATTTTTGTACCCTTGTAACCCCCATATTTTTATTACTGTGCCCTTACATTATTATTGTTAGGTCGGATAGGATTACATTGTGGCCCCATGGACTCCTATATATAGAAAGAAGGTTTTTTCATTTTTATCATCCAAGAATTTTTCATTCATGTAATGTATTGGAGATTTCCCCCTCGAAGTTTCTTATTTATAAGGCGTTGATATCTCTTTTCTTCTATTTTTAAAGCTGGTTTCCCAACATTTGGTATTAGAGCTTTGGATTCTAGGGTTTCGCTGCTCCAAACAGGTCATTGTGGAATTTTCGCTATAACGTTTTTTCTACAAAGTTTCAGAAGCTGAAATTTTTAGAGTGCAAAGCTGATTTCCTGAGGAACATATTCACAAAATTTCAAAGCTTGGTTCGCAATATTTTCAGAGATATGATCTATGGAAGTTAGGGATTTTTGCAGGCTCCTGAATTTAACCTAAACAGGTCTTCGCGGAATTTTCGGTATAATTTTTTTTCTACAAAGCTTTAGAAGCTAAAATTCTTAGAGAGAGAAGCCAAAATCTTGAGGAAAAGTGTCACAAAATTTCATAGCTTGGTTCGCAATATTTTTGGAGATATGATCTGTGGAAATTAGGTCTTTTTCAGGCTCCCGAATTTCATCTAAAGTGTTAATCGTGGGAAAATCTTCATAACTCTCTCTCTCTGAGCATCGGATTGGAATGCTGCAAAAAGTGACTGGAACTACACAGACTTTAGTTTCCTTTCTATAAATTTCAGGGCCAAAGGAGCAAAAAATAACACGTGGAAGGTCGTACAAGTTCGCTCTACTGAACCAGCCCATAATTAGGTCATTGTGGGAGATTGGACATAAATTTTCCTTGAAGAATCCAAATTAGGTCAGAACTGTGGCATTCAAAAGAGGATTCAGAGGGATACATCAGGGCCAAATTTTAGATATTGAAGATCCAAAATAACAGAGATAATTGAGTTTCAATATAGAGCTTCTCAAAAGCAAGAAAAAGGTGTGTATTTGGTTTTTAAAATTGCATAATGCTTATTTGAAAAAGAAATTTGAAGTGATTCCAAGGGCATATTTTAGATTTTTTACTAGTATTGGGTTCTATAATGGCTCAAAAAAATAATTCCATACCCATTAAGCCTTCAAAAAGCTATACAATTACGCATGAAGAGGAAGAATTGCAGTATGAGATATCAATATTACGGTACCAAGTGAAACAAATTTCAATCTTACGAAGAGAAACCGAAGATGAAATAGATGGTTTAAAAGAAAATTTGGAAGATAATTTGGATGGTTTGAAGGATCAAATAATAGCTAATATGGATGATAAATTAGTGGAATATCACATCGAGCATCAACAACAAGTTCTCCAACTCTCAAAGGATAACCTAACTTTGGTGCAGAATCTAATGAAACAACAGGAAGATCAACATCACATTGAAAGAAGTTCTGAAGCAGTCACAGAAAAAAGAACTTGACAAGTATGATCAATTTCAGAATATCTCAGCAAGTGGAAGAACTTTCCTGTAGAAGATTCCACATGGGAGGATGAGAATTTTATACAGAAGCATCAAGAAATAATCAAGCGTTGAGGACAACACTTGTTTTAAGGAGAGCGGAATTTAAGCCCCTATATTAATAGTGTAGTCCCTTATTATGTTAGTGTATCCCCCCTTATTGTTATTATTGTGCCCTTACATTATTACTGTTAGGTCGGCTAGGATTACATTGTGGCCCCATGGACTCCTATATCTAGAAAGTAGGTTTTGTCATTTGTATCATCCAAGAATTGTTCATTCATGTAACATATAGGAGTTTTCCCCCTCAAAGTGGCTTATTTCTAAGTTGTTGATATCTCTTTTCTTCTATTTTTGGAGCTTGGTTTCCCAATATAATGGAGACAGAAAACTAAATGAAATCATGGTGATGGTGACTGAAATGATGATGACAATATCTGAATGATGATACACTCAACTGAGTGATGACATGGACTAGCAACTTAAAAATTTTGGGAGTGGAAAATAGTCCTAAACCTAATACCCAATGACCAAATTTTTTCTTGAATACCTAATGAATGAAAAATATTTGACTATGGGGCCCTAAAATAACATGATAATACTCCATTTGATCACTGGTGACACGATGCAAAGACTAAAACTAACATGATGGATGGTGGATGATATCCACAAAGTGCCATAAATGGGGTCATTTTTGCTGCAGTATGGAAGGAAGTGTTATACTACCATTCAATTAGAGGTAACCATTTGACCCATTGTGTTTGTTTATCAGATACAAAGCCAGATATCCTTTTAAAACTTTGTTCACTATCTCAGTTTTCCTATCATATTGAGATTTATAAGATGAGTTATGAGCTAATTGAGTACCAAGACAAGAAAATAATTATGTCCAAAAATTTCCAGTGAAAATGGAATCTCTATCACTTACAATAATATTTGGGTTTCCATGTAGATTTTGAATTGTTTCCATAAATGTAGTATCAATTGTACTAGCTTTAAAAGGTTGAGATAATGCACAAAAGTGTGAATATTTGGTAAGTCTATCAAATACCACCATGATGACACTCTTTCCTTTAGACTTGGGTAAACATGTGATAAAATCCATTGGGACCTCCTCTCAATGCTGACTTGGAATGGCTAAAGGTTGTAATAGAAACAAGGTCTTAATTGCCTCAACTTTATTTTGTTGATGAACCAAACATTCTACCACAAACTTCTGAATATTAGATTTAATTCCATCCCAAAAAAAAATTCTTCTTGACCCTGTGGTAATTTTTTTAAAATCTTGATTTCCCCCCTAAGGGGGAGGTGTTAAATTCTAAGATAATATTTTACTTGAGTTGGGAGTTATTACAGAGATATAAGTGATCTTTGTACCATAATGAATAATTTTTCCAGCTAAATGTGTCAAATGTACTAGGATCTTACTACAACTTTTGAATGAGTGTCCACACCTCTTTATCATTCTTCCATTCATCCCTTTCTTCGGTTATCCAATCATGTTGGATAATAGAAATGGCACAAAGAAATTCTTCCACATCCTCATCCTTTATTGAGCATGCATCTGCAACAAAATTTTTCTTCCCTTTTTTTTAGATGAGTTCAAAGTCATACCACAACATCTTTGTGGCCCATTTTTGTTGCTAATCTGAAGATAATATTTTGTTTCAAAAATTATTTAAGACTATCATGATATGTTTTTACCTTGAATTGTCTTCCCATTAGGTAACACCTCCATTGCTTTAGTGCATGTAGTATTTCCAACATTTCCTTCTCATAAAAAGGTTTATGTAAATACTTTCCTTTTATCGGACGAATTTCAAAAGAAATGGGTCTTCCTTCTTGCATCAAAACAACTCCAATTCCCTTTCCCAAGGTATCATATTCCACAATAAAAAAATTTGTGAAGTTTGGCGTAGGTAAGACCGGTGCTTGGCACATTTCCTCTTTAAGATGTTCAAAGGCCTTAGTTGATTTGGAGTCCAAGAAAATGCATCTTTCTTTAGTAATGTTTTTATAGGTGATGCTATTATCCCATAATTCTTAAAAAAACTTGCGATAATACCCTGTCAACCCGAGAAATCCTCGAAGATGCTTTATGGTTGTGGGGATTTTCCATTCCTTAATGGATTTAATTTTGTTAGGGTATATCTTAACACCCTCATGAGATACAATATGACCCACATATTCCACCTCCTATACTCCAAAGAAACATTTGGAGGTTTTTGCATATAATTTTTTCTCCACCAAGAATTTGAGCAACCTATCAACATGTTGAACATGATCCTTCCAAGACTTTCTATAGATTAGTATATCATCAAAAAATACTAACACAAATTTTCTAAGGAAGGGTTTGAAAATGAAATTCATCAAACCTTGAAATGTGGAAGGTTCATTAGTAAGGCCAAAAGGCATGAAAAAAAATTCATAAAGACCCTCATGAGTTATGAATGTTGTTTTCAGAATGTCTTAAGTCTTCATTCTAATTTGATGATATCCTGAATGAAGATCCATCTTGGTGAAGTAAATTTCTCCATGTAATTAATCCAACAATTCATCAATGACAGAAATGGGAAATTTATCTTTAATAGTGATTTTTTGAACTCCATATAATATGGAAACATACACCGTGATCCATCCTTATTGTGCACCAATACTACTGGAGCAGAGAAAGAACTTTGAATAGGTTGAATTATATCAACCTCTAGCATTTATGCAACCATACATTCAAATTCACTCTTTTGGGAATATGGATATCGGTAAGGTCTTATGTTTGGAGGAACACTTCCTGGAATCAAATTAATAGCTTGATCGTTATCACAAATAGGTGGGAGGCCTTTAGGAGTCTCAAATACCTTGGATTAATTGTACAATAATTTTTAGATATCTGGATAAATAGATGATTTTGATGTTTTAACCTCTAGTGAGCATAATTGTGCAATGACGCCTCATTTTTATTTCTTCAGAAGCTTTGTCATGCCATTATAGCTAATTATCTTTCCTAGTTTCACTGCGATACCCCTTAATTCAAATTCCTTTCCTTCCCAAAACAAATTCAAGAAAAGTTCTTGAAAATTAAAAGCTATCATCCCCAAATATTTCCAACTATTGGAATCCTAGTACAACATAAACACCACCCATTGGAATGGAAAGCATTGGACTATTCAATACATATTCCCCCATGGTTAGCTTGATATTATGGAAATTTATAGAGAAATTTATAGTTCCTCCATTTGCAACCATCACTTAACACTCTAGTGTTGGATATAGAAAGAAATTCGATTCCTTGGCTACCTTACAATGAATAAAATTATGGGTACTACCTGAATCAATCATAACTATTACCATTTTATTCTTGATATATCCTTCTTTCTTGAGAGTTTGAGGAGTGGTAATTCCTGCCAATGCATTACAGTATATGGTCAGATTCATTTCTTATTTCTTCGGGGTTGTTTCCTAGTGTGTATCCTCATCTTTTGATGTTTCTTGTTCATTTTCTTCATCCTCTTCAAAATCTATGTAAAATAATTTCCTCTCAGCGCACTTATGCCTTTATTGTATTTTCTATCACATCTATAAAAAATCCATTTTGCTATTTTTCCTCCAATTTTTTTGGTGTCAACCTTGTAGATTGTGAAGCAGCAACAATTCCATCTTTATATTAGTGAATGGTAGAATTCCTTGTTGCCATAATTTTTATTTCAACTTTTCTTGCCACCCTAAATGCATTCTCTAATGAATCAGGTTCCCAAAGGGGAATCTCATCTTGGATGTTATCGTTTAAAGTCCCTATGAAGACATCAATCATATGCTCCTCTGGAATATCAGTTACCTAATATTCAATTTTTTGAAGTCTTCAATGTACTCCACCATCAAGCACTTTTGATTTATCTTTATCAATTAGATAAATAATATTTTTCTCTTTTTGTATTCTTAATGTGCTATCATTTCCTCCATAAAATTTTACTAGGTGACAAGTGGTTTACAAGAAAATCCATCTATACCATACAAACTTATTAGGCTCTAAATATAAAGATGTAAAACGTACCTTTTGTGAGGGTTGCACATCCTGTAGATCAAAATATTGCTCCATATGTAGTATCCATGTTATCGGGTCATTTCCATCAAACTTCCTCATATCTATATTTGGAATATGGTGGTTCTTAAGCCCCACATTGGATTCTTTAAAATCATAATTCATATTCCTTTTTTCCTCATCATGATTTTCATGTATTACCTTCTTACTACTGGGAAACCTTTCTTGCAACAACTTTGTTAACCCTTCCAACTTGACATTCACCATATCCATGTCTAATTTAAAAACCTCCATGTTTCCTTTTATACCATCCATGTACACTTGTAAGTCATCCATCTCATATCTTTCTTTTTTTTTTAACCATCCATGTTCCCTTTTAGTTCATCTTTGAATTCTTTTTGTGAGAGTGAAATTTGTTGCACTTGGTCTCGTAATTTTGATATATCATGCTACAATTATTCATCTTCATGCGTCATATTAAGGATTTATTAGGGCTTAATGGGTGTATAATTATTTTTTTTGGGAGGAACTGTAGAACCCAATACTGATATATATGCTTCAATGTTCCCTTGGAATCACTTCAAACTGATTTTTCAACAAATGTCATGCAATTTAAAAAAACAAATACACACCTTTTTTCTTTCTTTTAGGATCTTGATATTTAAATGGTTGTAACTCTATAATTTCGGATATCCAAGGTCTGAAATTCATTCTTGTGGTATCCCTCTTATTCTTATTTCCAATGCCACAAGTCATACCAAAATTGGATTCTTAAAGATAATTTTATGCCAAATCTCCCACAATGGCCTGATTATGGATTGGTTCAATATAGAGAACTTGTACGTAATTCCATCTGTCATTGTTTTAGAATTCATCCCTAAAATGGATACAAAAGAACTACAGCCTGTGCTATTTCTATCACCTTTTATGAAATTCCAATCCGATGCTTGAATAGAAAGTTATGATGATTTTACCTCGGTCACTTGTTTGAGAGTGAATTATGGAGCATGAAAAAACCCTAACTTATTCTACCATATCTCAGAAAATATAGCGAACTAATATTTATAATCTAGGCACAATTTTTAATAATATTACATCTCCACATTGTCGAATTGTTAGCTTCTGAAGCTTCGTAGAAGAAACAATATAGTGAAACGTCCACAATGACCTGTTTGAAGCAGTGAAACCCTAGAATCCAAAGCTTTGATGCCAAATGTTATGCAACCAACTCAAAAATAGAAGAAAATATAGATCAATGACTTAAAAATTATCCTCTTCGATGGGGGGGCCTCCTTTACATTACATAAAATGAATATTTTTTGGATGATAGAAATGATAAGACCTCCTTGGTATATATAGGGGTCTAAGGGGTCACAATATAATCAGAGCCTACATATCAATAATAATGTAAGGGTATACCATCAATAGAAACACCCTTCCCACTTTAGAACCTACGTGTTCTGCCTAAACTAAGTGACTAGAGATAGGGTTTGAATCTGCATGGTGACAAATTACTGTGTAACAGATGAGCATGGTGACAAATTACTGTGTAACAGATGCCCCCTAAAGCATGAAGGAAGAACAAGGAGTGATGGCTGAAATTATTTATGAACCAAGGCAAAGAAAATAGACCACCTCTAGAAAACCTACCAAATCAAACATATTACAATATATGACATCTCTAGTATGAATATGCCTAATCACATAGCTTTTTACTACACATAAAATAACACATGAACCCATGGCATGGTAGCATCCATCCGTCTAAATATATCATATAAATTGATCCGTGGTATGGACACAACCATCCGTATATATAGGATCATGTATACAATCATGAATGCTTAGTAACTCCCTGTAGCTTGGATCAAAAATTAGATGTGACCCAGGGTCTTCATTGTGATCTCAATCAATCCAACGTACGATTATAGCCATGCGAGTAGATTTGTTGGTGTCGAACATGGTAGAAACCACCTGATTACCGGTCAATGATGAAATTTGTTAATAGGCACGAGAGAGACCACCAATAATGATGATGGACCTCAAGGTACAAAAGCACAATCTACAAGTGTGAATGAAGGTTTTGAAGTTGAACACTTGCAGAATCATTCGATCGAAGGCCAATGATGTGAACATGTCATAGAACACTAAGAATTTTCCATTGAGGCATGCAAGCTCCAAGGTACTGAGAAGAACTTTCTAAATCACCTTCCCAGATAATCAGCTGAAGTCGATAGGAAGTGATTCATCGAAGGAGGGACATGATGATTCCAACATCATCGACATGAAACAAAAAATATCTTTAAGATGATAGGAGTGATTCTGGATTTTAGCAGAGGAGGTGAGATAAGCAAAGGATGTTTGACAGAAAGGAATTCTCTTGAACATATTGGCGACATGACTCCAGAGTGTGGCAACATTTGACTCAAATAGGATCAAAGGTCATGTTGACAAAATTTGGTAATAAAATGAGAGGAAAATGGATTTCCCAAACCCATGGAGGCAAAGTGAGGAATGTAAGGTGTCCCCAACCTGACGTGAACTGTAGATGAGTGTCACATTTAAGAGTGACAAGCTACCCAAAATACACATAGGATGTTCCTTTCAATTTTTCCCCCGTTATTGCTAACAAGTACCTATTTATTTTTTATAGTCATCATGAAGAGGATAACATATGCTAAGAATGTAATTTCATTCTTCAAATGATTCCATCCTATTAATTTTAACGAGCCCTAGGAAGGAGAAACTTGGTCTCATCATGGTGACAAGTCTTTCGTCGTTTAATCTTTAACGATTCCAACGAAAGGGTAAATCAATGGCTTTTCATGTTTAATGAGTTTGAAAAGAAACAAAAATAAAACTCATTCGTTTTTAAGGAGTTTTAAAAGAATCAAAAAGAAAACTCCATCATTTCCCATTTTGTAAATCATCTCTTGAGTTCGAAAAGGTAGAAAACAATGCCCGAGAGAACCTCTTGACCATGTTCGAAAAAGGTATTCCTTTTTCGTAAATAGTAAATCTCAGCCCGAAAAAGGGGTAAACATATACTAATACCATGTCAATTCATTCACTTTAATGAGTTTGAAATTAAAATTACTTAGCAATCTTTTCATTTTTCGAGAGTTAGAAAAGAGTTGAAAGTTCACTCCAAGGGGGTTCCTTTTTCGTAAACATTTACCGAGCCCGAAAAAAGAGAAAAAATGCATCTTGTTTACATCATAAATAACCACCAATATTGTGAAAGTTTTATTACTGCACAAAAACAACATACATCACCGATATCGAGGAAAAATAATAAAATATTGGCGAATTTTTCAAAAATATATAAATAGACCAAAAAATAAAATAATTTTCACCTTTCTATTTTGAGAAGAGGATTTTTTCCATTTTCCCTCCAAATTTCAAATCAGAGGTGCGGCCGATCCAGGACACCCATTCGTCAATCCGTCAGCATCAGGTAAGAGCTCTAAGCCTCCTCTTTAGTTTTATCCCATTCATTTATCATTTTGTTTTTTTAAATAAGGAGATTGGGGGGATGATTTCAAGTTCCAAAATCGCCTATGACCAGCACGATTTTGAGCTATCAGGGTCGCGCTAGTCACGTTTAGCCTGTCAAGGCAGCGTGCCACCAATGGAAAATTAATTTGAACAGTCGCACTGGCCACCGGAGAGATTTTAAAACATGAAATCACCCATCTCTATGGATAATTTCCAAATTTACTCTGGTGAAGTCTCCTAACATTCCATTTAAACATGTTTTTCAAGTTTTTTCCTCAAAGATGTTGATTGAATGGAAATAATGAGGCCATGAGGTGGAAGACCACCAAGCATTGCAAGATCAAAATTGCATCAATGCATTGTGCAATTGCATTTTGTTGAAATTATTTCCAAAATCTGGGCTGAGAGCTCAGTTGGAGCTACTCCAATACTTGATTAGCATATGGGATATGGAGCGAAAACTATTTATCATTAGAGACCAATAGTTGGAGTTAGATGTGATGGAAATCTACTTCATTACTTGTTTTTCCAAGAGATGGGAGAAAATCCAGCTCTCTAGAGCATGCGCAGGGGGTGAGAGTACTAGCATTCTCATCCAGAGATACTGTCCTGGGGCTTGTAAAACAGAGAGCGTGAAGGTAGACATTTCATTCATCAGGGTGCTCCCTCTATGCACAATTTTACATTTCATAAATAGAGTGGCAGTAGCCCAAGTGTTGCATGAGGCAACGAAATATTAGTTCCAATACGCAGTGGACTGCTTGGCCACAACGATGTTTAATTGGTGTGAGGGGTTACTTGTAAATATGAAGAGCCAATTAACCAAGTTCAAGACAGGGCGACTAAAAAAATTCAGGTATGGGTCCATTCTGGTGACCTTCTTTCGAATCCATCCATGATCCAACCCTGAGGGACCTGAGGTTGGTGATATGGTGCGACATTATGCCTCGACAGGGTTGGGGCCAATAGATGCATTTCCCCGTAGCCTTTTTCAGCTGGATGTGGGGTTAACTTATCATATTTGAGGATTATGCATATGTCATCATTGACTTCATAGGAGATCCGGACCTTCCTATATCACCAGGCACACAATGGACCAATGCAGGTAAAAAGTTTTTTTTTTTTTTTTTTTTACTTTTTGAATGTTTTTGTTATGTATTCTAAAACTTGAACTTATGATGTTTTCACAGATATGGGTCCTCGAGACACGGGTATATCCTGGGGTGCATGGATTCCACGAGGGTAGAGATGCTCATGAGAGGTAGATACAGATATTAAGAAACCTGGTTGACCTTACGAGAGGAATTCCAGAATATGCTACTTTTGATGAGATTCCTATGCACCTCTAGAGACATTCGGTTGGGGTTCTAGGCAGACTACATCAGTTACTTTGGCGAGTAATTAGAGCAGTCACCTGCTACCGTGAGCACCATGTGGATGGATAACAGCCCTATGTTTGTATCTTTTTTACTTATGTAGGATCGAAGAGCCATTTTTGTAACAAAACACATATTTTTTGGTTTTTTCTCTTTGTGTACATATTGTGTCTGTCAAATATATATGTATATATATATATATATATATATATATATATATATATATATATATATATATATATATATATATATATATATATATATATATATATGGTGTGTCTGTCAAATGTATATATATATGCATGTTTCTAAAACTACTTGTGTATCATGATGTTGTCTTGGTTTTTACATATTGAGGAAATGTCTATATAATACATGATTTTATAATGTATTTGTTAATGTGTTTAAATGTCTTGAAATATGTTGATATGTGATAAAATCAAAATGTCTTCCCAATAATCTGACATGCAAATACATACGCAAAATTTGAGGATTTCACACAGAATAATGACCATTTAACTATAATACAACGAGTTGTGAGTCTAACTTAACAACAAAATCTTTGATCCCAAGATGAATGGCATCCGTTAATATCTCGATCACTGCACTATATTTGAAAATATTGTTAGTTGTTTGACCCAAAAAAATACCTTGCAAATTAATCAACTCACCATTGGGGGCAAAGAGTGCCTAGGCTACAGAAGACAAGTTCTGTGTGCTACAGTAAGCGCCATCAACAAAACCAACATAATGATCCAAATACATCTTCAAACCAAATGGAACACAAGGTGAGCAGAAGAAATATGTCTTCAAAGAAAACAATCACACCAAAAATCAACTCAAAACATGCTAATGATTAAAACACTAATGTACAAAGTATGACACTTATGATTAAGCGTAATATTTTTTCAGATAGAGCCCATTTTGGGGCTCTTACAGTGGATTTCCTTCGTAATCTGCTAGCTCATAGGCTTCTCGTTCTAATACACATTTAATGATATAGGGCCCATGCCACATTGGTTCAAGCATTACTACTCCTAATTTATCATTGGCTTGGTCACAAAGTAAGACCAACTCACCTTCGAAGAAAACACGGGGGTTAACGGATTTGACATATTGAACTTTAAATCATCGTTTTTGCACTTCAATAACTAAAGAAACAAGCCTATGGGTGTTAGTGTGAATTCTAATTGCAAGCGTACAAACAAAGATCACTTTATTTGTGCATAACAAACAAGCCTAACATTAAATATGGATTTCAATTTCCTTAGATCTGCAGTTAGTGATCAGAATAAATGCTACAGAAATCTAGATCTATCCAGTTAAATACATTAAACAACAAATAATAAGCAAGAGTTGCTCCATGTATCCAATGAACAAGACAAGAATTTTTTGTATTATGACACCTAGGAAGGGAACATAGAAAGATGTTACCATTCCCCCTCAATGGGATGGGTTCTTGTATGTCCTCAGTGCTTTAGATCTAAGATCTCTCTCGATGGTGCAGTAAAAAACCCAAACAAAATGGAATCTTGAAAGTGACCTATATAAGAAAAAAGTATAAAAATATGACAATGTTGGGAGGATCTCAAATTTATCTAAAAGTATAGATCAAGAGTGATTCCTAGGCAAGAAAAGGTAGTGAATTAATGGAAAACCCTTCTATTTATAACAAAATATTGAGTTAGTCTATAGATAATTTGAAAAATAATTAAAATATTATTAACCAAATCTAGATCCAACTTTCATGGAATATTTTATTATTTTTGTTGAGGGAAAAATAACTTGAATTTAGTCAAATCCTTGGTTTGCAAATAAAAATAAATGATTTATTCATTATTTTAAGAATGGTTGAGTAATAATTAAATAAATAGTGATTTATTCAATTATTTATAAACCATTGAATAATTTAACAAGGAATATTATTTAAATAATGTTTTAAATAATTATTCCTAGAAAATAATAAGATAAATAATGATTTTTCTAACTAATTTTCCTGTTTTGGGTTAAATATGACCAGTAATGTTAATTAAACAATGGTTTAATTAATTATCCCTTGAGGATAATTAAACAAATAAGGATTTATTCAATTATTCCTCATGGAGTTTCATGTTTAGACCAGAAACAACTTAATAAATTATGGGTTATTAATTTATTTTTCATAGTGAAAGCAATTTTACTATGGTAAAATTGGTCTTACATGGTGTACTTTAGTCCATCTAATAGTAACAGGTTAGATGAAAAAAAATTGGTGTAACAGATTGCCCCCCAACGTGCGAGCATTAGGAGCTAATCTTATGACCGAAGTATGTAGTAGGAACTAAATCACTAGACACCTACGGGGAGTCAGAGAGAGAAATATAAGGCAGAATGAAGCATGAGAGGACAATACCCTGAGGAGGCAAGACTTACAGGTGTGACAAGTCTCTTTTATGAGTGAGTACTTGTTCTACATGAGGTGGGAGGTGTCTGTCAAATGTATATATATATGCATGTTTCTAAAACTACTTGTGTATCATGATGTTGTCTTGGTTTTTACATATTGAGGAAATGTCTATATAATACATGATTTTATAATGTATTTGTTAATGTGTTTAAATGTCTTGAAATATGTTGATATGTGATAAAATCAAAATGTCTTCCCAATAATCTGACATGCAAATACATACGCAAAATTTGAGGATTTCACACAGAATAATGACCATTTAATTGTGATACAATGAGTTGTGAGTCTAACTTAACAACCAAATCTCTAATCTTGAGATAAATGGCATCCGATAATAACTCAATCACCACACTATATTCGGAAATTTTTTAGTTGTTCGACCAAAAAAAATACCTTGGAAATTAATCAGCTCGCCATCATGGACAAAGGGTGCCCATGCTGCGGAAGACAGGTTCTATGTGCTACGACAAGAACCATTAGAAAAAACAACATAATGATTCGAAGACATCTGCAAACCAAGTGAAACACAAAGTAAGTAGAGGAAACATGTCTGCAAAGAAAACAATCACACCAAAAATCAAATCACTAAAGAATAAAACACTAATGTACAAAGTATCACACTTATGATTAAGCGTAATATTTTTTCAGATGAACCATTTGGGGCTCTTACGATGGTTCCTTATTAATGCCAAGCTCATAGGCTTCTAGTTTCTAATACCTTTAATGATTGTAGGCCCATTTACATTGAACTTGTAATTATATCTAATTTATGTTCGGCTTGGTACAAAGTAAAATAACTCTTGAAAAACAACGATTGTGGTTGACATATTGAACTTTAAATCATCGTTTTTGCACTTCAATAACTAAAGAAACAAGCCTATGGGTGTTAGTGTGAATTCTAATTGCAAGCGTACAAACAAAGATCACTTTATTTGTGCATAACAAACAAGCCTAACATTAAATATGGATTTCAATTTCCTTAGATCTGCAGTTAGTGATCAGAATAAATGCTACAGAAATCTAGATCTATCCAGTTAAATACATTAAACAACAAATAATAAGCAAGAGTTGCTCCATGTATCCAATGAACAAGACAAGAATTTTTTGTATTATGACACCTAGGAAGGGAACATAGAAAGATGTTACCATTCCCCCTCAATGGGATGGGTTCTTGTATGTCCTCAGTGCTTTAGATCTAAGATCTCTCTCTCTTGATGGTGCAGAAAACCCAAACAAAATGGAACGCAAAGGGATCTCATAAGAAAAAAGTATAAAAATATGACAATGTTGGGAGGATCAAATTCAGACCAAAAGTATAGATCAAGAGTGATCTCTAGGCAAGAAAAGGTAGTGAATTAATGGAAAACCCCTTCTATTTATAACAAAATATTGAGTTAGTCTAGATACTGGAAAATAATTAAAATATTATTAACCAAATCTAGATCCAACTTTCATGGAATATTTTATTATTTTTGTTGGAGGGAAAAATAACTTGAATTTGGTCAAATCCCTTTATTTATAAATAAAAAATAAATGATTTATTCATTATTTTAAGAATGTGGTTGAGTAATAATTAAATAAATAGTGATTTATTCAATTATTTATAAACGATTTAGTCAAATTTAACAAGGAATATTATTTAAATAATGTTTTAAATAATTATTCCTAGAAAATAATAAGATAAATAATGATTTTTCTAACTAATTTTCCTGTTTTGGGTTAAATATGACCAGTAATGTTAATTAAACAATGGTTTAATTAATTATCCCTTGAGGATAATTAAACAAATAAGGATTTATTCAATTATTCCTCATGGAGTTTCATGTTTAGACCAGAAACAACTTAATAAATTATGGGTTATTAATTTATTTTTCATAGTGAAAGCAATTTTACTATGGTAAAATTGGTCTTACATGGTGTACTTTAGTCCATCTAATAGTAACAGGTTAGATGAAAAAAAATTGGTGTAACAGATTGCCCCCCAACGTGCGAGCATTAGGAGCTAATCTTATGACCGAAGTATGTAGTAGGAACTAAATCACTAGACACCTACGGGGAGTCAGAGAGAGAAATATAAGGCAGAATGAAGCATGAGAGGACAATACCCTGAGGAGGCAAGACTTACAGGTGTGACAAGTCTCTTTTATGAGTGAGTACTTGTTCTACATGAGGTGGGAGAGGCATACCTATGCTCACCGAGATAACAAAGTACAAAGAATGATGATGCGTACAACAAACATGTGACTGAACTATATAGTACATGTTGGCATAAACATGGGCTAGATAAAAAACATGATAATGGATCCCACATACATATTGTTCCTGGAAAAACAACCAGGAATTATACAATAATATCTGAGTACATGAGATATATGTACAATCAAAGAGGCCTGGTAAAACAGGAAAGGGCTCTGAAATCTGAATGATGCATGCAAACTAAAAAGGCGTTGCAAGCGGCTGAGGTTGGAACCATCAAATCTATGGAGCTGCATCCAGGGTTGTAGTAGAAAGGTCATCCAGGTGTGTGGGGGGCTACCTAAAGGGCCACCCCCTCATGAGTTATGAAACATCTCACACACACCCGAGAATCACTGAACCATCAAGTATATTGTTGGAGAGGTAAATCCCCTCTGCGGACAGAGGCGATCCCTACTAGCCCAGATCGGGTCTAGCAACAACCGAGTCACACTAAGACGTAAGTTCCTAGTTACAAAAGACCAAGATGCGACAAGATGCCTACCTTAAGTCCTACGCTGATGTTGCTTGTAGAGAAGATGGTGCTTTCTTCCTTCGCCTTGGCAGATCACAATTCTCCCACCTAGCACGTTCGAACACCTGCACGTACACAAAAAAACAACAACACACAAACGTAAAACCTAATAAATGAAACTATGTATCAATCAGAGAAGATACAATTCATAACATAAGACATGAACATATGAATGGAACCATAATCGAAGTCATTCATTATTAATCACAACAAAAGAAAGATACAACCTGAGCTTTGATGCCGTATCTTCCTTTGGCGGGTCAACAGCAGAGCACATCTCGATAAATCTCATCGGGATGGGACAAGGCTCTCTCTCTTAGGTTGTCTAATGATAGTCTCCTTACTACTGATTGAGCTCTAAGTTCTATGGCCATTAAGGCTACTAGCTTGCTAAGGGAAAATGGCAAGCTTATATAGATGGTGGAAGGGGAGTTGGGATCCCTACAATTGTGGGATTGGCCCTATCCTTAAGGAAGCTTCCATGATAGGTGGAAAACCACCTCCCATATATGGAGATCCGGAGCCAAACCTCCCAACTCATTTTAGAGACTCGTTCAGGAGTTTTTTGGAATCAAACTTCCACCATTTATTTTTTTAAAACAATCATTATTAAGCTTGGTGTGAGTAATACACTAGGACAAAGTGCCAGTTGGCACACCCTCTTTAGTGGATTTCCCCCATTGGCGCGAGGGTTGAATTGGTTGGTCGCGCCAATGCCGAAAGGTCTATTTTTTGGGCTTTTCACAGGAAATTGTCTTCAAAGGAATGATTGTCCTTGTCAAGGGGGATGCCATCAAAGCGGTTTTAGGTCATGTCACTTCTCACAATTCATGGAATAGGCCCTCCAATGTGCAGGACGGGGGATTGTAGGGAAGGTGAAAAATTATTGTGTAACAAATTCCCCCTAAAGCATGAGGCCCGAGAGAGAGAGAGGAGTGAAATTCCTTACGAGAACGTGCCCAACTGAAAACACTTCCATCGAAAAACCTGCATAGACAAGTACAACTGATATCTCAAATACATGATGTGTGGTATGGGCACAGCCATCCATAATAGCATTAGGGGAATTTTGAGGTCTAAAATGGGCCTCCTAAGGAAATTATAAAATAATAGTGGAAAAAATATAATAAGATTTGATGACATCATCAAATTTTAGAGGGAAAAATGAAAAAACTACTTTTTCAATTCATATTTTCAACTTATCTCCAAAAGTTTTTACTCAAATTTAGAGCGGGAGTAATCGTTGGATGCGGAATTTAATTCCCCATCCAAGGAGTACCCATGTTGCATACTTTTTATGGGTCCTACTACACGAAAAATGAGAAATACATAAAAAAAAACGTGATTACAATCACGTTTTTTATGTATTTCTCATTTTTTGTGTAGAAAAGTTCATCGAAAGTATGCAACATGGGTACTCCTTGGATGAGGAATTAAATTCCGCATCCAACGAGCACTCCCGCTCGAAAGTTGAGTAAACATTTTGGGAGATAAGTTTAAAATACGAGTTGAAAAAGTAGTTTTATTATTTTATTATTTTTTAATATTTTTACTTTTTTATTCCAAAAATGGTGAATCATCCACTATGGATGACATCATCATCTTGAATCCTATTGTTTGTTATAAAGTTTATTTTTTTTGTACATTTTTCTTATGAGGCCCATTTTAGACCTCAAAATTCCCCTAATGAGTATAAAATAATTAGGATCCAAGTTATGGACGCAGCCATCTAGAAAGGATCGATAAGTAGACGCAGGTATGGTCGAAGCCATCCAATCAATGAGTCAAGTAACCAATGATAATAATCCACAGACACCTGCAACCTAGATTTCAACAGAAAAAATCCAGGGTCTTGCGCTCCATCTCGACCCAAACATAGTACAAGTTCTAGCATGTGAATAAGTGAGCTGAAGTCGAACATGTAAGAACATTGTCTGATTACCAACCAATGATGAAAGATGTTAACAGACGCGAGAGGAACCACCAGTAATGAAAATGGCTCTCAAGGTACTATAGGTACAATCCATAGAATGTGAACAGTGAGCTGGCATCGAACACCCATAGAATCATTCGATCGAAGACAAATGATGAAAACCTTGCGTCGAATGTGAAGAACCTGCCATTAAGGCATTTAGGCTCCAAGGTACCGAAAGGGAGTCTCTAGATCAGCTTCCTGGATAATGAGTTGGAGTCGACAGGAAGTGACCTTGATCGAAGGTGGGCCATAGTGTTTCCCACAACATCGACGCGAGTTAGAGGAACATAATTTTTGTGAATCAAGATCAGTAGAGAATCAGAGGAGGGTTTAAACTCCAAAGGTCAACTTATCTTGAACATATCAGTGACACGATAGTGGATTTGGCAGTATTTGACATCAAAAGATTAGAGGTCATGATGACAAGGCAAAGAGCAGATGAGAGGTCAAAATGGATCACCCAAACCCACGGAGGCAAGCAGAAAACGAGATGAGATGTCCCCAACCCGACACGAATGCAAACAAGTGCCATGTTCAAGAGTGAAATACTACCAACATGATGACGATACTGGTTCCATTTTCCCCACCATTTCTGGCGAGTACCCCAATTATTTTGGAAGACAAGCTTGAAGGGGATAGCATATGCTTGTGATATAAGTTCATCCTTCAGACGAATCCATCCTAGTACATTTAACGAGCCCTAGGAAGGAGAAACTCGAGTATCATCATTATGACTGAATCCGATGTCATCAGGGTTTAACGAGTCTGACAAAGGAAGAAATCAGCGTCTTTTCATGTTTAGAGAGTTTGAAAAGACAGTGGAAAAGTAAACTCCAACAGTCCCTTTTCGTAAATAGTTCCTCAAATCCGAAAAGGTAGAAAACTATGTCTGAGAAAACCTCCTAGTCACGATATGCTAGGGTATTCCTTTTTTCGTAAAAAATCTATCCCAGCCCGAACAAGGGGTAAACGTATACTGGGTAGATTTCATTTTTCATCCAATTTAACGAGATCAAAACGACAAGCGACTCGGCAATCTTTTCATGTTTAGAGAGTCAAAAAAGAGCTGAAAGATTACTCCTCCTGGAGGAACGAGTGGTATAAAGGGAAGAAACTAGTTCTGGTGATGGTGGAACTACTCAGAACAAGTAAAGGTTAAGAGATTGGCTAACAATACCACTCATCGTAGCGGTTCCTCAAGAATGGGTAAAAAAATCAAGTGAATGCATATTATCGGCCAAGCAGATAATGATGATGGAGTGAGAAAACCAAGGCTCATCTAGCAAAAACAGTTAAATGGTAACGTCACCAATTAAATGAAGATGTTCATTTTACACAACGATAAACTACGCTTGGTTGTTGTTTTACAAGCAAGTAAAAGATAAACTATGCTTGAAACCGGTTTCATTTTTACACAAGCTTGAAATGGAAAAAAATTGTGCTTGAAAAAAGTAAGCATACTACTTGTAGTATTTCGATTCGAGGTACATACTGACTTCAATCCATATGAAAGACAAATGGAGTGAAGGTTCAAATTACGAGATCAAGAGAAAGACTCGACTGGTATTTTACGATATCTTATCAAAAGACTCGAATTGAACAGGAAAGTGTTTCATTGTTTTAATGAGGTTGGCACATTAAAAGAACTATCCTCTAAGTCCGAATTCATTTTTGACGAGGTTGATATATTAAAATAACTATCCTCATAAGATCTTGTTTCATCTTTTAAGGAGCTTGACACAAGAAAATGAACTATGCTCTGACAGACTTCATCATAATGAATAAGAAGTCATAGCTTCCAAGAGTTCTGCACTAGATGGGAGAAAAACATCTCGAAAGTCTGGACCCAATGCCCCCAACACATTATGCATGATGGCATCATCACTGAGTACAGGCATGGGGCAGGTAGCCACATATTTGACCTGTGATGGGGCAAATACAATGGATGGATAAAAACCAGGAAGGGATGATGGCGGGCCAGCTGCCACATCAGGACCAAAGAACGAAAGCTGATCAACAGTCACGATCCATCCTTCATGTGGAAAATAGACCACACGAAAAAGGGAGGAGACAAGTGCTCCCATGGCATAGGTGTAATCACGCCCCAAGAGTAGATTGAAATCCAAGGGGCCTGGAACAACCATCACATCCACATGAATAGTTTTACCTCCCAAAGTAACAGGTAATCTTGGAAGGATCCCTAACAGTTGACTAGTTCTTCTGTTAAACGCCAACAGATTCTGTGTAACAGGCACAAGCGGAGGCAAACCAAACTCTTGCCAAGTAGTTGAAGACAGAATACTAACAGATGCACCGTCGTCTATAATGGTACTGGGTACAACCAGACCAAAATCCTATACCGTTATCTCGAAAGGCACATAAGACGGAAGGCAGTATCCCAGAAATTGATTCCAATCAAAGGAAGCAACCAAACTACTTGGAGGGGCTACCATCGAACCGAGATGGCCTTCCCCTGGTGTTACGGAAGAAGAAGGAGCATCCTTCACGACCTCTATCACAGAGTCAAGAGGGGTATCCTCCAGGACCTCCATCACGAGAGACGAAGGAGAAACTTATTGAGGTATAGGGATAGGATAATCTTTCTCCAAGTCCGAAGAATCTGAAGAAACCAGAAGAACATGAGGGGTGTGAGGTCCACTCTCAACGGAAAAGACATGGTGCACTGTAGAAGAATCCATCTCAACCGATTCCATGACCAATGGTTGGTGAGGAATGGATTCCTGAATTTGAATTTCCGAGGGAGTGGGATCGACCAAGGATGACTTTTGACCAATTGTAGGATTAGCTGGTAGAGGACTCAAAGAAATCTATTTGTAAACAGTTGGAAGGGATGGTGCAGAAACAATAAAGTTGTCCAAAACTCTCTTGGCTTCATCCATATATGGACAAAGGTGAATGGCATTGTGCCCTTCACACAACTTACAGGGATTGGTAATCTTACCCTGCTTCTTAGGAGCCTTACCAGCACCAGTTGAAGACGTGCCCCCAAATTGACTCCCAGAAGCCAAAGGCAATGGCGGGCGACTGTTGGACCATACTTCAAGCACCTTGGGAATTCCAGGGCAGTCTCGAAGAATATGGTTTCCTATGCACAAAATACACAGGAACTTGAATTTCTATGGAGGGTTGGGGGGTTCATCAAGAGGAGGTGCTTTAGAAGTAGTAGCTGCAGCTTTATTCTCTCTCTTATCAGACTTATTCTTCTTAGTCTTCTTCTTCTTCTTCTTAGCCACCTGGTTACTCGAATCAAGACTTTCACCAAGCAAAGTAGAAGATGAGGACGAAGAAACAGGCGAAGAAGGGGAGAGGTCCACCTTCGAATCAACATGGCATTGCTGAGGCAGAGGAGCTGATTGAACAGTAGCTGGGACATTCAGGACCACAGAGGTTGAAAAAAACCAAACAGGCAACCCAACAGTTAACCCAGGAAGGGACAATGTTGCCATATAAGGAGCGCTAACATTTCCAAAAGGAGGAAAATGACATGGATTCCCATCGGAGGGGATTCCTTGGTTGGAAAACTCCAAAAAAGTTTCCATTAGAAACATCTTTAGAACAACACCCTAAGGAAACTAACTTTAACCAGGAATATTTCGTGGGCAGTTAATTTTTAAAACATTGAAACCAAACTCTACCATTTCATCTTCTAAGAGTCGAGAAACAGGCAAAAGGTGACTCTATCGCTTTCAGATTGGAAACAAGTGTAAAAGGACAAGTGCTTGATGATCATTTAAAATTTAATGAGTCAGAAAAGATCAAAATGAATGCTCTGGTAATCTAGGCAAATGGGTGTACCAGATATTCGTGAACTGCCATATACACCTTGGTTAAAAAATGAAAGATAAATTAACCAAGAACTTGATGTACGTGCAGGTAATCTCCCCGAATGCTGTGTCCGGTGTATCATGAGTATAAGGCAGTAGACTCGGCTTCCTACGGATAAAGGATAGCAACCTAGTGGGGTCTCCCTTTATATACATGATGGTATGGGGAGCACAAGTCCATACTAGTGTTGTCTAAAGCCAAAAGGTGAACGACAGCTACTAGCTGGGACAGAGTGCCAGTTGGCACGCCCTCTTTGGTGGATTTCCCCCATTAGCGCGAGGTCTGAACTGGCTGGTTGCGCCAAGGCCAAAAGGTCTATTTTTAGGGCTTTTCACAAGAAACTGTCTTCAGAGGAATGATTTTATTTGTCAAGGGGGATGCCATGAAAGTGGTTTCAAGTCATGTCACTGCTCACAGGTCACGGAATAGGCCCTCCAATGTGCAGAACAGGGGATTGCATGGATGGTGACAAATTACTGTGTAAAATATACGAATCTCAATCATGCCATAGGAGCTGGACTAAGAAAAAATCAAGTCAAAGGGCAATAAAGGGTCCCTTTGCCTGATCTGAGACTAAAGAAGAGTGGAAGCTGGAACCAAGGTACACCTCCCTCTAGACTTGTCTTTTGGAATGAATAATTTGATGTTCGACAGAAGGAGGTCTGCCATATGTGAGGCAATGAGGAATCCTATACTAAGGCACAAGGGATAATAGTAGATTGACTGATATACTGACACTGGGGATGATGGTGGAATGGGGGGTACTGAGTAGCAAACTGATGACTTCCCTTGTTAGAGCATAAAGGGCATGAATGACCTGGCAGTTACTAACTCGACTTAGATGGAGATAAGGGATAGTATGAATGGAGACCAAAATGGGTGACATGAGAGAGGGTCAAAGAAATTAAGGATGGAGGATTATGGCGAGAGACAAAGGGACTCAGGACAGACTCCATGGATGCAGTGATGACTCAACTTAGATGCTCTAAACAAGGGCGACTCGATGATGTTTCCACACAGAACAGGCCCAGTGGGGACCATAAAAACATGAGTACCAGATGGTTACTCATGACGAAAACCAACACAAGAATCGACAAGTATGATGGCACAGTGGTTCCCCAAGTCCAAGTGTCACAAGTGAAGAAATTCTATTTTCAAAAGTGGTGAAGTGACCCTTCTTGGAAAAAATGTGTCTAGGTGAAGTATCAAATCACCAAAAATGAAAGGATACCCATTTGAGAGCTCGGTGAGAGATTTCCAATGGTGTTGACGGTTTTTCAAACCGAGCTACGGTTTGGTCACAGCTAGCAAAAGAAAAATATGGGGTTTCTCTTTTAATAAGGCATTTTCCCTCCAATTTGATTCATTTGCAAGTGTAGTTGTGGTGAATGTAGAGAGGAGAAAAGGCCCCAAATATTGTGGCAATCATAACGGACAAACCGACCATTGGAATTGAGATCTGTCAGTTGTGGGTAAGAGGCCTAATCATACTCTTTCAATTCAATGGATTAAAATTTCAGTTTAGGCACCCAGAGCTTAGGAACAGACCCTTGCTCTTCTTCACGACCGAGTTTCACTTTTTGGGGCATTTTCTATGACCTGGGTAGTAGGTTTTGGGCAGAAAACTACGACCTATCCCACGAATGGCCTAAAAAGTGTAGCATGTCAGAGAGAGGGGTTTTAGTGCTATTTTTTGGCTGAGAGCTGGGATTTTATGGTTATGATGCAGTCTTTCCTTTTTGTACATTGACAAACATGATGGTTTTGTGCAGATATGGCAGAGTTGAGGATCAACTGGAGAGAGAGAGACCTAGACACATTACATTCTAAGATCTGAGAGGATCATGTAGTCCTCACTGCATTGGCCAGGTTTGCGGTCCTAAAGTTTTTGGAAAACCCTTTGATGAGAACAAGAGAGCCCTTGTTGGCCTGGATCATCAACTACTAGGATCCATATCATGAGATATTTATAGTGCAGGGGCACTAGATCGAGATGACTGTCTAGGATATATATTTCCTGAGAACACACAGTTAGTGTTACCGCGAGGGCGGAACATCATGGATTTTTTAGAGTGCCACTGTCGACCGGGTCTCCATGTGAAATGGACACAGATACCAATCGAAGATCTAGAGAGGCTAGAGACTTGTGTTGTGGCCGTAACGGTGTTGCGGATCCTCGACAACCATGTGCTCCACCACATCACTAGGGGTTATATGATGGTTGTTGAGAGTGTATTGAGTGGGACCTACTATGGGTGGACCCAAATGATGTTGTCATCGTTGAAATGACATTTGTCGCTATGCAAGTGACAAGTGAGCCATGACTGTGCATATGGCACAGTGCTTTGCTCACTCTTCTTTGAGAAGATCCTGATACTTTGATCTCGTATGCAGATCCAGGATGGGGGCCCACGAGAGCCTAGGATGCGCCACTAGGGGTGGCTACTGTGTATAGAGGGAGGTGGGGTAGTCGGACAAGTGTTCTAACCCAAGTTTTTTACGCATTGGGATTAGTTGTCGTTGTACATAAACAACTATCCTTATAGTGGGATGAGATATCATGGGGACCCAAACTTTCCACTACCGCTAGGTTGGGCATGGGGGCCATATGGTAAGTGACAATTTGCTTATATTTTATGTGCATTTTAAAGTTTCAGAATATTGTATATGGTATTGATTCATTCAATTTTGGTATGAAGATACTGGTGAAACCGGTCGGGTATATGGGACGGCTTATAGTATTAGGGGCTACAACACTTATGGGATCGAGGGGAACACAAAATGAGGATACAGTGGCCCTCTTAGAGGATATCATTTGTAGATGTGAGAGGCTACTAACTGGTGTTTCAGAGTGCGGCTAGAAGGACCATGACAACCAGTACGTAGAGCCATGTATTGGTCCACCCTTTGACTGGCGAGGATTCATGCGGCGCATGGCGATGGTCGGATAGGGGATGCGTGATCTACGAGCTATAGGAGCCGATCCATTGGCTCGAGACCCTCCAAATAGTGATTAGATCTAGGGCATGAGGTGCCCCTAGTTTTTGTTTTTTGTAACATGCTATGGGTATGTCATATGTATCAGAGTTGATGGACTCTAAAAAAATTTGAATGACACATATAATGGATATGCATTGTTTTATGGTTTATTGTTGTTGTCTTGTGTTAAATGTGTGTGATAAATGGAAAAATGTAATATTGTTTGCAATGCTATCTACATAGTGATTTTGTGCTCTAGGTACATGACTGAATGTAATGATTTCAAATTCACACATTAAAAGATTCACTTGTAAATATCTTCTAAAAAGGACGCGATTATGCATACGATAAACACCATTCAATTGCATGACAAGCAGCAAAGAATCTAAACAAACATGAAGGTGAAGGATGCGACAGTAAAGGGCATCGGCTAATAAACATATCACTGCATCATAATTGGCCTGGTTATTGGTGGCAGTACCAATGCATACGTCTTTAGAGAGTACAAGCGAATGCAAGGGGATAAAAATGGCCCAGGCTGTTGAGGATAGATTCCAGGAGTAGCGACTTGCACCATTGGTATAACCGATATACAGTGTAGATAGGAGGTCCATCTAAAAGGTTCCACAAGACAACAAATGAGAGGATGATGAACAATGTTGGCAACCTGAATGCAAGGCAGAAATAAAACAAACACTACTAGAGGGAATTTTATGGGTAGTATTTCTACCCCCCGCTCACTAAAAAGAGGATGGTGTGGGGGAACTGCCTTGGGGGCAGTTTGTGCTCAGGTCGTGAAAGTCACCATAGACACAGATGGTGCCATTTTTCTTATGGGTTGGATAGATGAAGTCAGGGGTGGAAAAGGGTTCCATTATTTCATCATCACAGTAGAAGATACGGTGACTAGTGGAAGTATAACCACATGACGTGGAAAAGCTACCTAACTTATCATCATGAGAAGATAGGTTCACATGTGCATCATCATGGAGGGTGACCAAAAAATAAGTAGATGAAGGATCCACCCATTAGCACTAAATTTTTGACCCATATTCAAAGTTGCCCTCTCCGTCATTCTATTTGGCCTCTGGCCCCTTCTGTTTCAATTCAACCCAAAATCATTTACATTGTCGTCTCCTAGAAACCTTTAAGAAATACCATACACGACGGAGTGGGACTGTTAGGTCCCTATATTACTAGTATAGTCCCTTATTGTTGTTATTTTAACCCCCTTATTGTTATTATTGTACCCCTATAACCCCCATATTGTTATTATTATGCCCTTAAATTATTATTGTTAGGTCGGCTAGGATTACATTGTGGCCCCATGGACTCCTATATATAGAAAGGAGGTTTTGTAATTTGTATCATCTAAGAATGGTTCATTCATGTAATGTATTATAGGTTTCCCCCTCAAAGTGGCTTATTTCTAAGGCGTTGATATCTCTTTTTTTCTATTTTTGGAGATGGTTTCCCAACATTTGGTATTAGAGCTTTGGATTCTAGGGTTTTGCTGCTCCAAACAGGTCATTGTGGAATTTTCGCTATAAATTTTTTTCTACGAAGGCTCAGAAGATGAAATTTTTTTAGTGTGAAGCTGAAATCCTGAGGAACATTGTCACAAAATTTTAGAGCTTGGTTCACAACATTTTCAGAGATATGATCTATGGAAGTTAGGTCTTTTTGCAGGCTCTTGAATTTCACTTAAAAAGGTCATCACTGAATTTTTGCTATAATTTTTTTTCTACAAAGGTTCAAAAGCTTGAATTTTTAGAGAGCGAATCTAAAATCCTGAGAAACATCTTCGCATAATTTCAGAGCTTTTTTCACAATATGTTTGCAGATATGATCTGTGGAAGTTAGGTCTTTTTCAGGCTCCTGAATTTCATCTGAAAGAGGTGATCGTGGGAAAATATTCATAACTCTCTCTCTAAGCATCGGATTGGAATTCTGTAAAATTTGGTTCGAAGTACACAAATTTTAGTTTCCTTTCTATAAATTTCAGAGAGAAAGGAGAAAAAATTGACACGTGGCAAGTCATACAAGTTCGCTCTACTGAACCAGTCCATAATTAGGTCATTGTGGGAGATTGGAAATAACTTTGTCTCGAAGAATAAAAATCAAGTTAGACTTATGGCACTCGAAATAATATTCAGGGGGCTACGTCAAGGCCAAATTTCAGATATTGAAGATCCAAAATCACAGAGATAATTCAGTTTCAATATCAAGCTCCTCAAAATCAAGAAAAATGTGTGTATTTGTTTTTTCAAATTGCATAAGTCTTGTTTGAAAAATCAATTTTAAGTGATTCCAAAGGCCTATTGAGCATAGAGATTAGTATTGGGTTCTAAAATGCCTCCTAAAAATAATTCAAACCCCATTAATCCCTCAGAGTACTCTACTATGACTCATGAAGATGAAGAATTGCAACATGATCTATCAAAATTACAAGAGCAAGTGAACCAAAATTTTCTCTCGCAAAGAGAAACAAAAAATGAAATGGATGTTTTGAAGAAAAGCATGGAAGCTAAGATGGATGGTTTGAAGAAAGGTATGGAAGCTATTATGGATGGTTTGAAGAATGGTATGGAAGTTAAAATGGATGGTATGGAAGAAAAAATGGAAGGTTTGAAGGAAGACATGGAAGGTTTGAAGGAAGGTTTGTCAAAGTTGATACAAGAAATGATTCCTAATGGAAAAAAGATAGTAGATGAAAATCATGATGAGAAAAACATAAATGTTAATCATGATTTCATAAACTCTAATGTTGGATTAAAGAACCACCATATTCCAAAGAGGATATGAGGAAGTTTGATGGCAAGGATTCCGTAACATGGATACTACAGATGGAGCAATATTTTGATCTCAATAATGTGCAAAACACACAAATGGTATGCATTGCAATTTTACATTTAGAAAAAAATACATTTGTATGGTATCAATGGCTTTCCTCCCGTAAAAAAATTTTCACTTGATCAATTTTTACGGAGGAAATGATAGCATGTTATGAGGATACAAAAAGCAACACCATCTTTAGCCAATTGATAAATCTCAAACAAAAGGGTTTAGTGGCAGAGCACATTGAGGACTTTCAAAAATTGAATATAAGGGCAACTAATATTCCAGAGGAACACAGGATTGATCTCTTCATAGGTACTTTAAAGGATAACATCCAACATGAATTTCGCGTTTTGGAACCTGATTCATTGGAGAAGGCATTCATGTTGGCAAGAAAAATTGAATGTAAAATTATGGCGACAAGGAAGCCTACCACTCACTTCTATAAAGATGGAAGTGTTTCTACTCCTAGATTTCCACAACCTACAATGTTGACACCACAACAATTGGAAGAAGAAAGAGCAAAAGGGCTTTTCTACAGTTGTGATAGAAAATACACTAAAGGTCATAAGTGTGCTGAGAAGAAATTATTTTACATAGATTGTGAAGAGGAAGAATAAAATGAACAACAAGAGGATATACACTAGGAGCCAACCCTAGAATATGAAGAAATGAGTCCGACCATATCGTGTAATGCATTGGCAGGAATTACCACTCCTCAAACTCTCAAGAGAAAAGGACATATCAAGAAGAAAAAGGTAATAGTGTTGATTGATTCAGGTAGCACCCATAATTTTATTCATTGTAAGGTAGCCAAGGAATTGAATTGTTTCCTATACCTAGCACCAGAATGTCAAGTGATGGTTGCAAATTGAGGAACTATAAATTTCTCTAAAAAATTCCATAATAGCAAGCTAACCATGGGGGAATATTTATTGAATAGTCCAATGCTTTCCATTCCTATGGGAGGTGCTGATGTTGTACTAGGAGTATAATGGTTACAATCTTTGGGGACAGTAGCTTTTAATTTTCAAGAAATTTTCTTGAAATTTTTTTCAGAAGGAAAGGAAATCAAATTACGGGGTATTGCAGAGAAGCTGGGAAATATAATAAGCTCGAATTTCATGACAAAGCTTCTAAAAAAAGAACAACGAAGTGTAATTGCACAATTATGCTCACTAGAAGTTCTAATATCAAAATCATCTATTTCTGCAGATCTCCAAAAATTCTTGGACAATCATTCCAAGGTGTTTGAAACTCCCAATGGGCTCCGTCCTATTCGTGATCATGATCATGCTATTCATTTGATTCCAGGAAGTGTTCCTCCAAACATGAGGCCTTATAGATATCCTTATGTCCAAAAGAGAGAAATTGAACGTATGATTGCAAAAATGTTAGAGGCGGGTATAATTCAACCTAGTTAAAGTTCTTGCTCTGCTCCTATAGTATTGGTACACAAGAAGGATGGATCATGGCACATGTGTCCAGATTATAGGGAGCTCAATAAGCTCACAATTAAAGATAAATTTCCCATTCCTATGATTTATGAATTATTGGATGAATTACATGGAGCAATTTATTTTACCAAGTTGGATCTTCGTTCAGGATATCATCAAATTAGAACGAAGACTAAAGATATTCCAAAAACATCATTTCGAACTCATGAGGGTCATTATGAATTTTTGGTCATGCCTTTTGGCCTTACCAATGCACCTTATACATTTCACGGGTTGATGAATTCCATTTTCAAACCCTTCCTTAGAAAATTTGTGCTAGTATTTTTTGATGATATACTAATCTATAGCAGTTCTTGGAAGGATCATGTTCAACATGTTGACAGGGTGCTCAAACTATTGCAGGAGAAGCAATTATATGCAAAAACATCCAAATGTTTCTTTGGATTACAAGAGGTGGAGAATCTGGGCCATATTGTATCTCACGAGGGTGTTAAGGTAGACCCTAGAAAAATTAAAGCCATTAAGGAGTGGAAAGTCACCACAACCATAAAGTAGTTGTGAGGATTTCTCAGGTTAACAGGGTATTATCACAAGTTTTTTAAGAATTATGGGATAATAGCAGCACCTCTAACAAAATTATTGAAGAAAGATGCATTTGCATGGACTCCTGAAGCAACTAAGGCCTTTGAAAAACCTTTATTGTGGAATGTGATGCCTCAGGAAATGGAATTGGTGATGTTTTAATGCAAGAAGGAAGACCCATTTCTTTTGAAAGTCGTCCAATCAAAGAAAAGTATTTTCAGAAACCTATTTATGAGAAGAAAATGATAGCAATACTACATGCACTAAAGAATTGGTGAACTTACCTAATGGGAAGACACATAAGGGTAAAAACTAATCATGATAGTCTTAAACACTTTTTGGAACAAATACTATCTTCAGAAGAGCAGCAAAAATGGGTCACAAAGATGTTGGGTTATGACTTTGAAATAATATACAAACAAGGCATGCTAAATGTTGTTGCAGATGCACTCTCAAGAAAGAATGAAGAGCTGGAAGCATTTCTTTGTGCCATTTCTATTATCCAACCAGATTAGATAACTGAAGCAAGAGATGAATGGAAAAAGGATGAAGAAGTGTGGACACTTATTCAAAAGTTGCAGAAAGGTCCTAGTAAATATGATACATTTAGTTGGAAAAATGATTCCTTATGGTACAAAGATCACTTATATCTCTATAAGAATTCCCAACTAAAACAAAAGATTATTTTGAAATTGCACACTTCTCCTTTAGGAGGACACTTGAGATTTTTAAAAACTTACCACGGGGTGAAGAAAGAATTTTTTTGGGATGGCCTTAAATCTGAAATTCAAAAGTTTGTGTCAGAAGGTTTGGTTTTCCAGCAGAATAAAGTTGAGACAATTAAGACCCCGGGTCTTCTACAACCTTTATCCATTCCAAGTCAAAGTTGGGAGGATATTTCAATGGATTTTATCACAGGTTTACCTACGTCCAAAGGAAAGAGTGTCATCATGGTGGTAGTTGATAGACTTACCAAGTATGCACACTTTTGTGCATTATCTCATCCATTTAAAGCAAGTATAGTTGCTACTACATTTATGGACACAATTCAAAAGCTACATGGGAACCCAAGGGTTATTGTGAGCGACAGAGATCCCATTTTTACTGGAAATTTTTGGACGGAGTTATTTTCTTGTTTGGGTACTCAATTAGCTCATACCTCATCTTATCATCCTCAATCTGATGGTCAAACTGAGATAGTAAATAAATGTTTGGAAGGATATCTTCGTTGTTTTGTATCTGATAAACAAAAACAATGGGTCAAGTGGTTACCTCTCGCTGAATGGTGGTATAACACTTCCTTCCATACTGCAGCAAAAATGACCCCATTTATGGCATTTTATGGATATCATCCACCATCGATCACATCATCTTTAAGGGAAAATTTGAAGGTTCAAGCAGTGGAAGATCACATCGAGCATCAACAAGAAGTTCTCCAACTCTTAAAGGATAACCTGAATTTGGCACAAAATCGAATGAAACAACAGGCAGATCAACATCACAATGAGAGAAGTTTTGATGTAGGAGATTGGGTATTTTTACGGCTACAACCATACAAACAAATGTCCCTCAAGCAAGCTAAGAAGGATAATAAATTATCGCCAAAGTACTATGGTCCTTACAAGGTGTTGCAAAATATTAGTACTATGGCATACAAATTGGAGCTTCCTGCTTCTTCACGAGTGCATCCAGTTTTCCATGTTTCATGCTTAAAGAAGGTTATAGGTGAAAATCTTCCAGTTCAAACAATATTTCTAGAACTTGATGAGGAAGGAAAAATCATATTGGAACCCGAAGCGGTCACGGAAACAAGAACTCGACAACTACAGAATCGATCAATTTCAGAGTATCTCATCAAGTGGAAGAACTTACCCACTGAAGATTCTACATGGGAGGATGAGAATTTTATACAGAAGCACCCAGAGCTACTCAAGCGTTGAGGACTACACATTTTTGAAGGAGAGGGGCATCTTAGGTCCCTATATTACTAGTATAGTCCCTTATTTTTGTTAGTGTAACCCCCTTATTGTTATTATTGTACCCTTGTAACCCCCATTTTGTTATTATTGTGCCCTTAAATTATTATTGTTAGGTCAGCTATGATTACATTGTGGCCCACTAGGATTACATTATGGCCCCATGGACTCCTATATATAGAAAGGAGGTTTTGTAAATTGTATCATCCAAGAATTTTTCATTCATGTAATGTATTGGAGGTTGCCCCATCGAAGTGGCTTATTTATAAGGCGTTGCTATCTCTTTTCTTATATTTTTGGAGCTGGTTTCCCAATAGGGACCCATTCCCCACCAAACTTCCTTTTTCATATCATTTTCCATTGAAAATCATTAAACTTACCCTTTTTCCACCTTTTCGCTTTTACCTTTTCTACCCTTACCTTTTATCACTTTCACTTACTCTTCTTCCTTAATTCCCCGATCACAATTAAAGTGGGGCCCTCATGGCATTTCACATATGTTACATGTTTTTCATCTCATAAAAACTTAAATTTATGATTTTTGATTTGCGATATCGCATCGCATATGTTTTAACTTACCTTATGAGTGCCCACAATCTATTTTATTTAGTTTGTGATGCGTCAAGTTGGCCCCACCTCAGCATCTCCTCCCCCCACATCAAACCTTTTAAACATATGATATATTATATATGTGATATTGAAATTACCACTTAAACTTATCAGAAGTTCATAAATTTTGTTCAAAATTGAAAGTTACCTGATTGGGTTGAAACTAGTATGGTTGCGTAGATCTCTTCTTCTTGAATCTAGCACCATGAACGGTTTGAAAAACCGATGTTGTATGAGGGAGATATCACATTCTGATCAAACTCTGAAACAGTTAAATTTTGTGATAAGGTTGACTAGGATGCCCAGTCAGCATGGAGGATGCACAGTCAGCAAAAGGAATATTTTGGGGAATATCCATTTCCTCAAAACCAATCCCAGGCTAACATGTGGTGTGATTTGATTTGTTGAATTTGGTTGTATGTTGGTTGGAGGACCAATCATAGGGTGACATGTGGCTATCTCAGAAACCACCACGTGTCCCCTTAGTGGTGTAGTAAAATTTTGTTAAGGCCACAGGAGTCGACCCCACGACCTCTGGCAGAGAAACCACCCACCACACCACCGCACTATGCAATGAATATTAACCTATAAAGGATTCGGCTTATTGTTAAAGTTTTTTGAATTAAATTTTGGCGTTGGGGGACCGTCGGATGTCCCAACTCGCCATAGGTCCCCATAGCAGTGTTCACATTGCAAACATTTATCGTGACCTCCAACCGTTACTCCGACAGTTCGAAAACTCCGCCGACAGTTATGTTATATATTTCGCATGCCATGTTATGGTTAATTCATCTGATGGTTCCGCTAACACAACATTCAACCCACAGCCTTTAACACTCTGCAATACTTATCACATGTTAACAACTTCATGTGGTTAATGCTACCTCCGACAGTTTCGTTAACCCGCACGACTTTAACTCTAGTTTTCGAACCTTATCTCGAGGTTTAAACCTAAAGTTCCGCCAACCATAACTATAATCATGTGGTGTGGTTCATGTGCCCAACCATTAACATTTAATTTAAATGGTTATTTCGGCAACTGTTTTGGATTGCACCCAAATTTAGGCGGAACCACTATTTTGACTCCAGTTAAGTGGAGTCCTCCACATTTAGTGGATCTTTTCTAGGTGTTATTGGGAAAATGAGTTGGAGACTCAATTTTCGCCCATTCAAATGAATGAAGAGTCATTCTATACTAAATGGAGCATGCTAGAGCCACGGGTGCAGAGAAAACAGCCATTAGAGGCCTGTAACTACATGTATTTGCAAAATTTTGAGCATAATAAAAGTTGGACATGCCATTGCGAGTTGGACTAGCAGATGTAGCCCAGGAGGGGTGAACTGCTTCATCATTTATAGTGTGTAAATGTTATGTCATGACTTATTTCTCTATTTTACATTGTTGTTCAGTGTTATTTGTGCTTATTTCATGCTTCTAATTCACTAAAATTATATACAATTCATGGTTAAAATCATCAATCCTTAAGAAAACTAAAGAGACAAGTATGCACATGTTTTATAACTAAAAATACAATTAGCACAACAAACCTAATACAGTCCTTTCATATCAGATAGGTATCAGAGCTAGAGTTTATTCTTTGGTGTCGTTTTGTGTAAAGAATTTTTTAACTATTTGCAAGTTTTAGTTGCTTGCAAGGCACAATCTCAAAAGAGGAGACGGAAAATTGGTGGGAGCAAAAGGGTCTCAAGAAGAGCCAAATAAAAGGAGAGAAAGATTGCCACAATCTCCCCCACCTAGTTCACCTCCTAAGGAAGCAGAATTTTCATTAAGCATGTCTCATAGAGAAGGAGAAATCCATGAAGAAGTTGATCCCAAAGAGGAAGAAAAAGTGTTCAGGAAAGAATTCCTTGAGATGATTGAGATGGTTAGAATCCTTTATCAAGAAAGGAATGAGATACTGGAAGGAGAATGATCCAAACTTCACAAGGAATGACAGGGATCTTTAGGAGGTCACAATGATGAAGATAAGTCAAAGAAAAGAAATGGATGAAATGGAGGCAATGGAGAGCCATCATCCTCACCCTAATCATCGTCATCCTCTACTTCATCTTCAATACATCAACCACACAATTCAAATAACACTCGTAAAAGTCCTTTTTTAAAACTTGATGTTAAGTTTGAATTTCCAATGTTTAATGGTGAATTCAAAGCAAAAAAGCTTGATAATTGGATTAGGCAATTGGAGGTCTATTTCATAGTTTAGAACCTTCAAGATGATGATACAAAAATCCAATTAGCGTCATTGATAATGGAAGGTGCAACACTTGTTTGGTGGGAATATAAGACAAAGGAGGAGATCAGGAAGCATGGTAAGATTATTCTATCATATACTTATTTCATTACATGCAATAAAACAATAGTTTTATCCATTAGCTCATATGTAGAAAGCCATAATGAACTAGAAAAACTTTAGGCAATTGAAGGGACAAAATGTGCAAGAATACACCCAAGAATTTAGGAGAAGAGCTCTCTTATTAGGGTTAGATTTGCAGAGCCAAGATACTTTTCTCAAGTAAATAGGAGGCTTACATAGCTATCTAAAACATACTATTCTCATGTTTAACCCCACAAGTCTAGATGAAGTATGTGTTCAAGCCACACATCTGGAAGCTAGAGGGAAGAACATTTCTAAAGAGGGTAGAAAGAAACCTTTTAAGGGTAAAAAAAGAAAGAAGACCAAAAAATGTATAAGAAAAAAGAATGCATCTATTACGAAAGAGGGAGAAAAATTGGTTTGTAAACATTGTTCAAAAGAAGGCCATGAGGAAACTCTTTGTTGTAAATTACATCCTAAAATGAGGCCCAAGAAATACAACAACAAGGGGAAATAGAAAACTGCAACTACAACTCAACATGATTTAGGAGAGGATTCAGGTGATTAATATAATATTACAGCCATGGGATTGAAGAACATGAAAGGGAAATAAATTGAAACTAAACCTAGTACTAGTACATCAAACTATCACATACATGCTCCAAATGAAGAAGAAATAATTGAATTGTTTCATGTGAGGGTCATATCCAAACATACCAATATTGAACATTGTTTGACAGTGGGTCACAAGAAAACTTAATCTCTGAAGAATTGGTCAAGAAAATTAACCTTGAGACTGTTAGGACCTCACTATGTACCACTTTTTACTATATATTTTGACACCACCTTACCTTTATAACCATGTTTAAAAAGGATTCCATCATCATTTTCATTCACTTTATCCAAAGGTATATAAAATCCTCTTCTTTACTATATGTTTAATCTGTTTACATATAATTCCATATTACTCTTATATTTCATCATTAATCGAATTAGATTGTTGCTAACATAAGTCTAAAAGATCGCAGATAAATTATGTGCTCTGTTGGAACAATCGGCCGTTGCTGAAACAGTCAAACTTCGTTGCTGAAACAGTCGACTCCGTTGCTGAAACAGTCGACTTCGTTGCTGAAACAGCCAGCAGACACCCAAATTCCGTCACTACCCGTAATTTGCGATTCTAGAAGAGTATTTTTTGGAACAATGGAAACAACATGAAGACGTGGTTACATGGATTATCCTGAAGATAATACTCTTTTTGTATCTGTTGTAACAATATCTTTTTATGGAAGAACAGAATAGTCCTGTTTTAAGAAAGAAGAACAGAATTGGGATAAACGTAGATTTGCTCTAATGTAATTGTAAGAGATGTCTCCTCTTTAAAAAGAGGAGACATCATCATTAGAGAGAGTTCGAAAACTATAGGAGAACATTGTGTTTGGGAGGACAGGAGCTAGACTCCATTTGTAATGTATCATATCTTTTGACAGATGAATAAAAGTTCCTTTTGAGCGCTTCAATTTAATCCTTTCTCTGGGGAATCTTGTGAGAAGGAAAGGGCCCGCCTTCCTCACAAGATTCGCCCGACTGTTCCTGTAGTTTGCTAGATTTCTTTATGATATTCACACTTTACTTTAAATCTGTTTGTTGAAACACCAGTTACACAGTTCTGTAGTTTATTAAGCATTTTGTTTCCTTTAACGATGCATGTGTTTAGTACATTCATTCTTAAGAAGTTGAGAGATCTATTTCTGTTATTTGTTTGAATGTATGATTGATACTGGGAAGCAGGTGCTGAATATTCCTGTACAAAGGAATAGGGTTCTGTTCCCATTAATTGCCTTTCTTTTCCCTGCAGTGTGATTAGAAACAAGAGACAGGTGTTGAAGGTTCCTGTTCATGGGAATAGGGTCCTGTTCTCTTGAGTTTATCTTTTCTACAGAGTGATTAGTGTCAGGCAACAGGTGTTGAAGTTCCTATTTAAAGGAATAGGGTCCTGTTCCCTGTTATGGTTGATTGGTTTCCTTTCCTGCAGAGTGATTTCCTTTTACTTGGATTCTTAAAAACTGCAATAGAGGAATTACTTCTACTATAACATAAGTAACTTCAGCTTTGATTAAACAGGGTGTGAATAATTAGATTTGTATGATCAATAATTGTGTGGATTTTTACTACAACATTATTTTTGCTTTTGGAATTGAGCATATCCAGTGTGTGATTGTCTTTGGAATAAACATACTTCCTCGGGTTGACAATTTATGTGGAGCTTGAATTGTTAAAACAATTAAAGCGACCAACATTTTGGTGCCGTTGCCGGGGAAGGAAATTATAGATTTCAAAAGCATTAATATTTTCTTTCTAGATGTGTATATTGTATGAGAGGACGCGGAAACCAGAAGAAAACTAACCCCACAGGTGGCAAAGGCAAAGGAAGGGGAGGAAGAAAGACTTTCATTGACGAGATTGTATCAAAGGCTGAATCATCACAGAGATTAAGTTCTCGAAGACCAAAACTTCAACACTCCCCTCAATCAGATTACAAAACAGAGGAAGTTGTGGGTCCTGAAAACATAGAGGAGCCAGTGATTAAAGAACCAGCAGTCAGTGCTGGAGAGTCAGAAGAAAGTGCTAGCAAATCAGCAGAGCACGTTGAGGAAATAATAGAGAGTATTGGACGACCAGTGGAAAACATTGAGGAGCCTATAGAAGATCTTGATGATCGAGAAAGTGCAGTAGGAGGATAGCCAATGGAAGGAAACAATGAAGACTTCTTTGGTGGAGGACATGTAGATCCTGAAGGAGAAGGAAAGGATGAAAATTCTCTCTCTACCTTGGGATTTCCTATTAGTGATCTTTCTAGAGGAACAACTCCTATGAAGAATATTCCATTGTCAGCTTTACCTAACTTCCATGGTTTATCCTCTGAAGATCTGGATGAATTTATTTTTGAATTTGATATATTATGCAGAAGTTATGATTATGTTACTAATTCTCAAAAGTTGAAACTGTTTCCAGCAACATTAAAAGGAAATGCTTTAAGATGGTTCATGAGTCTTGGGAGTCAGGTAATCACAACATGGGAACAGATGAAACAAAAATTTCTGCTTAAATATCAAGACTACTGCTGGACGAGAGAAAAGAAGGACAGACTATTCAATATGGTACAAAAGCCGGACGAGAATCTGGAGGACTATGTAGAAAGGCTGCAGTACAATATACAGAGATCTGATCATCCGAATATAAGTAAGGAAATTCGTAAAACAATATTACTTAGAGGATTAAGGGATGATTGTTTAGACATGTTAAACATGCTTGGCAAGGGAGATATATCTAAAGAATCATATGATGAGATTGTTGAACTTTGTAAAATATGTTCAAGGGGAGCCGCAAGGAACAGAGTAAGTAACAGAGATCCCACCTATTCAAGAGTGCAGAAATCAGCCAGTGGGGGAGCAACAAGAGCTGAAATAGGTAATTTACTTGAAGAATTTAAAACTGAGATGTTAAGTTCTTTTGCTTCACAAATTGACACTTTGCAGGTTCAGAAGAAGCAGGCTGAAGCAGAAGCAACTATGGCTTTCTTTTGCCCGAAGTGCAGAGACAAACATCCACTAAGGGAGTGCCCATTGGACAAAATACCAATCTGCACCCTTTGTGAGAAAGATCATGAAACACAGCAATGTCCATCTCTACCAGGAATAAAGGCGGCATTACAGCCAACGGAAGAAGAAGCTGAAGCAGTTTACTTGCTAACTCGAAGAAGACAATGGCAACCAAAAGGACAAGCTATGAACTCTAGTATGCCATTTAATCATTGGAATAATTATTCTGCTTTCATTCAAACAAATTACCCTCCCTTTAATCAAATGCAATACCCACCCTTTAATCAAATGAATTTCCCACCCATGCAACAAAAAAATAACCCTCCCTTTGTTGATCCTACAATGTGGACTCCTTGGCCCCCACAGCAACCATCTTCTTTTAACCCTTGGAATTCAAATTGGAGAAGCCAACAACTCCCATATCCAAATAAATTTCCTAAATTTCAACAACCACTTCCTCTGCCATCAAATGCTCCGCCAAATAACCAAATGAGACCCCAGCTACCTGTGCAACAAAATCCTAACCCCAATAATAAAGTTGTGCAAGTCATTGATATTCAGAATCAGTCTATATTTCCTACTATGCAATGTAATGATATTCATTTAAGATCTGGGAAAATAGTAGAGCCTATTATTGATGACATAACTTCTTCTGATTCTGATAAAGAGGAAACTGAGAAACATAAGAAAGCACAACCATCCTCTAACAAGAATATTGAAATAACAGAACCACCATTCCCTGAGCATTTGGTTTTAACTAGAACGCCTGAAACACCTGCTTTTAATCTTTTAGGGGAATTGCAAAACTTGTATGTTAAAATTCCACTTTTACAAGCATTAAGAGATGCACCAATTTATGCCAGAACAATAAGGGATATTTTTGTTAAGAAACTTGGTACGAAAACTAAAGATCCCCTTACAGTACATGTGATGGGTGATTTATCTACATTAATGTCCGGAAAAACCCCTCCTGTGAAATATGGTGACCCCGGCCATCCTACCGTGATAGTTCAAATTGGTAAAACAATGATTCCTCAAGTTCTTGTAGATTTAGGTGCTACAATAAACATAATGACTCTTGAAACTTCACAATTGTTACAGCTGAATAACACAATCAGAGATACCCCTACCATTCTAGAGTTGGCTGACCATTCTACAATTAAACCTGAAGGAGTTGTTGAAGATCTACTTATCTCAGTTGAATCCTGGAAGTACCCAGCTGATTTTGTTGTATTGCAGACTAAAAAAAAGCTGGGGGGACATCCTTTAATTCTGGGGAGGCCATGGTTGGCCACAGCTGATGCCTTTATCAGTTGCAGATCTGGTTCAATGACAATTTCTAATGGTTATGAAACCAAACAGCTTACTCTTTATCCTCATGCTACACCCATAATTAATAATGAAGATTCTATGTGGATGGATTATGATGATAATGTTGTTCAGCCCATTCTAACTATTGGACAAGCCTTAACTCTTAAAGACAATACAGAGGATGAAATAATTAATAATTTATTTGTGAACCTTCCTCTGTAATTGCTGAAACACACAATCAATTGATTGCAATTTTTGAAACAGATACCCAAGAAAAGATTGAATCTGAAGACTTATCTCAGACATTAACCACCATCTCATCTAAAAGTATAATAGTTGAAATTGAACCTGACAAGACATTAAACATAAATGTTGATCTAACAGTTGCTGAAACACAGCAGTTAATGAAGTTATTGCATGAAAATAAGGAAGCATTTGCATGGGATTACACAGATATGAAAGGGATCTCTTCTGAACTATGTACTCATCGAATTTACATTAAAGAGGGATGCCGACCAGTCTGTCAACCCCAAAGATGAATGAACCCTAATTTACGAGAAATTTTTAAAGAAGAACTTCAGAAATTTCTTAATGCAGGATTTATATACCCCATATCTAACAGTGAATGGGTTTCCCCATTGGTAATTGTCCCTAAGAAAAATGGGAAATGGAGAGTATGTGTTGATTACAGAGCCTTGAATAAAGCCACTCAAAAGGATCACTTTCCTTTACCTTTCATTGATCAGGTGTTGGATATTCTGGCAGGGAAGAAATTATTTTCTTTTCTAGATGGATTCAGTGGGTATAATCAGATTAGAATTGCACCCCAAGACCAGGACAAGACCACTTTCACTAGCCCTTGGGGAACTTTTGCTTATAGAGTTCTTCCATTTGGGCTATGTAATGCACCAGCAAATTTTCAGAGGGATGTTATAGGAATATTTTCTGATATGTTGAATGACTCTATGGAAATATTTATGGATGATTTTACTCCTTATGGTGTGTCTTTTGAAGATGCATTACAAAATTTTGAGAAGGTACTTAAACGATGTATACAAGCTCACCTCTCCCTAAGTACTGAAAAATGTCATATGATGATGAGTGAAGGAGTAGTGCTTGGGCATTTTATTTCATCTCAAGGTATTCAGGTAGATCCATCTAAAATATTGGTCATTCAGAATCTTCCTGTTCCTAAAACACAAACTGATGTGAGAATTTTTCTAGGACATGCTGGATATTACAGAAGATTTATTAAAGATTTTTCTAAGATAGCTTCTCCATTATTTGTGTTGCTTATGAAAAATGCTGAATTTAAGTGGACTAACTCTTGTCAAAAAGCCTTTGAAGAACTCAAGCATCAGTTATCTACTGCTCCTATTTTGAGGGGACCTGATTGGGCCCTCCCTTTTCATATATCTTCTGATGCTTCAGACACTGCAATTGGAGTTGTCTTGGGACAAGAGGAAAATCATCTTCCTTATCCTATCTACTTTATCAGTAAGAATATGACCCCTGCTGAACTTAATTATACAGTTACCGAAAAGGAGTTTCTTGTAGTAATTTATGCCATTAATAAATTCTGACATTATATCACTGGTTATTCTACTTTTTTCCACACTGATCACTCAACTATTAAGTATTTAATGAATAAATCTGTTACAAATGCTAGAGTTACCAGATGGCTATTATTACTGCAGGAATTTTATATCACAATTGTAGATTAGCCTGGTAAAGAAAGTGTGGTGGCTGATTTCCTTTCACGGTTAAAAACTGATAATAATATTCCAGTAGATGATTCTTTTCCTGATGAGTATTTGTTTTCAGTTTCTGCTCACTCTCCATGGTATGCAGATATTGCCAATTATTTGGTTGCAGGAAAATTACCATCACACCTGTCATATAGAGAAAAGAGAAGAATTGTTCAACAAAGTGCCAGGTATAGCTGGATAAGTGGGTATCTTTTCTACACAGGGCTTGATCAGGAAATCCGAAGATGCATTAGGGAGGATGAAGTGTATGACATATTGAAAGCTTGTCATGATGGCCCTTGTGGAGGGCATTTTGCTGATAAAAGAACAACACACAAAATTTTGAGGATGGGTTACTATTGGCCCTCATTATTTAAGGATGCAAAGAAATATGTGAGGGCTTGTGACAACTGCCAGAGAATGGGTCAACCCAATCATAGAGATCAAATGCCACTAAACCCCCAGGTAGTTTCTGAACCATTTGAAAGATGGGCCTTGGACTTCATAGGACCCATTAATCCTCCATCCAATCAAAGAACTTATATATTAGTCTCTACAGACTATATGACTAAATGGGTGGAGGCCAAAGCACTTATTAGAGCTAATGAAGAAGCTGTCCTAGCTTTCTTATTTGAAGAGATCTTCACTAGATTTGGAATTCCTAGAGAGCTGGTTACAGATGGAGGACCTCCATTCAATTCTCATGGTTTTAAATCTACCCTTCAGAAATATCATATTCATCATAGAATGACTACACCATACCACCCCCAGGCCAATGGGCAAGTGGAAAGCACAAATAAAGTATTAGAAGCCATTCTAACTAAAACAGTGAAGGATAACCAGAAGGATTGGTCTCAAAGGCTCCCTGAAGCACTATGGGCTTACAGAACTACTTGGAGAAACACTACAGGTTTTTCTCCCTATGAATTGGTTTATGGTAAAAATGTTGTTTTTCCCGTGGAATTTGAAATTAAAACTCTAAGAACTGCTTTAGCTGTTAATCTTGATTTGACTGATGTGCAGACAGCTAGGTTGCAGCAGCTTCTTGAATTGGATGAAAAGAGATTAGATGCCATTAACCAAACAACCATGATTCAACAACAAAGAATGAAGTGGCATGATAAAATTATCAAACACAAGCATTTCTAAAAAGGTAATTGGGCCTTATTGTATGACTCTCGGTTTGAAAATTTTCAGGGTAAGCTACGTACACGTTGGCTTGGACCATATGAAGTAGATGCTGTTTTTCCTAATGGAACAGTAAGACTTCTAACAATTGATGATTCTAAAACACCTCTACTAGTCAATGGTCATAGGCTCCATTTGTACCAGCGCCCTGTTTCTAAAGAGGATTTCAAGACTGCTTGCATGACTGATACACATTATCTTTTTCTAGGGAAGTCTTCTGCTCCTCACAGCATTTAATTTTCTGCACTGTATTTTTAGTATTAAATTAGATTTAAAACTAATAATCCCTGTCAAGGGTTGGCATATTACAATTGAATTTTGCAGATTCTGGAAAATCTCATTAAGGAGGACAGATTCATCACAAGAAGATCTGAAGCTTCAATCACAGAAGCTTATTCCCTTCATTTTAATCCATTTCCTAGCAATATCCCTTTTATCCCATTTCTACATTATTTCCCTTTTTCCCTTTTTCCCCACTTCTACCATTCATGAAATATCATCCTTCAGCTAGTATTTCCTGTCCTTCACTGCTGAAGTTATCCCTTATCAAATACTTCCCCCACTTTTCTTAAATCCAAGTCATTATATCCCATTTTCCTGATTTTTCCCTTTGCTCAAACACCAATTTCAGCAAAATGTCATTCATTTTTCCGTTGTTGAAACACCAGTTTCAACAACTTGTCATTTACCCTTTCATCATTAAAACATCATTTCTTTCCTCTGCTATACAAGCTTTTCAGTTCTCCACTTTTACTCTTCATATCCTTTGAGTGAATATTATTCAGTACTGAGCAGATCCTGATATGCTCCTGTTTTACATTTTAGAGAAATCTACAGATTCTTCCATTAATATCAAGCCATTATGAAGCACTCTATACTTCGAATTTTAAAGACAAAGGTAAAAATATAAGGTATGTGCTTTTTATGTAATGCAGTTAAATAATATTTTAAAGAGAGGATCTTGCTCATAATGACTACAATATCCACACGCTTAAACATCATTGCACCATACGTAGGGGGGGGGGAATTTCGAAAACTAAATAATCATTTCACATCATCCAATCCTCCGTCATTCTTCATATCCATTTCCGCCGTCATTGAGACTCCATATCCTCTGTTGCAACAATTAGCTTGACCAAAGCCTGTGTTTTTTTTCTCTGCACCTCTGCATGTGACTCAAGCTAGTAGCTATGGGAGGGTTGGCTATCAGACACGAGCCTGGTTCGATAACTCTTCTTCAATTGTTCCCGGAGGCCTACCAAATTTTTCAACAAGCAGGATGGACAACATACTTCGAAAGGTTAGGAGAATTTGATCAGCAGCAAGTTTTAGAGTTCGCACAGAATCTTCAGGGGAATTATTCAATGGTTCAAGGGGTCTGAATTTCAGTCACAGAGGAAGATGTAGCACAAGTTTCAGGATTTTCGGTTATAGGGGCTCGCTGGTTCAGTAGGAAACAGGTTATTTTAAATGCATAGCAAGATTTTCTTCTTCCAGATGAACCGGTTGAACTTAAAGGCCGCGGTATAAGTCTGCACTCACTACCTCGACCATGGCCAACAGTAGCTGAATTCATCAAGCATTATTTGACATGTGAAGGACGTTACCAGGTAGTCTACCAACACGACTTCGTTTTAATGAATCATTTGAGGCATGGTCGATTAGTCAATATTCCCTATTATCTGCTTGGTTGTATCAAAAACATGTCATATTATTGCAGACGGGTTAAATTCCCATTGTTATCCCTTACCCATCATCATTTATGTCAATTATTAATTCAGAGGGGTTTTGCTCAACAAAACCCCCCTCTGAATAATCCACCCCTCATTCCCCAGCAAGCCGAAATTCCCCAACAAGCCGGAAATTCCCAAGAAACTCCTGAGAGTTCTTATTAAAGGCAACTGGATGATATTCCAGACCCCCCGGTAATTCCATCCTCAGAACCAGTTGACCTACCCCCAAGTTCGTCCCACTTAGTAGAGTCACCCCTTCCCACTACTCCTATCCCTAGCAATGACTCTCCAACACCCCCATCTCCACCTACTCATAAAAGAAAGAGACGAACCCCAACAGTCTCTGTCTCAAAACAACAAACAAGGGCCACATCCAAAATTTTCACTTCTTTCGAAAGCCCTTCCCCTAGAAAATAATCTTCTCCTACAAAGAAAATGAAAGACACTGACTTCTCTGCTTTCCTACCAAAAAGGAAAATGAAAATGACTGTTGAAACAGGAGTTACTCCCATTTCCCCTGACCCCGCCACTATCCTGTTAAAACTTCAATCCTCACCACCATTCCAAATTTCCCAACCCGTCTCGTCCGATGCCACTGTCACACAAGAACTAGTGGCCCAGGATAACATGACATTGTTTATGGCTCAAACAATGACTGCCACACAAGAACCAGTCACTTACCCAGAGGCTGAAACACAAGAACCAGTCACTTACCCAGAGGCTGAAACACAAGAACCAGCCACTGTGGTACAAGAATCATACACCAAGCATGATAATACAGGGAAACCAGCTGTAGCTTCTCCACAAGAACCAGCTACAGCTGTGGATCAGCAGAAAACTCCAGCGGAATCAACCAGCACACAGGGTTCACACACTATGGCATCTTTATTGGAGGAAAATGAGTTTTTGAAGTCAGAACTAGAGGCCTATAAGAATGAATTAATCATGGCACGAGAAGCCTTTGATAGAGAATTGAATCTCTACATGCTAGCACACACAGCATCAGCACAAAATAAGAATCCATGCAGAGAATACATGTGCCATGAGTGTGGTAATATTTACCAACAGGCATGATACAAAGTAGTCAAAATTTAGGTATCTGAGGCATCTACATCAGCTGCAATTAAAGAAGAACACCCTACTGCTCCACAAGAACCAGTAGGGCCCTCAAAAATTCTGGAAAAAGAAACTAAACCACAGATATCTCACCCTGTGCTAGTCAGCTCAGCCACTCAGACAATGCCCCAACCACAGATATCTCGCCCTGTGCTAGTTAGCTCAGCCACTCAGACAATGCCCCAACCACAGATATCCAGCCCTGAGTTAGTCAGCTCAGCCACTCAGACAATGCCCCAACCCAGTACTTCTAATGCCAGGACACAGACCCTGCCATGGAAACAATTAGAACTTATGAACAACGGGAAGAAACAATATGTTGTAGATCAAGATAAAATATTACAGCAACATAAGTTATCATGGCAGAATCACATGTATGCCAACTGGGATATTTGGGAACAGACATTGCAACAGCTCAGGGATTCCAAGAAATAAGTCAAAGAATCAAAGGAAAAGTTGGTTTTGATGTTTTCATTAGTGCAAAAATTGATGGCTACCCGAAAACCCTCCGTGAATTCTTCTCTCTTCCTCTCTGAACGTTTGGTTTATTTTCAATTGAAGGCAATAAAGGATGGTAGACCTCATGAATTGCTTATTGCGGAACAATTTTTTAAGACTTTTGCTGAGGCCCCTCAAAGTGACCAACATTTGTTGTGTGAACTTTATCTCCATAACGAGGCCATGCATGAGAATAGAAAAGTCAATCTCACTCCAATTGTAGGTGATGTACAAATAAGGGCATTCGTTTCATTCCTGGCCAATCAGCTCACCTGGAAAACTGCGTTTATTGCAAGTAGGCATAATGAGGAGAATAGGCTCCTTTGGATTAGAACGGAACCTTTAAATCCTACCATGTTTGTAGCACAATATCACTGATTCTTGCAGAAGCCAGGAATGCACAGGTACATACAACAACTGCAGGCTTCAACACTTTTAAGATGTCTAGAGCTAATCAGAGTAAAGGAGGCTGCTGCATTGAATGCCAACACTATGTTTTGGCAGTAGTCATGTAAGGAAAGACAAGAATATCACCCTTTCAGCCCTGATAATCTTCAAGCTGCACTCTCCAGGGTACCTAATTACATCAGATGCATTCAGCATTGTGGAGAAAACTGGATTGGTTACCATTTTCATTTTCCAATTCTATGGATGCCTACAGAAAAATACCAGTGTCACTATCAATTGGCTGACAAAGATGAAGTTGTAGCATGGCAGAAATTGTAGAACAATCGAGGATTTCGAGCTCCGACAGAAGCTACCTTCTCCAGCTACTACTTGAGCAACTTGCATGCACAGAGTCAGTACTCAGACTCTGACTCAGACTAGGATTTTCTTGAGGACATGCAACCCTTTCAGCTGGGGGGGACATTAGGACCTCACTATGTACCACATTTTACTATATATTTTGACACCATCTTATCTTTATAGCCATGTTTAAAAAGGATTCCATCATCATTTTCATTCACTTTATCCAAAGGTATATAAAATCCTATTCTTTACTATATGTTTAATCTGTTTACATATAATTCCATATTACTCTTATATTTCATCATTAATCGAAGTAGATTGTTGCTAACATAAGTCTAAAAGATCGCAGATAAATTATGTGTTGTGCTGGAACAATCGGTCGTTGCTGAAACAATCAAACTTCGTTGCTGAAACAGTCGATTCCATTGCTGAAACAGTCAACTCCGTTGCTAAAACAGCTAGCAGACACACAAATTCCGTCACTACCCGTAATTTGCGATTCTGGAAGAGTATTTTTTGGAACAATGGCAACAACATGAAGACGTGGTTACACGGATTATCCTGAAGATAGTACTCTTTTTGTATCTGTTGTAACAATATCTTTTTATGGAAGAACATAATAGTCTTGTTTTAAGAAAGAAGAACAGAATTGGGATAAACGTAGATTTGCTCTAATGTAATTGTAAGAGATGTCTCCTCTTTAAAAAGAGGAGACATCATCATTAGAGAGAGTTTGAAAACTACAAGAGAACATTGTGTTTGGGAGGACAGGAGCTAGACTCCATTTGTAATGTATCATTTCTTTTGACAGATGAATAAAATTTCCTTTTGAGCGCTTCAATTTAATCCTTTCTCTGGGGAATCTTGTGAGAAGGAAAGGGCCCACCTTCCTCACAAGATTCGCCCGACTGTTCCTGTAGTTTTCTAGATTTCTTTATGATATTCGCACTTTACTTTAAATCTGTTTGTTGAAACACCAGTTACACAGTTCTGTAGTTTATTAAGCATTTTGTTTCCTTTAACGCTGCATGTGTTTAGTACATTCATTCTTAAGAAGTTGAGAGATATATTTTTGTTATTTTTTTGAATGTATGATTGATGCTGGGAAGCAAGTGCTGAAGATTCCTGTACAAAGGAATAGGGTCCTGTTCCCATTAATTGCCTTTCTTTTCCCTGCAGTGTGATTAGAAACAGGAGACAGGTGTTGAAGGTTCCTGTTCATGGGAATAGGGTCCTGTTCTCTTGAGTTTATCTTTTCTACAGAGTGATTAGTGTCAGGCAGTAGGTGTTGAAGTTCCTATTTAAAGGAATAGGGTCCTGTTCCCTGTTATGGTTGATTGGTTTCCTTTCCTGCAGAGTGATTTCCTTTTACTTGGATTCTTAAAAACTGCAATAGAGGAATTGCTTCTACTATAACATAAGTAACTTCAGCTTTGATTAAACAGGGTGTGAATAATTAGATTTGTATGATTAATAATTGTGTGGCTTTTTACTACAACATTATTTTTGCTTTTGGAATTGAGCATATCCAGTGTGTGATTGTCTTTGGAATAAACAGACTTCCTCGGGTTGAAAATTTATGTGGAGCTTGAATTGTTAAAACAATTAAAGTGACCAACAGAGACCATACCACATCCAAAACCATATCCACTTGGTTGGATTTGTAAGGATGCAAATTTACAGGTTTCAAAGAAGTGTATATTTCGGTTTGTAATCACTGCACATTTTGTTGACAGTTGAATTAGATGTGGTTCTGCTTGACATAACAAGTATTGTGTTGGGGATTCCTTACTTGTATGACAGGAAAGAAATATTCCATCACCATGAGAACAAATATCATTTATTAAAATATGGCAAGAGGTACAGTGTAAGAGCACATCGCAAGAAGACAAACATTGCTATGGTAAATGTTGGATAGGTAAAGAGGCTGGTAAATTCAAGTAAGAATTTTGTTCTTCTAATGATTAAGCCTAAAGCTGATGTTAATCATGAATCATTTTAGGGATGTGATCCTAAGTTGAAATCATATTTATATGATGTAGTTGATGCACATCATGAGATGTTTCAGGAGCCAACAGGATTGCCTCCAAAAAGAGAGATTCAACATGAGATTCAATTGCACCAATATTTTCCTCTTCCAAACATTGGTATGTATCACATGTTGATAATGGAGAATGATGAAATAAAGAGGAAAATCAAAGAGATGTTGGACAAAGGAATCCTAAGGCAAAGCACCTCACCATGTGGTTCACCCATAGTCTTGATTCCAAAGAAAGATGGGACTTGGCGCATGTGTGTAGACTTCAGAGCTTTGAACAAGATTATGGCAAAGAATCATTACCCACTCCCAAGGATAGATGTTTTTCTTTATCAGGTCAAAGAAGAAAAGTTTTTCACTAAGTTAGAATTGCAGAAAGTGATGTATGGAAAACTGCATTCAAAACCAAACAATGAATCTTTGAGTAGTTAGTTATTTCATTTAGTTTGTGTAATGCATCGGCAACTTTCATGCGTGTTATGGATAGTGTTTTGTGTCCATTCCTTGATGAATTTTTTATTTTGTACTTAGATGACATATTTATTTTCAGCAAAACAAGAGAAGAACATGTCTTGCATGTGAATAGAGAGCTTTTTTTTTTGAATAAAGAGGAATTGTTTCTTAAGATGTCAAAGTGTGAGTTTGGAAAGACTTCTTTGGTTTATTTGGGACACATTTTAGGAGGAGGAGAGTTGAGAATTGATCCTTCTAAATTTGAAGCCATTTTTATTTGACCCACACCCAAAACAGTAACTGAGGTAAGAATTTTCTTAGGTGCATCTCAGTATTGGAGAAAGTTTATTGCTAACGTTTCTTCCATCGCAGCTCCTATGAATGCAGTGAAAAGTGTGAAGAAAGGCTTCCAATGGGGAGGCAAACAACAAGAAGCTTTAAAAGACAAGATCGGTTTAGATCCAGTCCTTGCATTACCGAATTTGAGATAGCCATTCCAGATTCAAACCGATGCTAGTGATTATTCCATGGGCGCAGTACTTTTACGGCATGGTAAGCCTATCGCTTTTCATTCTGAAACATTTAATGGTGTTGCGACAAATTATCCTACATATGAAAAAGAACTATATGCATTGATACAAAGTGTCAAGAAGTGGAAACACTACTTGATGGGTAAAGAGACAATTGTGCATACCGATCACCAACCATTACAGTATTTGCAGTCGCAAACAAAATTGCAACAATCAAGACATTTTAGGTGGATGGGATTTCTTCAACAGTTTCACTTGCTTATAAGGTAAAAGAAAGGTATTTTCAACAAATTTGTTGATATGCTTTCAAGACCAATCATTAGTGCATCTAGTTTACTCAAAAATTATTTGTACATGAGAGTTACATAGAAAAATATGCACATGATGTTGATTTTCAAGAAGTGTATGCTAGTTTGAGTGAAGGGAATCAAGTTGAAGAGAAAGATTATCACATGCATAAAAATTTGTTGTTTCAATTGGGCAAGTTGTGTATACCACAAGGAGAGCGGCTAAGTGTCATGATAGAAGCTCATTCATATCTTATTGCTGGACACTTTGGGGTAAGAAAAATAGTGGCGCATCTACAGAGGTATTGCTATTGGCCTCGCATGATAGATAATGTATCATGTTTTATAAGAGGTTGTTCTATGTGTGCAAAAAGTAAACCTAGTAATAGGAAGATTTGGTTGTACATGCCACTACTGGTACCATCAAGGCCATGGGAGAGTGTCTCCATGGACTTTGTTGGAGGTCTACCTATGTCAAGAAAACATCATGATTATCTTTATTTAGTTGTTGATAGATTCAGTAAAATGTGTATACTTATGCCATGTAAGAAAACCATTACTGTTGAACAAACTGTTGAACTTTATTTTCAACATGTTTGGGTTCATTTTGGATTTCCAACTTCTATTTTTAGTGACAAGGATTCGAGGTTCATTGGGAATTTTTGGTCCAATCTATGGAGTATGATGGACACAAAGTTTAAAAAGAGCACTGATTTTCATCCGCAAACCGATGGATAGACTGAGGCGGTGAACAAAACCATTGTGCATCTATTGATAGGATATTGCAGCAAAGAGCCTAATTTGTGTGATGAGAAATTGCATTACATTCAGCACGACCGGGCAAAGCACTCTTCCACACAGACATCACCTTTTGAAGTATGCTTTTGGTATTTTCCAAAATCACTATTAGACTTCATCTTTGGAAAGGATGTTGCAATTGATGGCCATAGTGATATTGACAAGGATCAGAATTTCATTGACAAAACTCATATTATACATCAACAAGTTCAAGAACAACTTGAAAAAAGTCAAATAAAATACAAATATAGGCATGAAAAACATAGAGTTGATCACAAGTTTCAAAAGGGATATGAGGTATGGTTGCACATTAGCAAAGAAAGGATGCAAGGGGAAGGTAAAAAGCTCAAACCCATTTTCTATGATCCATTCAAGAACATAAAGAAAGTTGGTAACAATGCATTTCAACTTGACTTGCCTCCATATATGCAAATGTATTCAGTTGTTAATGTTGAAAAATTACGTTTGTATGAGCCAAATTTGATCGATTATCAAGGAAGTGATGTTAAACTGCCTTCTATTCAATATTTCTCGCCATAATTTCTGGATAAGCTCAAGGAAGATACAAATATTGACAGGAGGACAAGAGCATCCAAGAGGGGAAGTGTTGACTACCTTCGAGTTGGGCTCAAAGGAACTAAGCCAAGCAAGGAAAAGTGGATGGAGGTTAGAAAGGTGAGGGAGTTGTACCCTCATCTACTGAAAGAGAAATCAATTCTTTTGGGGTCCAAAAGCTTCCCAATGGGGAGGAGTGATCAGGAGTTCATAAATTTTTTTCAAAATTGAAAGTTATAGGATTGGGTTGAAACCAGGATGGTTTCGTATATCTCGTCTTCTTGATTCTGGCACCATAAACAGTTCAAAAAATCAATGTTGTATGAGGGATATATCATGTTCTGATCGAATTCACAAACAACTAAATTTTGTGACAGGGTTGACTGGGATGCCTAGTCAACATGGAGGATGCACAGTCAGCAAAAGGAATATTCTGAGGAATATTAATTTCCTCAGAACCAATCCCAGGATGACATGTAGCACTATTTGATATGTTGAATTTGGTTGTACGTTGGTTGGAGGACCAATCATAGGGTGACACGTGGCAAGCTCAGAGGCCGCCACGTGTCCCCTTAGTGGTGTAGTAAAAAAAATTTAAGGCCGCAGGAGTCGACCCCGCGACCTCCGGCAGAGCAACCACTCGCCACACCACCGCACTATGTAATGAATCTTAACCTGTAAAGGATTCGGCTTATTGTTAAATTTTTTTGAATTGAAGTTTGGGGGTTGGGGGACCGCCGGTGGTCCCAACCTGCCAACATTCCCCATAGCAGTGTTCACATTGCAAACATTTATCGTGACCTCCATCCATTACTCCGACTGTTCGCAAACTCTGCCGACAGTTATTTTATATATGTCACATACCATGTTACGGTTAATTCATCTGACGGTTTTGCTAACATAACGTTCAACCAGCAGTATTTAACACTCTGCAATACTTAACACATGTTAACAACTCTACGCGGTTAATGCTACCTCTGAAGGTTTCGTTAACTTGTGCGAATTTAACTCTAGTTTTGGAACCTTATCCCGAGGTTTAAACCTGAAGTTATGCCAACCATAACTGTAACCATGTGGTGTGGGTCATGTGCCCTGTTAGTCATCAATAATTTTTACTATCTGTAGATGAAAAAATATTGGTTCGGGATTTCTAAAAACAATATTCCTGAATATTGTGAGTTTTAGAAATATCACCGCCTTCATTATCCTTATACCAAATTTTTCACTATTCTACCATTTTTCCATTCCATGGTCACCCTACCACTCCTGAAGGAATCCTTATGGGCTTGTGCCACTTATATCCATCCCTTTTCCCACTGATAACCTCATTACTCTGTTTTTTCCCCTTGCCCATAACACTGCTTTACCACTAGGGTTACCCATAGCCTATGCCTTCCCATGTTCCACCAGGTTCCTCAAGCATTGATTGTCTCAAAACTATCTCTGTAGGCTCTTTAGATAAATCAAGTACATTGGATTTTGGATATTCAATACATAAATTTGTCAAATACTCTATTTTCACACTTGAAGACTCCAAGCCAATTTTCAGTCAAAGAGCTGGTCAAAGGAACCTCCCAGTAGGTCATTATGGTTCCATAGGTTGTAGGGTCTTCATTGGTGTTTTAAGCACTTATTTTCATATACTAGAAGTTGGCTCAAATATAAAAGAATATCAGCACATGGTTGTCCAAGAAAGATAAAAAAATATCTAAGGAGGACTACTTTACCAAGTTCAAGTTCTGCAAGAGGTAAATGTGATTTTTGACACTTCTGCAGGGGTGTTAAAGTGACTATCAGTAGAGAGTTGGTAAGGTGAGAGGTCTACTCCTGAATAAAGACATCATAGCAAGGAGAGGGGAAGAATTTTGTTTGCAAGAAGAATCAAGGTTTTCAAGCTTGATTGGGCTAGTAGTGTGCCAAGCAGAGATCCAATGCAGAAAAAAACCATGGAGGAGGCACACCAAGAAACCAAACATAAAGAGAATTTTTTCAGAAATTATAGATAAAAAAGGGAAAAAAGGTGAGGTGAACTGGACAGAAATTAATGAACTTGAAAGGGCTATAGAGAACTTAGAAGACAACATTGATAATTTTTCTCAAGCATTCCAGACACCTAGGGTTTTGATAAGATGATCAGAGAAGGTGAAAGGGTTAGTTTAAGCCCCCATGATGACAACAGAAGGAATGTTTGAAGGGGCTACTATGTGTAACATCCTAGATTTTTCTAAGGTAAAATGTCCCACTGCTTCAAAGAACAAGGAAAATAGTGCCAATGAAAACAAGGTCAAATCATCATTTCAGTCACCTACACTCAGTTTTCAAAAGACAAAAAAAATGATTTTGAGCTCCAAGGTGGAAACCAAATTTGATTATAAGGTTGTTGTTGTGTAAATGAATATGTCAAGCTTCGGGAATAAAAGGAAACCTCACTTCAATTTTTTATGGCACCTGCAAGTCAGAAGTGGCCAAAGAAGGTAATAAGCATGATTTTGAATTCGATAGTGTTTGTTAAAGATGAGTTTATGATGCCTCAATATCAGTAAGAAAGGTGAAGCCAAGGTTTTTAGTCACATGCCAAACAAAAGATGATTTTAGCTCCAAGATAAGAACAAAGAAGTTTTGGAGACACTTCCATTGTGTAAGTTCTTGATGTTTTCAAAAGTGAAATTAGCATGCTTTAAAGATCAAAGGGGAGAGCCACTTCAGGGTTCTCATAACACCTACTGAGTGAAAGTGTTGAAGGACATAAACAATCCAAATAAAGTTAGCCTTTTGACTTTAAAAAAATCTGCAGAACAAGGAGGTAAAGAGTATCACTGAGCAAGGTTTAAATTATCATTTTAGGCACCTGCAAATTAGAAGTGGAAAAATTAAGTAAGAAGCATAGTTTGAACTTTATGATGCAGGAAAAAGGTGTTTTTAAATTTGATGCTATGTCAAGGTGAATAGGTCTAATCCTCGGGATTAAAATAAGAGCAATTTTCATAACTCAAAGAAAACCTGCACAACAAAAAGGTCAGAAAATCAGTGACAAAGGAATATTAATGAAAGAATGAAAAGACTCAAAAACATTAGAAATTGGGTTTGTAGGGATTAAATTTATTTTCCTATACTATAAAAGGTCATTTCATTCCTCATGTAGCTCATTATGCACTTGCAAAATCATCAGATCAGTCAAGGAGAAAAACTGTGAATTTTCTATGGCAAAATCGAGCAAGTTTACCCAATGCTACGCGTTCAGGGCAGTGATGCGCGCCTGGAATCGGGCACTTCGTGCCTGGGCGTTCTCCCTATGCAATTTTACATGACGTCACATGCCTTCCAATGCGCTGCATGTTTACCTGATAGGCCTCATACTTCTGAAGAAAGCATTGGCATTGCGCGCCTGGCACAAGGCACCACACCTCTGCCTAACCTGACACCCTGTGCACTCGTGCATTGCATGCTTGGCAAAGAGGGCCTCCACACCAGTTCAACACTCAAAAAACCCTTCAAATTTCCTACCAAGTGTCCTCATAGCATTTTGAAAGGTAATTGGATGTCATACACCCCTCCAAGCATTTGATGGTTTTTAAAGTAATGGAACCCTAAGTAAAAACCTAATTCTCATGCTTGAACATCATTGTTTAAAAAAAAAAAAACACCTATCCATATGCATACTAAGGAGACCAATGATCACCAAAGATACCTTGTTGAAAATTTACTCATTCATCCAAGGTTGTGCCTTCACCTTATCCATTCACTCATAAACTCTGGCCCCTAAACCATAAGCAGATTGACATATTCATTGCCTTCCTCCATATCCATTTGCCATCAATGCAAGGTGTCAAACAGAGATTTAAAAAATCAGCAAGGGTGGTCATTAGGGTTTTGCCTTACCCTATCTCACTCATCCCTCACTTGTAAGAGGCTGCCTTTTTACCACCATTCCATCACCTTTACATATCAATTTCATAAGAAGAGCTAGGGTTTTCAAAGCAGTAGTGATCAAATTGTTAAGGGAAGGTCAAGTGCCAAGGAGGCATCAACACAGAGGTGGGAGGATTAATAGGTTTGAACCTCAAAACACAATGGAACTTAATGCCTCTCCTATGATTGTCACATGTTTCCAAAATGTGGGGTGTTTTCATTTTTGTGAACGAGTACAAGTACAAAGTCACCCTAAGCTAACTAGGCTCTTCATCCTTAACCTACATGAGAAACAAGTCAATCTTGCAGGGGTAAACTTTGATTTCTCTTCATATTCCATCGCTATTTCCACTGGGATACCTAGTGTTGGTGAAAAATGGTTTAAACAAGCCAATTTATACATAAGCCACTATGAGCCATTCCTTAAACCCAGATACAAAGACTATAATAAGTCCATATTTCATTTTTCACATTTTATTGAAAGGTATGCACCCATGATGAGGGTCATTATGAAATATTTCACATGTGAGGGAAGGTTCTCTAGGCTTTATTCCTATCACATCAGGTTGATCATGCACTTTACTAGGGTTAAGATGTTGCACCTACCTTACTATCTCTATAGGAGTATTGAAAAAATGTCCTATATTGTGCAAAAGAGAGACCCTTCACAGCAGATGCAGAGCATCTTTCACCACTCTCTCATCAAAATGGTTGTGATGCATCAATTGTAGCAAAAGGGTGCCCCATGGGAGTTTTTCATTGCCCATGAGGTGTTCACGAACCCACAACCCCATCCTCAGTAAAGTGTGCCCTCATCATCTCATCCTCTCATCATTACTCCTCCATCATCTCCTACTGATCATGTTTCACCACCTACACATATTCCTTCACCTCAAGACAACCCTCCTTCTGTTGATCAATGGTTGTCATTGATGTCCACCCAAGCAGCACCAGGGGCTACCCCAATATTGCATGGGAATTTTGACCTACCAAATTACTATATTATGGGTCAATAATTATTTTGATGTTTTCTACTTTTTGAGATGTTTCCATTGATATATGGCACGCCACGTAATTCTTCACGGTTTGAGAGATATTCATGTTTGAAGTTTGTAACCACAATTAGTGGGCTAAAACCCCATAGGGTTGTGGCATGGCTCATTGAAAAGTCAATAATTAATAATTTTTAAGCTTCTAAAATCCCTCCCACGTTCACTTGTTGAAGCCCCTCTCAACCTAAGCATTTATATAAATTATGATACTCATATCCTCCTTATGCAGGGATTCGGCTATCTGAAATAGGTCATTGTGGAATTTTCACTCTAAATTTTTTTCTATGAAGGTTAAAAAGCTGAAATTATTATGAGGTGAAGCTGAAATTATTATGAGGTGAAGCTGAAATCTTGAGGAAGCTCCTATAAAAATTTCAAATCAAGTGCGCAATAGTTTCGTAGATATGATATGTACAAGTCATTGTTTTGCAGGATCCTGAAATTCATCTCAAAGAAGTGACCTTGGGAAAATCGGCATAACTCTCTCTTTGAGTATCGGATTGAAATTCTGTAAAACATGGTAGATAGTGCACAGAACGTAGTTTTCACATTATCAATTTTAGAGCCTAATGAAGAAACAATGACACGTAGCACATCATACAAGTTCACTCTACTGAAACAATCCATAATTAGGGAATTGTGAGAGATTGGGCATAACTCTCCCTTGAAGAATCTAAATTGGGTCAGACCTGTGGCATTGGAAATAAGACTCATAGGACTACTACATGGCCAAAAATCACATATTGGGGATTTGAAATAACAGAGATAAACCAGATTCAATATCGAACTCTTAGAAGACAAGAAAAAGCTAGATCATGTGTTGTCAAGGGCTGCAAAGGACCACACTTTCTAGGGCAAGAAAGCAAAGCAAGGTGAAGCAGAGGGTAGCATGACAAGATCATAAATCAGGGTTCATAATAACAGCAAGAAGTTCATCACATGAAGTCTTCAAGTGGGCAGCACTGCATACAATCACTGTAAAGTTATCATTGTACTAAGTCATTGTAAATACATTATTGTAAACATTTTACTAGTGTCTATCTGCCAAGAGTTGAAGAGGCAGTTTCGGGAGGTATAGGATCATCATTAGGTGGTTGTGTCATAGTTGGGGTTATGGTCTAGTGTGTCTTCTTCTTCTACATCATTATATATCATTATAAAGAGGATTATTTTCCTTCGTACGGGAGTCCATTCTTCTTTTATTCTTCTATAGGGTGGTAGGGTGGTGCTAGGATGGTGCATGAAGTCACCAATAGGTTCAAGCCTATGAAAAATTCAGGGTGGTAGGGTGGTGCTAGGGTGAGTTGTAGCTCATTGGGTGTTGGGGCATCCGTTCAGTTGACTACTGAAGAATCTCGAGTGTTGGAGCATCCATCCAGTGGGAGCTGGAGAAGAATGCTTTTCTAGATTCTAGGAAGTTGAAGCTTTATTTTCATTTGGAGATGAATATTAAATATTTATTAGAAAATCATTAGGTGGTTTTTTTCCCGGAGTGGGTTTCCACCTTAAAAGTTGTGTGCATTTGTGTTCCTTTTTTTTACTGCTATCATTATACAAACACTGATAATAATTGAATATTAAATAATGCTCTAATTGAAAGGAATATTGATTCACCCCCCTTCTAAGTATTTCCAACAATTGGTATCGGAGCTTGGTTCCTTCTCATGGAGCATACCAGGAATGGTGTACCTCTATTCAATGAAAATAATTATGCACTCTGGAAAGGAAGAATGGAGATCTATCTCTTGGAGCACGGTTATGAAGTATGGGACACTGTTCAAAATGTATTTACACCAACCACGGATGAACAAGGTAAGAAGATTTTGGTAAATGATGCAAAAGCAAAGAATATTATTATCAGTGGACTTATTGAATTTTCTTATCATAAGGTGTTGGGTTGTAAAACCACCAAAAATTTATGGGACAAGCTTGAGAATAAATATGCAGGTGATTCAAATGTCAAAGAAGCAAAGCTTCAAATCTATAGATAACAATTTGAGCAACTCATAATGAAAGAATATGGAAACATTGCTGCATACTTCCAATACATTGTTGAAATAACCAACACTCTGGAAGGATTGGGAGAGCCAATTGACTAGAATAATATTATACGAAATATTCTTAGAACGTTACCAGGGAGATTCAACCCAAAGGTATTGGTCTTAGAATACAGTGCAAATCTAGACAAACTAAGAAAAGAGGAATTACATGGAGTTATCATATCATATGAAATGAGACCTGATGAAGAAGAGGGTACTTCACATTTAGAAACTGCGTTCATTGCATCTAAGAAAACCAACCAGGACAAACAACCTTCAATTGAAAAGACATGCACCTGCAAGTGTGAAGAAAAGGGATATGATGAAGAAGGTATTTCAGATGAAGAATATGCTTACTTTATGAGAAAACTAAAAATTGGTAAGGGAAAATTCAAAGGTAAACTTCCATTGATATGTTTCGGCTGTGGTGAGGTTGGGCATTTCACAGCAAAATTTCTGAACAGAAGTGATGGCAACTCAAAAGGAAAGAAATGATTTAAGAAATTCAACAAGCAATTAAAAAATAAAGGATCCAAAAGTAACTTTCTCTCTAAAGAAGATAGCTCATCATTCGATGAAGACAGTGACAGTGAAGAAGAATCCAATGATAAAGTATTTTTTATGGCCAAGCACAATAAACAAAAGGTATCAAAGAATGACGAAGAAGGGTTGACCATAGAAGAATTTTCTAAGGATGCAATCAGGCTTATAAAATAGCTCAAGGTTGAGAATATCCGTTCCAATACTATTGAAGAACAAGTTCAAGGTCTCAAAATTGAAGTTGAAGAAAACAAATGTATTGAAGAGTCACTTCAAAATAAGTTGGAAGAAAGCAACAAAGAAAGGGAAGCATTAGAAGCCAAAGTAGTCTCGCTGCATAAGGAAGTGAAGAAGGGAAAATTTGTCCAAAACTATGCCAAAAGCTCAAGGGCATTGGAATAACTCGTCAAAAATCAACGATCTAACAACATCATAACTAGCCTCAGTTACAAAGAAGAAGAAGTAGGACCTTCTACAACAAAATACAATGAACCTATGAGATCTTACTTGCATGTAGACTTCATTGGACAAGATTCGCAAGGACATCCTTGGAAGACGATTCCTCGATGAAGATTTCCATCCAAGTACCAACATATTTTTCATGGCTACTGTTATTCATGTGGAATAAAAATTCATAAAGCTGTAGAATGTCGCACGCACCTTAGGAACCAATACAATTCTAGGATATCCTTCAAATATGAACCTCCCAGGGCTCAATGAAAAATCAATAAATTTTAACATTTAAGAAATAATATGGAATGTTACAAATGTCATAACTTTGGACACATAGGCAGAGACTGCATACTTGAAAATCCTCCAGAATAATCTTCGAATCCAGAGAACGAACGAACATGGAAGAAGAAGAAGACTGATAATTGTGCTCTCGCTCTCAAGGCTCAAAACAAAAAAGATGTGTGGTATGTTGATAGCGGTTGCTCAACGCATATGACTGGAGATAGAAGAAAATTTGTATCCCTGAAAGAGAATAAGGATGGAACCATATCCTTTGGAAATGATTGATCTTAATAGAATCAGGTACCGTCACTCTCGGAAGAAAATATGCTATAGCAAAGAATGTTCTATTGGTTGAAAACATGAATTACAATCTGCTCAGTGTTGGAAAGATGTGTGATCAAGGACACACAATGCTATTCAACTCCACAAAATGTAAAATTAGGAAAGGCAGGTATGGTAAAATTTTGGCTACAGCAAGTCGAGCTCCAAACGACATATATGTTCTAGATGAAGCAACTAAAGCATGTCTAATAGCTAAATAATATGAAATCTGGTTATGGCACAAATGAATGGGTCACATAAACTTTGAAAATCTTGTTAGGATAAGAAAAAAGGAAGCAGTACGAGAAATGTGAAAAAATCTCAAAACCTTCCAACACATTATGTGACGCCTATCGGCATGGCAACTAGACAAAAGTTCAATTTAAAACAAAAGAACGATTTGCATCACATCCATTGGAATTGATACATACTGACCTTTGTGGTCCTGTGAGAACAAAATGCTTAGATGGAGAATTATATTTCATGTTAATGATAGATGGCTATACCAGGATGATAGTTGTCAGTTTCCTAAAGAAAAAATCTGAAGCATTTGAGTGCTTTAAGGTCTACAAGGAGTTGGTCGAAAAATAAAACTGATTTGAAAATAAAATTTCTAAGATCAGATAATGGTGGAGAATTCACTTCCAAATTATTTCAGCAATACTGTGACGAAAATGGAATAAAAAGACAATTTTCAACAGCACAAACACCTCAGCAAAATGTAGTTGTTGAAAGAAAGAACAGAACCCTATAGGAAATGGGTAGAACAATGTTGAAGGACTCAAAATTGGATGAAAAAGGCTGGGTTCAAGCAATTGATATGTCAGTATTCATTATCAACCTAAGTCTTCTCAAAAATAATTCCAAGAAGACCCCATATGAATTATGGAAAGGAAAACCAGCTAATGTAGAATATTTCAGAATCTTCAGAAGAAAATGTTATATCAAAAGAGAAGATCAAAATTTGGGTAAGTTTGAATCACATGTTGATGAAGTTATCTTTGTTGGTTACTCACACAAAAGAAAGGCCTATAAATGCTATAATCTAAGATTAAAACAGATAGTGGAAAGCATAAATGTTACATTTGACGAAGGTGGTGTTCTAACGAATAATGATGAGGATCTAGAATCTTTGAAACTTGAGATAGAGGCTAAAAAAGACAGAGAAAATTCTAGAACAAGAAGCAACAATCAACCAGGAAGAAGTAAATAATGATCATCAAGATATACCAGAGCAACAACAAGAATCTCCTCCAAAGAGAACAAAATAATGGATTCAAAATAACCATCCATCAAATCAAATCATTGGTGACATAAATGAAGGTCGACAGTTGCGTTCATCACAACAAGCTCACATTACTTTTCTAGCAACCTTTGAGCCTAGTAGTTTTTAGGAAGCCATCCATAATGAACATTGGGTAGTAGTTATGAATGAATAATTGGATCAAATTGAGAAGAATAACACCTGGGAATTAGTTCCATGACCAAAAGATAAAAATGTCATTGGGACAAAATGGGTGTTCAGGAACAAATTGAATGAAGATGGACAAGTTACCAGAAACAAAGCAAAATTGGTTTGCAAAGGCTATGCACAAGTGGAATGAATTTATTTCGACGAAACATTTGCACCAATTGCCCAAATGGAAGCCATCCGAATGTTTCTCGCCTATGCATGTTCAAGAAAAATCAATGTCTACCAAATGGATGTAAATTCAGCATTTCTAAATGGTGAATTAGAAGAAGAAGTTTACATCGAACAACCTGAAGGTTTTCTATTATCAGAAAAATAAGACTATGTTTGTAGGTTAAAGAAGGCTCTTTATGGTCTCAAGCAAGCGCCCAGAGCATGGTATGCTTGTCTTAATGGATATATACATCAAAAAGGGTTCAAGAAAGCTATTGTTGATAGCAATATTTATGTACAAATAGATAAAGAGAATTTAACAATCGTTGAGGTATATGTGGATGATATAATATTTGGTAGCGATGATGATTGACTAAGTAAGAAATTTTCTACAAAGATGCAAAGTGAGTTCGAGATGTCTTTAATTGGTGAGTTGACATACTTCTTAGGGCTTCAAATATCTCAGCAAGAGAAAGGAATATTTATATCTCAAGCCAAGTACATCAAGGAAATGCTTAAGAAATTCAAAATGGAAGATTTCAAACCCGTCCTTACTCTAATGGTAACAGGTTGCAAATTGAGCATAGACGACTCATATAAGGATCTGGATCAGAGGTTGTACAGATATATGATTGGTAGTCTTCTATATGTAACAGCCTCCCAGCCAGATGTTATGCAAGCAGTTGGAGAAGTAGCAAGATTCCAAGCAGCACCAAAAGAATCACATATTATTTTCGTCAAAATAATTCTTCGATATCTAAAGGGCACATAAGAATATGGCTTGTGGTATCCCAAGGGTAACAATATCATTATTCAAGCCTTTACAGATGTATATTGGGCAGGAATCATTGATGATCGTAAGAGTACTAGTAAAGCAACATTCTATCTAGGTGGTTGTCTCATATCATGGTTAAGCAAAAATCAAACCTCAATCTCATTATCTATGGTGGAAGCAGAATACATTGCAGCGGCATCATGTTGTACTCAAGTCCTTTGGATGAAACAAACTTTGAAAGATATTCAAGTACAATTCAGTGAGCCTATTCCCATATTCTGTGACAACACTAGTGCCATCAGCATCTCCAATAATTCTTTCATGCATTCAAAAACAAAACACATTCTGATCAAATATCATTTTTTTAGAGAACAAGTCGCTGAAAATAATATCAAACTTGAGTATGTTGGTACAAAAGAAAAAATCATTGATATCTTCACTAAACCTTTACCTCATGAAACATTTGAATATCTTCGCCATAAGCTTGGGATTCTCCCAAGTTCTCATTAGATTTTCCTTATTCATAATATAAATGGGGAGTGGAAGTGTGTACAAGTCTGCAGGATGGTTGTGTGTCAGGGGGAGTTACCATTTCCATTGATGTCAAAGGGGGAGAGAATATTGTAGGAAGAGGTGTCACGATCACAGGGGGAGTACTTGTGTTGCCATCAATGCCAAAGGGGGAGATTATTGATCAGTATTTGTCATTGATGTCAACCCAAGAAGTACCAGAGGCTACTCCAATATTGCATGGGAATTTTTACCTATAAAATTATTATATTCTAGGTCAATAATTATTTTTCTTGTTTCTACTTGTCAAGATGTTTCCGTTGATATATGGCATGCCACGTAATTCTTCACGGTTTGAGAGATATTCATGTTTGAACTTTGTAACCCCAGTTAGTGGGCTAAAACCCCATAGCGTTTGGGCATGGCTCATTGAAAAGTAAATAATTAATAATTTTTAAGCTCCTAAAATCCCTCCCATGTTCACTTGTTGAATCCCCTCTCAACCTAATCATTTATATAAATTGTGATTCTCATCTCCTCCTTATGTAAGGATTTCACTATCTAAAACAGGTCATCGTGGAATTTTTTCTCTAACTTTTTGTCTACTAAGATTCAGAAGCTGAAACTTTTCTAATGCGAAGCCAAAATATTGAGGAATCTCCTGTAAAAATTTCAAATCAAGGTGGCCAATATTTTCGGAAATATGATCTGTGGACGTCACTGTTTTTGCAGGCTCCTGAAATTCATCTCAAAGAAGTGACCTTGGGAAAATCATCATAACTCTCTCTCTGAGTATCAGATTGGAATTATGTAAAAAGTGGTATATATTGCATGGAATTTAGTTTTCGTTGTATCAATTTTAGATCCGAATAAAGAAAAAGTGACACATGGCACGTCGTATAAGTTTTCTCTACTGAAATAGTCCATAATTAGGGAATTGTGAGAGATTGGGCATAACTCTCCCTTGAAGAATCCAAATTGGGTCAGACCTGTGGCATTGGAAAGAAGACTCAGATTATTACGACATGGCCTAAAATCACATATTTGGGATTTGAAATAATAGATGTACACCAAATTAAATATTGAGCTCCTAGAAGGCAAGAAAAAACTAGATCATGTGTTGTCAAGGGCTGCAAAGGATGAGACGTTGTAGGGCAGCAAAGCAAAGAAAGGTGCAGTAGAGGGTAGCATGACAAGAGCAGTAATCAAGGTGTAGAATAGTATCAATAAGTTCATCACATGAAGTCTTCAAGTGGGCATCACTGCATACAGTCACTGTAAAGCTATCATTATAAATACATTATTGTAAAAATTGTACTAGTGTCTATCTGCCAATAGTTGAAGAGGTGGTGTTGGGAGGTCTAGGATCATCATTAGGTGGTTGTGTCATAGTTGGGGTTATGTTCTAGTGTGTATTTTTCTTCTACATCATTCGATATCATTGTAAAGTGGACCATTTTCCCTGGTACGAGAGTCCATTCTTCTTTTATTCTTCTATATGGTTGTAGGGTGGTGTTAGGCTGGTGTATGAAGTCACCAATAGGTTCAAGACTATGAGAAATTCAAGGTGGTAGGGTGGTTCTAGGGTGAGTTTTAGCTCATTGGGTGTTGGGGCATCCGTTCAGTTGACTACTGAAGAATCTCAGGCGTTGGAGCATCCATCCAGTGGGAGCTGGAGAAGAATGTTTTTCTAGATTCTAGGAATTTGGAGCTTTATTTTCAATTGGAGTTGAATAATAAAGAATTATTAGAAAAGAATTAGGTGGTTTTTGTCTTGGAGTGGGTTTCCACCTTAAAATTTGTGTGCATTTTTGTTCCTTTTGTTTACTACTATCATTGTACAAACACTGATAATAGTTGAAAATTAAATAATGATCTAATTGAAAGGAATATTGATTCACCCCCCCCCCCCCCCCCAGTATTTCCAACACCTTCCTCACCCTCTCCCAATGCATTAGACAATGAGGTAAGTAACAATGAGAAATCAAGTGACCATGAAGGAGAGGGTAATGATCAATCAAGCAGTGAAGTAGAAGCAAATGAAGAGGCAGAGGTTAGTGATGAGGCAAAAAGCATGGAAACTAAAAGTAGTGATGATGTTGGCAACAAAGAGGAAAACAGTGAGGATTCAAACAAAGAAAAATGAGCCAGTGAAGAAGATGAGGGCAGTGCAGAAGGAAGTGAAGACACAAGTGAAGAAAGTGGAAAAGAAGACATGGAGGTATATGTCAATAAAGATGAGGAAAATGATGAAGAAAGAAGCCAAAGTGATGATGATGACGATGTTGACAATGGCTCACAGAACCAAGATGGCAGTAAAGCTAATGACAGTGACAATATTGGTAGAGATGAGGTAGAAAATGTTAGTGAAGAAGAGGCCCCTAAGTCTAAAGGCAGTGAGGCTGATGATAACAGTAAAGAGCATAGTGAGGGTCACAACAATGAAGCAAAAAGCATGGAAGAGGGAGGAAATGAAGATGCAGACACCAGTGGTGATGAAGGCAGTGCAGAAACCAATGATGAAGAACCTAGCAGTCAAAACAATGAAGATGAGGTGGATATAAATGATGCCAATATGAGTGATATGGACAACCCACAATTTAGTGAGCAAAATGAAGGTGCAGAAAACAATGAAGAGGAAGAAGAAGACAGTGAGGAAATGAGCCATGATGGAAATAGGTTAGAGGAGGCAGATATCAGTGAAGAAGAATAAATTTAGGTTGATATCAGTGAAACAAATATTAAAGAGGTAGAGGAAAACAATGAAGAAAACAATAATGAAAAAATCAGTGAGGAAGAATCAAGCAGCAATCATGATGGCCATGATATTAGTGGAGATGATGATGATGTTGATACTGATAATGACAGCAAGAATATCAGTGATGAAGCAGAGAGCATGGAGACAAATGATAGCAGCCATGAGAGAAGCCATGAAAGCCATAAGGACAACAAGGATATCCATGATGATATATTCATGATGGCAGCGAGACTGAAGACACTAAAATGAGTACAATTGAACCTTTTCCTTTGACGTATCAAAGAGGAAGTAGGCATGTGTTTGTTGCCTATAGAATGCAAGGGGCCATGCTTTCCACTTCAACCAAGAAGTTGGACAAAGGCAAAGAGAAGGTCATAGAGGAAAAAGAAGAAGATCAGCATGAGACTGAGCAAGAGTTTGAACTCATTCATGTTGACAGTGATGATGAAAATGAGGAAAAGGTAAAAATAATGCTACTCAAAGGTAAGGATGCCCAAATCAAATATTTTCAAGCCAACCTAGCTAGAGCTAGGAATGTCATCCACTATTATGAGACTGAAAACAAGAATTTGGATTCATAAAAGGCCATTTATGACGTTAGGGCAATCAGAGCTAAGAAAGACGCTGAAAGGACCAAGGTTATGCTTCATGAAGCCTTGGGTGTTTTTTATGAGAGTGAGGATGAAGAATGACAATTGTCTAGAAGAAGGCCAAGAAAAATGGGCTTGAGGAAAGCCTTGGCCAAGGAGAAGGAGCAAGAAATAGCCTTGGCAGAGTAGCTCACTCCAAGTGAGCTGCTTGCCAAAGATATAGAGTATGATCGGGAGCCTTGGTTAGAGAGGGCCAATATACACTTGGAGGATCAGCTAGAGAAGATACAAAGGGACCTTGGCCTTCAGAAGAAGATGGCCAAGCACTATGCCTTGAGAAATCAAATTGAAAGGGCCACGCTCAAAATAGCCCTTGCCAAAATTCAAGCCCTAAAAGAGGAAAAAGGCCAAGAAAACCTTGAGATCTTAGCTGATGCTTCCTTACAAGCATCCCAAACCCCATGAGGAAGATAATTGCAAATTTTGGCAAGTTTTTGACATTTTTGGTTTTTGACTGATTTTGAGGGCCAAGGGCGTAGCGCCCTTGGTGTTACAATTTTTATTAAGGCATCCATTGAAGGATTGGTTTACATTTTTGGATTCATCAGGCCAAGGGCATCATGCACACAAAATTTCATCTCATTTGAAGTAGTTTTTGTCCTCGAAAAGGCCCAAAAACATGCAAAATTTCACCTTTCTGCCTTGTTTTCAGGGCTGGCACTGCGCCCTTAGCAGCCTTGGTAGTTTTTTTTTGAGCAAGTGAATGAAATCTAATAAAAAAAAAGGGCGATTTTGGAAAGTAAACTTGATAGGCTTTCCAACGAGCCATCACAGAGCTCATTCTGACATCGGGAAGGCCTTCAAAATTTAGTTGCAAGTTGACCCATTTTTCCTGTGCAAGCGCTGTGCCCTTGGACCTCACTGTTGCACCCTTATCTGAAAAATTCAACAAAAGACACTAATTTATGGCAAATATATATTTTATGGTTTTTGGGAAAATCACTCCAAATTTAGGTGTTAGGAGGTATTTTTCATTTATTTCATTAAATATTTTATGCCTTGGGACTTGCATGGTCTCTTTGGACATAAATGGTATTTATGAGTATTTATGACATTTTGGGAACCCTATTTAGGGTTTTGGTCCTCTTTTCTTGTTAAATACAGCATTGATGCCTCATTGTACATGTTGAATATTTTCTGAGCATAATATGAGATAGACTTGGAGTTTATTGATGAAATTGGTTTTTGGTGACTTGTGATGGCTTTGGACTGAGCATTCATGGATTGAGCACAATATTAGTATTAATAAATCTTGGTTATATGGTGATGTATTCCACTTTTTTATATGTTTCCTTCAGTAATTCATTATTTTTATGGTTTCCTTGATCAAAAGACAAAAATAGAGAATAGGACTTGCTTCCTTGGCACGCTACTTCTGCCTGCCTCTTTTGATTTCTATGTTTTCCTCCTTGAAGTTTAGCTAAAGAATTCTTAAATTCTCTTTGGTTTTTACTAAAATTTTATGTTAAATGTATATTTTTTTTCAAGTAATGTTCAGAGAATCCTTAACTTCTCTCTAAATTTACTTATCTATTGTTTGAGGTCTTCTTAGTACTGTTTGATTGAAGAATCCTTTATTGCACTTCATGTTTTGCTATACTATCATACTGAAAGATTTTTCCTTGTTCATAGTATGTTGAATGATCCTTTATTTCCCCTTAACTTACTATATTCACAACTCTATGTTCATTTCACCCACACAAAACCTACTTGGATCCATTTCGCCTTGTTAAATTTCCCTAGGAGACACCCTTGATCTATTTTTTCACTCTTCAAAACCTTTGCAGACTCCATAGCCCAATGGATTGATTCTCTCTTACTCTACCGATTCTCCTTGACAACCTATCCAACCAAACAAATAAACAAGCAAAACCTAATCCCTATAACTAGCCTAAAATCAAAACCCTAAAAATCTATCAAGTTATATCCTTTACACAAACATAGAGAGAGCCCTCTCTGAGTCCGGGAAGGATAGGTCCTAGGACTCCAAATACTGGTTTGATGTTACCCCTGTACATTTGGTTTTACCAATCTAACAAATTATGGGGACCTAACATAATGGGGATCACGGTGGGACCTCTGAGTCAGCAACATCCTAAGTATCTCTTAAGAACTCAGAAAACCTCTGTCAAACTTATAAATCAAGTGTTAGCCAAGAGTAGTATCTAATTGATTCATCATACTAGAAAAATGATGACTCAACTGGAGGACGCTCATTAAAAACCTTAGTGTTGTATAAAGAAACTCAGAAAACCCCAAAAATATCTCTAGATTGGTTTTGTCAATTGTTGGTGGTGGACCACAAGTACATTTCCTCAAAGTTGTAGAAACATCCACCTGGCGACTCCACTGACCTCCAATAGGACTACGAACTCTACTAGTTCTCATAAACTCCCCTGGGAATAGCACTAACCAGTCATAACAATCTAAAACCCAGTCACTCATTGTGTGAGTTTAGTACCTTTGCAGATAGTTTTGTTTTCAAGACACTCCTAAACTTTTATCCACTCTGCATTATTGAGTTTCAAATCTGGCTTCACAAAGGATAAGCACTAGATCTCTTCCTGACCCTAACCCTCCTACCATAGTTGATGACCCATAAAATATTTTGTGGAAAACTTCTAGGACCCAAGATTCAACTATTTTTAGGACCATTGACAAAGAAATTTTTGTCCCTAAAAACCTCACAGCCTTGCAAGATCCCCAATTTGACTTATACCATAGAAAGAACCTTTTTAGAACTAAGTATTAGAGTGGGATAAACTCAATAGACCTTGAGCCCATAGATTTGCAGCAGAGTCCTAGTAGAGAAGCCTCTCCTTCCACTCCTCCTGATTTTCAGCTTCTCCAAAACTTTGGCTCCTTCCATTCCAAATCTGCTCAATCTCAGTTTTCTGGTCCGAGTACATCTGCCACCCCCATTCACACATCCAATGTGCAAACTACTGCACTTCATCCTCCACCTCCTCTCATAAACCCCCCTCTCACCAACCCTCCCTGGTTTCCCTTACCTCCAATTATGGCAATAGGGTTTGCCCCATTAGTTCTACCCCAACCTTTACTACCCATGCCTCAAGACTACCAATCCAAAATCCCTCACTTTACTGGAGCTGACTCTACCACTACCCAATAGCGTGTAGATAGGATGAATGATGCCTTTAACTATCAGGAGATAGAAGAGGAGACCATAAAGATGAGGATTTTTGCCCAAATCTTAGGAGAAGAAGCTAAAAAATGGTTCAAAAAATTAATTCCTAACAACATACATGATCTCCCTTCCCTCTATCAGACATTCATAAACAAGTGGTAGATTAAGAAAAACCATCTCCAAATCCTCGCAGAATATAACAACCTTAAGAGAAATGTTGGGGAAAGTGTCCAAGACTACTACACTAGGTTCAATAGTGTGTATAATGCCCTCCCGCCTCACATGAAACCTCCACAAGGCCTAGCTTTAGTAAAATTTCCAAAGGGTTTTGATCCAGACATGGCCTACCAATTAAGAGAAAGATACCCCCTAACTTTAGAAGACATTAAAAAGGGAGCTGTGAGTGTAGAGGCCAATCTGATTGAAAAGAGAGCTAGGATGAGGTCAGAAAAGAAGGTCACATACAAAGATGAAACCATGGCCTCCACAACTGATGCTAATATTGAAAATCTAGTGAGGGTAATGGAAATAATGATGGAGAGGATCAACTTGAATGAAAGAGAACCTCCTAGGGAGAGCCAACCAAATCACCAAAACAAAAATAGAAATCAAAACTTCGGAAGAGACCCTACCCAAAATAGATAAAGAGACAATGACCAACCAATCAGGCCTCCTTTCCAAGACAACTATATAGATGAAGAGGAAAGAGAGACTGAACAACTAGAAGAAAACCATGTAAACTTGATAGGCTCTAATAATGAGGGTGATGTTTTTCTCACTGAAGAAGAACAAGGGTTCTTTTCCTCAAATCAAAATGAAACAAACTATGAGGATTCTGAAGAGTACAAATTGGGATTTGAAAATGCCATAATGGAGGTTCATATGCAATATGACTTTAGGAGTAAGAAAATCCAAGATCCCTCCAAGAAAAATAAACTAGAAACTATTGTTAAGAAGACCCCTAAAAACATAATGAAAAGGATAGCAAAAAACACCAACACCATGGCTAAGAAATATGTTCAAAACAAAGACAAGACTAGGCAACAAAATGGTGACCCAAGCTACCCTAGTACATCAACTAGTGGCCCTAGTAAAACTACTCTAAATGACAGTCCTAATAAAACTTAGCAAACCAAAATTTCTAAAAATAATATGTGTGACAAAACTAATGTAAATATACCAAAAACACTAGCCCCTTTCAGCTTTGAGGGTGACATTTCCAAAATCAAAATAAGCATACCTCTTGCTGAACTAGTAACTCAGGATGTATATAGGTCCCAAATGTTAAAATCTTTGAACATAGGAAATGACAACGACACTCTGAACCTAACTGATGACAAAACAGAGCTATTGTTTGGGCCTGAGGTAGAGGGAAAATATCAAGAAGGAGTTGTCGCCCCATTCTATGTTAGCTTAAATATCCATGACAAAATCTTGCAGAATGTTTTGCTAGACTTTTTTGCCTCACACAATCTCATGACCAAGGTGGTGATGGAGAGATTAGGCCTCGAAATAACCAAATCTTATAAAGACTTGTATTCTTTCGATTCAAGCAAATTCAAATGTTTGGGTCTAATCAGGAATATATGTGTCAATCTGGCACAAATACCTGCTAAAAACCTAGTCATGGACATTGTAGTGGATGACATTCCCCCAAAGTATGGAATGCTTCTATCTAGATCATGGGGAGCAAAACTTCAAGGGAACCTCCAAATGGACATCTCCTATGCTATCATCCCGGTCTTTAACAAAACAAGAATATTATAGAGGGAATCTCACATTAAATATATGGTTAGCAGCCAAGATAGGTCAAACAACACCCCTCTTTATTCCATCCATTCAGACCTTGACTCATTTATCTTGTATAATGAATATGACATTGATGAACAAGTAAATGAAATTGATAAATATCTAGGCCTACCACAACAGTCAAACAAACACTGAATGAAGAACTTGACAGCCAAAACTCTATTAGCCCTGAACAACAACATAATGGCCAATCTAAACTTGAAACATCAAAAATAGAGTCATTTCCTAATGCTGATGTAAATTTTCTAGAAAAATTTCATGAGGAAAAATTTTCTAGGGACCCGGATCAAAAAGACCTTATGGTTTCACGATCCAAATATAACTCATTATCAAGAGGTCTCACCCCCTTAGAAGAGATGTTTGACTTTAATGAGGTTGCTAGGAAACTAAAAAGGGAATCTACCGAGGCTGATGTAGAAGAATGGAACATAGGTAGCATAGAAGAACCCAAAATGATCAAGTTGTCCAAAGCTCTGCCACCTCAGATAAAAAAGAAATACACAGAGTTTTGCAAAGAGTTTAAAGATGCTTTTGCAAAGGAGAATGAGGACTTGAATCCCTATGACACAAACATTATTCAAAATAAAACTCCTCTCAAGGAAAGCCAGAGACCATTCAAGCAGAAGATGAGAAGAGTAAACCCCATCCAAATACCTCTATTTGAGAAAGTAATAAAGAAGATGCATGATGTTGAGTCCATGGTCCCACTCAGGTACTCAAGATGGGTTTCAAACCTTATGTCGGTAAGAAAGAAAATAGGGGAGACTAGGCTATGCATACACTTTAGAAACTTGAACAAAGCCTCCCCAAAAAACAACTATCTTTTACCTAAGATAAATCATACACTGCAAAGGGTGGTAGGTTCTAACAAGATTTCATTGCTTGATAGTGTTTCAGGTTACAATCAGGTGATAATACTTCCAACTGATCAACACAAAACTGCTTTCGCAACACCTTGGGGCACCTACATGTATGACAAAATGCCATTTGGGTTGATAAATTCAAGGGCTACTTTTCAAATATACATGGACACTGCTTTTCCAAGGACTTCAATTACTTCATCATGATATACCTTGATGACATCATTGTCTATTTTAAAACTGATGAGGAATCCCAAGTTCACCTAAGAAAGGTCTTTGAAAGAGACAAAGTGCTGAAGTGGTATTCAAGGAGAGAAGACCAAAGCAAGCATGGAAAATTTGAAAATTTTTGGAAGGGTCTTTACATCATTCATTCAGTTAGAGGTAACAACTCTTTCTTTTTACAAGAGTTGGATGGAGTAGAGTTATTTGAAGGTCCTGTCAATGGCAGGATGCTCAAGCATTATTTTTGTCAAAATTCCTAGTTTGAAGCTTTCATTCATTGTACATAAAATTGATTGATGAAAGATAAGAAAAAAAAACACAAAAACAAAGAAAGGAAGAAAAAGAGGGTAGGAAAAGAATAGGTACATCCCCATACCCAAAAAAGAGTGCTGCTGAAAGTGTGCAAGTCTAAATGCCACTACTAGTTGAAAAGAAAGAATCTTGTTCAGTCATCTAGCCTAATCATTACTAAACATGTTTTAAATTTCTGTTGATAGGTTAGTGAAAGAAGACTTGTCAAACCATTTAAGCTTGACTTGTCAATAGATTAGATTAGGAAAAGATTGTTGGTTCCTAAAAGCACAAATCTGAACCAAGAGAAAAAGAGGGATGCCTAACAAATTGTTGGCAATATGATGACATATGTTTTCCTTGATGGAAACCTACTTGATGAAGTTGTCCTTGATGGAAACCTACTTGAAGAGACTTGATGAGTTGCCTCTTGATTGCAACCTATTTTTTAAAGATGTAAAAATGATATTTCTACAGGTCAGTTCAAATGTGCCAGAGAAAGGAATTCCAGAAAGTGCTAGAAAAATGAAATAGGGAATATTTATCAATGTATATGCAGGTTCGATGAAGGAAACCCACGTATGGATGCAATGTATACGCTACTTTTATGAAGGAAACCTACGTATAAATTCAAGATAAGTATATACACAGTTTTTATGATGAGAAGTCGCGTATACACGCGGATAAGAACGATCAAAGTCATGTGTGTCTTTTACGCTCTAAAATTATGATACCAAGGGGCATTACCATGGTATTAGCCCACAATATTGAGTGTTTTATTGTCTATTTGATTCTGTCCAAGAATACCATCAGCACTTTTGTGGTTTTGACTCATGGTATTGGTAAAGGCTAAATCTATATAAGGAGAAGAATATCATAGTGCAACGTGTGCATGAGTAAGGGTTGTTAATGAATAATTTTCTCTAAGGTATAGCTACATGGGATGAACTCTACTTTAATTGACAGATATGAATCTATGATGCACCCATGGATACAATTTTGGTTCAGGATCTCTAGATCTGAAATGACTATGCTCTTGTGTGATCCATTGAAGAAATAATTAGATCTATGACCTAGCACAAGTTTGCTAAAAACAAATGAAGAAATTTGGGTAAGTTCTATGGATCTAGTTCATTCTACAAAGTTTACATTTATGGATCCATATGCTAGTTCTTCTTAATAAAAGAGCGTATATACGTGGGTTCGCTTCAGCAAAAGAGCGTATGGAAGTTAGGGTTTTCTGAAGCTTATTGCAGAGTATGCACAGAGCTATACGCAGGTTGGTGTGAAGGAAAGCGCGTATACACACGGGTTCAGTGAAGCAAATTAGCGTATGTCTTTTCAATTGATGAAAATTCCAGGTTGAGTTTGTATCTACATATTTATTCTGAAGTTTGGGTTATTACTGAGTTCTGGTTATAGTGATCTCACTGTTCTGAGTGAAGTATTGGGTAAAGTCTATGATTGTTGATGTTTAAAAAAATTTGTGTTGATGTTGTTTGATCCAGTATGAAAATTGATGAAAAGTGGTCTGCAGTGGTTTTGAGGGTTGAAACCTTCAGTATGGAAGTAGAAGCTTCCTGCTAATAGAAGTTGGTGTTCTGATCAGGGGGTTGAAGCTCCCTTCCAGTAGCGGCTGGTAAATGAGATTAGGGGGTTGTAGCTCCCTTCTAGTAGCAGCTAGAAAATGAGAGAAGGTTGTAAGCCTTCTACAGGTATATGCTTGCGTACTGATATGATTCTGCATCAGTATAGTATTATAAATAGTTTTCCATATAATAAGTATTGAAGAGAGAGACAAGAGCAGCAGTGGTTTTCTCCCGAATTGGGTTTCCACCTTAAATACTGGTGTTCATGTGTGTGATGATTTATATTGTTGTTACTGCACATATTTACTAATTATCTAATAGATGCATGACTAATAAACTAAGTTAAATATTTTTCCTGAAATTTTTTTCTAATATGTAACTTTACATCAGTATACGCTAGTTTCTTTCGGCATTTGCACGTGTATATGCAAGTTGGTTTCATAAAATCCGCTTATGGAATTATGTACAAGAAAAATTTTAAAACATGTTCAGCAAGCTCTAAATACTGATTCACCCCCCCTCTCAGTATTTTTCCAACAATTGGTATCAGAGCAGGTCCTTCTAAAGAAGCTTAGCCGCTAGAAGGAAGATCAACCAAGATGAGCAATCAAGATGGGACAACATCTATCAGGCCTCCTCTCTTCAACGAAAACAATTTAATCTTCTGGAAGAAAAGGACAAGATCCTATCTTTAGTCTCTTGGAGCAGATGTATGGGCTATATTTGAAGGAGGTTATCAATATCCAGCCTCAGTTCCAACAGATGCAATGACAAGAAAGAACTATGAAACTAATGCAAAGGCGATCAATGCATTATTGGGTAGTTTGACTAAATTAGAATTTTTCAAAGTCATGTAGTTGAACACAACAAAGGAGATATGGGACTAAATCATTCTAAGCTATTAAGGTGATACAAAGGTTAAAAGTGTTAAACTCCAAACTCTCATAATTCAATATGAAAATCTCAAGATGTATAATGAGGAGAGCATTGCCAGTTTTTTTTTACGTCTAGATGATATTGTAAATCGTATGAGAAATTTGGGTGAAACCATAACTGACACTACTCTGGTAGAAAAGGTTTTAAGATATCTAACTTCCAAATTTGAGTCAAAAGTGTCTGCTATTGAAGAGAAGAAGGATCTACAAACTCTTACTATTGTTCAACTACATGGTATTTTGACTACTTCTGAAATGATAAAAGGAGGTCCATCTGAAGTCAAAGAAGATGCCTTTAGAGCTGCTGCAAAAGGAAAAGAAGTAGAAGAACAAGAAGGATCAGGGTATGGTTGAGAAGCAGATGAGATAAATTTTGTAAAGAAGCTACAACTTAGCACTGGAAGATCTAGAGGTAAGCTTCCTTTTAAATGTTTTGCTTGTGGAAGAGTTGGTCATTATGCTACTGAATTTCCCCATAAAGATAGTCATGAAAAGAGAAAAGAAGTGGCTAGAGGAAATAAGAAACATTTTATCAATAGAAAAAGCTATTATACTCATGAGGATAGTGATGGTTTATCAAATAGTGAAGAAGGAGAATATGATCAAGATATTAGACTTCTTATGGCTTTTGAAAAGGACTCTAGTGATACCTTTATGGATGCATTAGAATAAAAATAATTTCTTGAAGAAATAAATCATCTCAAAATATGTTTGGAAGAAAACAAAATTGCCATAGATACTCTAGAAATTCAGCTTATGGAAAAAGAGAAGCACAATGAGAAATTAGAATGTGAAATAGTAAGTCTAAGAAAGGAAATTGAGAAAGTGAAAACTTTAAATCTTAGATTTGCTAAAGGATCTAAAACCTTAGATGAAATTATCAAGGTACAGTGTTCTCCTCTTTTAAAGACAGGTCTTGAATATGTCGGAGAATCCTCTCAGTCTTCAACACCAAAATATCTAAATGTAGCTACAACCAGCCTACAACATTATGTCACTCAGCAAGGGAACAAAGAAACTTTACAGGTAAAGCATGACCACCTTAATACAAAGAAAAATAATAGAAATATCTTTCAGAGAAATACCAATCAACAAGTAAACACAAATAGAAGGTTCCATGATCGCAGAAATTTCTTCTTTAATGGACAATGTTTCTCATGTCATAATTTTGGTCATAAAGTTGTTCAATGTGTTGCATAAAAAACCATCATGACCAGAGAAGCAAGAAAGAAAAGAAATGAGACCGGAATAAAGAATAATACGTATACCAACTTTTCTCCTCTTCAAAATGAAATTGAATGCTCTTATTGCAATAACTTTGGTCATGAAGAATCTGAATGCAGGAGCAAACTTCAGCCAAAAGAACATATACCTTCAAGTTCCAAGGTATGGAGAAAAAAGGACTTACAGGTTGAGAACTATGGCATAGCTTTATTTGCAGAAGGAGAAGAAAATCAATGGTAAATTGATATTGGATTCTCAAAACACATGACAGGTGATAGAAATAAACTTCTTGCATACAATGCTCTAGAAAGAGAAAAGACTGTTACTTTTGGAAATGATACCCCTGCTGTCATTAAGGGAAAAGGTTTTTTTTTTATAAAGGAAAAGGTGAAAGCTAACAATGTTATGTATGTGGATGGATTAAAACATAACATGTTAAGTGTAAGTCAAATGTGTGATCAAGGAACTGAAGTTGTCTTTAGCTCAAAAGAATGTGTGGTACGTGAACTTAACATAGGAAAAACAATAATAAAAGGAACTAGAACACCAAGCAATTTGTATGTATTGAAAAGTTGTAAAGAGAAATGTTACTTGGGTAAATCTTCAGAAAATTGGTTATGGCATTTAAGCTTGTCTCAAATCAGCAAATCTAGCAGACTCAAAGTTGTTTGTGGTCTTCCCAACATTACTCTGCCTGAAAGTACCATATGAAAATCTTTCCAATTCGGTAAGCAAACCAGAGTGCAATTCAATGCCAAAGAAGGATCAAAAAGTAAGCCTCTTGAACTCATTCATATTGACCTATGTGGACCTATGAGGAAAAATTGACCCCGTGGAGAATAATATGTAATGTTCCCAATTTTAGCCTCAAGCTAAAATGGAACATTAAAGTTGCATATTTTTATTTTTTAAAATAAAAATGGGTAAAGTGACCCATTCATATAATAAACAGGAATAAAATCCCTTACAATGTGAAAAGAGATCATCATGGAGCTGGATTTCACACCCTCATGTGTGAAAAGGGTTAAAATGCAAATGGACAAGGCCAAATTGACCAAGTCAAACTGTGTTGGCATGAGTTGGAGAGCACTAAGTGGGACATCGCAGTTTTAGTGGAGAAATATTCCATGAGGAAGGAAACTTCTAGGGGAAGTAAGGTGAAGGCTCATTGAGTTTCAAAGAGGAGCAAGGCAGCCCATTGAGACTATCTTAGATCATTTGATTATTTGTCTATTGAGACAAATTGCTGCCTCTTGCTGTCAGCAAAGCTGTAGGGCCCTTGGGCACGAGGGAGTCCTGTTTAGGATTTCCTCTCCTTATTGAGTATCTCATGAAGGATTTCACTCATCCTCCATAATCCATCATTCAGGCCATAGCATCAACCATCTTCATCAGCGCAGTGTCTATAGCAGATTATTGTGTAGTGTAGCTGGGTGTTGCTGGAGGTTTCCCACAACACCATTTCTAGTTGATCTTTCAGAGGAGGGAAGTTCTCTACTTCTGGGAGGTTAGTGAGGATGGTTTTTGAGCATAATCCACTATAATTTGTAGGAGGCCAACCATTTCCATCAGTCCCAGTGCAGATACTCTCATAGACTGCGTTCTAGTTGGAGCACATTTGTAGTGAGGGTTTTGCAGGCATTTTAGAGGGTGAGATATTTGGTGTAGGGATCAGCCTTGCACTTCAAATTTCCAAAGGATAAGGGATCTTCATCAGTTTCAGCCATTTAGCCTTCTCCATTCCATTCCATGTATTGAGTTGATGCAGCTACCCAGTAACTCCGGCATTTCAGCAGTTTTGCAAATTTCAGCCAATCCTTCTAGGATTCACTTGAGGTAGTGATTGGGAGATTAGATCTTCTCTCCCAATGATATATGGGCCATGTATATGTAGATCCATGTTTTTTTACACTCAGTGCAGCATTCTCACTTCTATGACTGTGTTTCTTTATTTCATGGGTATTCTGCTATGATGCAGCATTGTGTATTTTGGCATATTTTTTCATGAAAGGCTTCTTGCCTTGTTCCTTTGATGTTCAATGTATCATATTGCTGCTATGATTTCATACTAAAATGGCTCAAGGGTTTCCATACATTTTGGCATAATGTTATTCACTTCTCTTTCCAGTTTATGTCTTTATATTGTTGTAGCTGTATCTTTGGGTTATCTTGCAAGATTCCCAATAGTGTTGTATTCCCTCTTGGGGATATTTTCCTTCGACAATCACTCTATAGACAGAGTCTGACAGTGGGCCAGGAAGCCTCTAGATTTCATCCTTCCTTGTGAAGGTGAAAAATCCAGTAAATTCCCCTTCAGTCCACCTCTGGAATAGATTTCCTTGTCAATTGACAATGTTCCTGAAAAAGGAACATTACAGTGGTATCAGAGCATGATCTATGGCACAGCTCGTGAGATCAAGCTACCAATAAATCAGAGTGGCGCAACAGAAGTAGAGATCATTTGATTCAGCAGATGAGATTATCCTCATCATTTTGCAGATCTAAGAAGGGCCTCTTTCGAGAGGTAAATCAGAAGAGAAAGAGAAGAAGCACCGAGACTCCTAGAGGGTTTCGAGAAGAAGCAAGTTGTAGTAAGAGCTGCATGAGATTTCAAGAAGAAGAAGGAAGCCCTAGCACTTCCTATGAGCAGAACAGAAGACCGGAGAATCCAAGATCTCCTCATAGATCCACTATGCCCACTTTCCTTGAAGAAGGTGAGAGGTATAGTAATGAAGAAAAGAGTTGCAAAGAAACTCCTAAAGGGTTTCAAGATGGAGAGGAAGAGCCATACACTTCCTGTTATCACAAGGTAGAGTGAATGACTAAAGAAGAGATCTCATTGCTTATTTTTTAAGCATTGAAGAGTATTGAAGAAAATCTCAAGGGCTTTGAAGAGAAGAAGAAAAAGAATAGCTACAAAGAGACATCTCCCAAGGAAACAAAGGAGAATGACAATCTTGTAACTTTGGGAAAGAGATCTTCATTTCCCCTATCTGCTGCTAAGGAGCTTGCATCTAGAGAAGAGGCACTTGCATATTTGCAAGGTAGTATTGAGTTCTTGTCATATGGGATTCCATGCATGAATCTGAAGATGCATGATGAGGAGAAGAAAGATTCCAGCGCTGGTGTGCCTGAAGAAAGCAGGCCATCATTCTTACTAGCAGTTGGAGGCATCATTGGTTCAGATGGAGGAACTCTTGTGTTCTGTCAAGAGGTTACCACATGTCAATTGATCCAAGGTATGCATAAGATTTTAGCATATATTATTTCAAAATCTATGGATGGCCAAGGGTTAGATCAAAGTTCTGATTTGAAGCAAAGACATATCACAGCACAGAGGACCCTTTATCTAATCAAGGAGGAGACTGGACGCTATCCCTATGCATTACTGTTGAGCTACATTAAATCTCTTGGGTTGATATGTAGGGTCTCAAGGAAAGGGATTAGTACTATCCTATGTTCAATGGCTGATTGTGAGATCAGAAATGACACTTGCTTTGAGGCAGTGCATGCATCACTTTGCAGATCTACAGCGCTGTCACTTAGTGGCTGTGACAAAGAGGACTCATCATTCTTGGAGCATGTTGGAGGTATTGCTGCAGATCCAAAGCTTCACTGGTTTTGGAGGATCATACATGAGAGGAAGGTCTCACTAACAGATCTCAACAAAGATGCATTTCAGTATTTCATGAGATGCAAATTTCTTCAGTGGGTTCAAGGAGATGGTATTCTACAAACAGAGAATGCCATGATTTTCCAACACATCGCTCAACTTCCATATTTGAGTGAGTGGATGAGGATGATGAGCAAGCGGTCACATGATCACTTGCAGACATATATGGATGAGGAAGCTTGGTTACGCTAGTTTCCTTTGGGAGACTCCTATCACTCTCCAAAGGTACCTATTTTTCTGATCTATACCTTGAATAATTGTCATGGGATGAATAAGGAGGCATGGAAACGTTGGTTGCTTGGGGGTGAGCATGTTCTCTACCCAAATATTCTCATTCTCTTATCTCATGTTTGGTACAACATTGGTAGATCTTGTTAGCCACCTATAATATTTTGTTGTACCAAAAGGTGGCTAAGATATTTTTTGAGCCTCCAAAGAACAAATTTTATCACTAAAAAATTGTTGGCTCTTGAAGACTCCTTGTAGGCCTCATGCCTCTGTCCAAAATCCTCATTACAGTTCCTATTAATTCTATTGATTTCCTGTAAGAAACTCCTGAAGAAACCATCATTTTTCCCCTTTCTCCCACTCATAACTAACCTTCATTTACTTCCCCTTTTTCTCCATATTATTTCCCTACTTTTCATAAGTTCCTCCCTCCATTCGTGAAAATCCTCCTGACACGGTTTAAAAATTATTTTTGAGCTGTGCCAAACCCCCAAAATCCCCTTTAAATCCTTCCCCTAAACTTTGTTGCCCATTTTCCTCCCTTACCCCTCTATCGTTCCCTTCCTTGGCCTTCAAATTCCATTTAAATAGGCCAAAACCCACCTTCCAACCTTAATATAGGCGTAAGCCCCCTCCCGCTAGCCCCTTTCAAACCACTTCCCCGCACATGCCCCGGCGCTGGGACCAAGCGCTTAAGTCCCAAGCGCTAATCGCAATCAGAAGTCGGGTGGGTGCACAAATCCTTTGTAAATAGTCAAAACTCCGATGCGATTTATTTTATAACAATAAGTCTGGCGATGCGTTCCGCACTGTTGATCTTCCACGGAGATCTGACGGTGGAGCGCTAATCGCAGCCCCCCGCCCGATCGCAATCGCAATGCTTCAAGTGTGCCCTCCGATCAATCGCAGTCCATACCTCCAATCTTCCGATCCTGCTCTCCCTCCGATTTATTCTTGACCGTTGATCTAATCCTTGATCCAACGGTCCGCGCAAAATCGCATCGCAATGTTTCACCCCCTTGCGATTACCTCCGATTCATTCCCCGCCGTCGATCTGGTCCTCAGATCAACGGCCAGCGCTCAATCGCAAAGTTTCAATCGCATGTTGTTTTGTGACCTCCCCGATTGCGATCCTCCGATTAAATCTGGGCCGTCCATTTCCCGCCTATCCAACGGTCCTTTTTCCCTCCGATCGCAAGTCTTACCGCCATTTCAAAACCCGCCGATTCGTTTTCCGCCGTCGATCTGATCTGCAGATCAACGGCCAACGCTTAATCGCACTGGAATTTTCAATCGCATCCCCTTTTCTGCCACCCCCGATTGAGACCCTCCGATTAGATCTAGACCATCCACGTGTCCAGATCGGATGGTCCAAAACTGCTCCTCCTTATTTTTTCCTGCTATACTTTTTGCCTTTCTATGCAGATCTCCACTGTTGGTTGCCTTCATTCGACGGCTACGCTCCTCTCCTGCCTTCTGAAGCAGTCTAACCCATTTCTCAGGATTTATTAATTGTTTTTTGTTTTATGCAGGTGTTTTCAATGGTTTTCCGTTGTATCACGAAGAAAAGCCGAGGGTTTGGAAAGACATTTCCTGTGCCTTAGAAGCTACTAAAAGGAACCATTCACACAGTTGGATTCAATTATTTGTCAATGTTTCATGAGCATTGATGCCGAAAAGCCCAGCGTGGCCCTGCACATCGACAAGACACTGTTTTATTCGAAAGAACAGTTAAAGAGTATCAGTTTTGAGAATAAAGCACAACAGAAGAAGATTGAAGACAGTATTACGGGGATTACGGCTAAGACAGTTATCAAAAGCCTAATTCCCGACTCAAAACATAGTTTAAAGAAAACCTAAAGTGTTTTATCAGACAGAAAGCCTCCACCGCCACAACTTGAGGCAAATTGATTCCTCAGCTACCAAAGAGCCACCTGTCGCCTCAAACCATTCAGAACAGAGGCCGAAGTTATTGCTCGAAGAAATATTTGCATCTAGCATTGCCAAGAAGTTATTTCTGCAAGGAGACCAATGAATAAATATCTGCAAAGTTACTCCAAAACATACACAGAGCCTCAAAGTCAAACAAAGCTTCCACCGAGCTTTGATATTTATTGTGAAACAGTTAATGTAGTGATCCACCTATAAATTCTTCCCTCGATCCCCTCAAAGGGCTGAGAAGTCTTCACTCTGCATTAATTGTCCTTGAGATATTTCGTTAAAATCTCACCTCCTCATCTTCCTATAAGTACTTCTACAGAATATGAGAAATCGTTGGTTGCAGAACTTTGAAATACACTTGAGCTCGAGACTTCTATTTGTACATAGTGTTCACTGGCCCTTGAAGCTCTGTTTGTGCTAGAGTAGTTAGGTTGAATAGTGAAGATGATTGCTGAAATGAAACATTGGACTTGAAGATTGTAACTGGTTTGACATCAATATAAAAGCTGTTTCTTGGGATCCTGGTCTTTATCACTGGTGAAGTGCTTGTTTCTTTGTTAATCGTTTCCCTTCTATGTATGCCATATTGTTCATTTTCCCTCTGTAAAGAACAGTTTAAACAGGGTTAGGATTTTCTGTATAGCAGTAACCTTCTCTGGCTGAGAAATATTTATCTTAATGTTTTCTTCATATTTGTTTATTTAAGAATGATTCAATACAGTTTAAACAGTTAGGAATGTTGGCGTTCCCTCGTCCTTCTGTTTGCTCAAACATTGTTCTCGAATGTTATTTCCATTATTTGCTATTAAAGTTAGACTAGAGAAGATATGGTTTGCCTTGATTCCTAGATTCTTTTCTCCAAAGGCAGATTCTAAAAGTTTCCCTTGGTGTTGACTGAAAGCAGACTAGGTTTAAAAGTACTTTATCTGATCTTAAGTTACACTCTGTTTTTCTTATGTGTTTTCATACTTTCTGAAGGTAATTATGTGGATTACTGGATTGTTTGTCAATTAAGTTGCTTTAATAAGAACTTGCCCAAGAAGTCTATGGTTAGCCCTGTCCTTGGTTGGTTTTAAAACAGTTACTTAAGAGGATTTTCTTGTTTGGACTGACTATAAATCCTCTGAGAAATTATTATCAGTTTCCACCCCTCCAACATTTTAATGTTTCCATTTCATCATTTTAATCTCAATAATCTTGTGGTATAGATGACATGCCCCTTGGATCACACTTGATGTTGTTGTTCAATTAAAGCCCAGATATGACTCCATAGCCCAATGGACTAAAAACCAGCGTTATATCTATCTATCTGCCAAAACTGTTCTATTTGCTTGCAACTTCTCACTTTTGAAACTTTTTTCACTTAGGACTTTCTCCTCAAGTAACATTTCATGCTCAACCATCGAAAACAAAACAAAACCCTTGGCCTTCATAACTAGCCTAATATCATTACCTTAAGCTTTTCAAAGACAATATCCATCTTTGTACATATTGGAGAGATCCCTCTCCGGATTCAGGAGGGCTAGATCCTAGAATCCCAAATTTTGGTTGAAATGATGTTAACTCTGTGATTGGACTCTCCCAATCTTGCTAATAAATTACAGAGACCTAACATTTCTGGCGACTCCACTGGGGACTCAAAACTCAGAATCTTTTACATTCAAATCCATTCATAAAGAAGCTTGTGGTTGGGTTCATAGAGCGCTTGCTTTATTAACCAGCTTGAGCCACCAGAACCTAACATTTCTGGCGACTCCGCTGGGGACCTGAGTGTTTTTAATACCTTTTAGAGGCCTCAGAAAACCCTTTATTCGAGAACATTTTGAGAGTAAAAAGCAGCCTTTTCAAGCACTACCAAGAAATGGTAATCATGATGGAGCTTGTTTGAATCAGTGACAAACTAGGTAAACCCTAGGTTTCTCTTAAGACTTCATCTAACCTTGAAAAATCAGTTGTCTTAGCCATAAGAGTAGACTGCCTTTGTCTCGCAACCTTAGCTAATTTTTGAAGCAAAAGTTAGGATATTCTTAACAACCACAAAACTGAAAAATGACTTAGAAAAACCTAAAAATATTTCAGATTGGAATTAAATAAACATGGTGGTGGACCATAAGACCTTTTACCTCTGAAAGGAGCTAAAAATTTCCACTTGGCGACTCCACAATCCTAGCAGACCTTAAGACTCCACTGGGAATAACCCTTATCATTATAAATCATTCAAACTCAGTTAGAGGACTGTAGGATTAAGATTTGTGTAAACAGTTTAGTTAACCTCTCAAAGATTGTCATATCTGGCTGAACTTTTCTTGTTTATTTGGGTCTAAAAAACGCAGCGTAGTGGCTTCTAAAAAGATTCACATTAGAGCCCATCCTGACCCTGATCCACCTGAGATAGTTGATAACCTAGAAATCATCCTTAGGAAGTCTCCTAATATTAAATCTTCAACTGTTTTCAGATCACCCTTAAGAGCTAATTCAGTTCCTGAGAATCTTACAGCTCTACAAGAATCATATGGTGGTGGAACCATAAAACATTTTACCTCCTTAGGAGAAAAAAAAAATTTCCACCTGGCGACTCTACACTCTGAAACTCCCAAAAGACCAAATGACTCCACTGGTAGAAGACCCTGAACTGATTGACCGGACACAATAACCTCTTTTCTGATTTAAAAACATGATTCCGAGAATACAACGAAGATATGCCCCAATGAGTAGAGATCATATCCCTGGGTTTCCACATAAGATGCCCCGGGTGAATTGGGATGACAACCTGCCTGTTTTCCAAGGTGAAAAGTTTGATGACCCTCTATTACATCTCATCAGATTTCATATACATGTATGGAGGTTGAAAGTTGAATGGCATGAAGACTGCATAATGAAAATGTTCATGTTAACATTAGAAGGAAAAGCTAGGGATTGGTATGAATGCTTAAGATCTAGTAGTTTGTTTTCTTTAAGAGACCTTGAATATGTGTTCTATGAGAACTATGAAGAAAACGCTACGTCATTATCATGGGGTGCAATATATTATGATCCATCACAAAACATCACCCAACACATTATAGATAATGAGGAAGCTTGGGAAGAGATGCATCCCGAAGATCTTTTAACAACCATTCATGAGTTTAATCTCCTACTGAAAAATTTTAAGAACATAGATGAATCACTTGAGGAAGAAAACAAACAAGAAATAAAGAACATTCCTCAAGATTTTCCTGAAAACTTAGATAATGATTCATCATCCCTTATAGCCGAGGCTCAAGAAGACATCCAGCCTCAAAATCAGTCTTCACAAGAGACAGAGAACTGTTGTACTCCTGTTCAAAGGAACATAGAAACATCCTTCCCTTTGACAGAAAAAGAGATAGATCAGACTATTTATAAACAGTTAGTCTCTGAAATTTTTTGCGAAACAAGCACTCTTTCCCATTCACATAAAGAACTTTGTTGTATATATTTAGAAAGTTATCTTGTAGATCAGTTAGAAGAAAAGAAAACTGATAACCCAATATGTTCGACTGACAAAATTGTTTATTCAGATGATTTTCCGAATTTCGATCAGTCTGATGATGATGATGATGAGTTCCAAGAAAAAACTAATCATGCAGGGCAACCAGCGTTTGATTGGTGTTATCATTTTCACCATCACCAGCTTGAAAGCCAAAAACATCTGTTTCAATCCATCACTAATGGCTTTCACATAATTGGAAATCAGCAGTCTTTCAACTCAGAAGGTGAAGAGAAGAGCAATAAAGAAATTTTTGAGCAAAAGGAGCTTTCTCTTGAAAAAGAGGAAACCTTTAAATACTCCCCTGCTCAAGAATATAATAACCTCTTCATACAAATTAATCCACTGAATACAAGCATACCAAGGTTACCAGAGGACAACACTGTTAAATATGATGAGTCCTCCAGTTCAGAGGATGATGAAGATGAAGGAGAAAAACAAATAGAAGACTATCCTGCTGTGGATATATCATCTTCTCAAGAAGAAACTTCTCCCTTCACTGATATTAGTCGGTCATTTAAAGAGCCTGAATTTATATCAGAAGCAAGCATAGATTCAAAGAAAGAAGATATTTCACTGTTTGCTATTTTGCAGGTTAAGAATGATGATACTTCCAAGCTACATACTGAAGAGATAGTCTTCAAAGCTGATGTCTTAGAAGTAGATGATCTACCAATTATGGAGGATCAAAAGGAAGAGAATCTTCATCTTTTCTTTGTTGATCCTATGGAAGAGTGTGTGGAAATCCTGACTGGCTCAAATTATCAAGCATTGACCCTTTGCAAGAGCTAGAGACATGAAAAGTTGTCACCTTCTGTGATAGCCTTGACATTGAAGGTTAACCTTCAATATGTTCTATGGATACCTCTGACAAGCAGCCAGAGTTACTACTTCTTCTTGACATTACTCAGCTGGCTGCATTGGCACTTTTTTATCATATGAATATGTAAATACTCCATGTTTAGAATAGGTTAGATAGGAATGTCAATAAAGCTCAGTTCCGAGCATGTAGTTAGTTGTTGTTTTCTGCTTTGGAGAAAAATCAAGAATTCAAAAATACAAAAACAAAGAAAGAATGAAAAGAGGGCAAATTGACAAAACAATAAAGGTATAGACCCATACCAAAAAGAGGAACAAATCTGAAAGTGTGCAAGCTTAAATGCCACTCCTGCAAAACACACTTCTAGTTAGTCAAACTGTTTAATCTTGACTAATTAGCTTTCAATTTTCTGCTGATAGGGTAGTGAATTTGATTTGCCAAACTGTTTAATCTTGGCTTATCGGTAGATAGATTAGGATAGAAATTAAAGGTTCAAACATGTTCAAAATCTGAACCAAAGTTTCCAAAGAGAGATGACTCAAAACTTTTTTATTTATGGGGTCTGGGGAAAAAGCTGGTTCTAATTTGCTAATGGATGAGGCAACTGATCAGCCTCCCAGAAATCAAGTCTGAATTCTTGATGCCTTCAAAGAAGGCACCATCCCCAAGTGGAGCCACTGTTAGCCACCTATAATATTTTGTTATACCAAAAGGTGGCTAAGATCTTTTTTGAGCCTCCAAGGAACAAATTTTATCACTAAAAAATTGTTGGCTCTTGAAGACTCCTTGTAGGCCTCATGCCTCTGTCCAAAATCCTCATTACTGTTCCTATTAATTCTGTTGATTTCCTGTAAGAAACTCCTGAAGAAACCATCATTTTTCCCCTTTCTCCCACTCATAACTAACCTTCATTTACTTCCCCTTTTTCTCCATATTATTTCCCTACTTTTCATAAGTTCCTCCCTCCATTCGTGAAAATCCTCCTGACACGGTTTAAAAATTATTTTTGAGCTGTGCCAAACCCCCAAAATCCCCTTTAAATCCTTCCCCTAACCTTTGTTGGCCATTTTCCTCCCTTACCCCTCTATCGTTCCCTTCCTTGGCCTTCAAATTCCATTTAAATAGGCCAAAACCCACCTTCCGACCTTAATATAGGCGTAAGCCCCCTCCCGCTAGCCCCTTTCAAACCACTTCCCCGCACATGCCCCAGCGCTGGGACCAAGCGCTTAAATCCCAAGCGCTAATCGCAATCAGAAGTCAGGCGGGTGCACAAATCCTTTGTAAATAGTCAAAACTCCGATGCGATTTATTTTATAACAATAAGTCTAGCGATGCGTTCCACACCGTTGATCTTCCGTGGAGATCTAACGGTGGAGCGCTAATCACAGCCCCCTGCCCGATCGCAATCGCAATGCTTCAAGTGTGCCCTCCGATCAATCGCAGTCCATACCTCCAATCTTCCGATCCTACTCTCCCTCTGATTTATTCTTGACCATTGATCTAATCCTTGATCCAACGGTCCGCACAAAATCGCATCGCAATGTTTCACCCCCTTGCGATTACCTCCAATTCATTCCCTGCCGTCGATCTGGTCCTCAGATCAACGGCCAACGCTCAATCGCAAAGGGCTCAATCACAAATTTTCAATCGCATGTTGTTTTGTGACCTCCCCGATTGCGATCCTCCGATTAATTTTGGGCCGTCCATTTCCCGCCTATCCAACGGTCCTTTTTCCCTCCGATCGCAAGTCTTACCGCCATTTCAAAACCCGCCGATTTGTTTTCCACCGTCGATCTGATCTGCAGATCAATGGCCAGCGCTTAATCGCACTGGAATTTTCAATCGCATCCCCTTTTCTACCACCCCCGATTGAGACCCTCCGATTAGATCTGGACCGTCCATGTGTCCAGATCGGACGGTCCAAAACTACTCCTCCTTATTTTTTCCCGCTATCCTTTTTGCCTTTCTATGCAGATCTCCACCGTTGGTTGCCTTCATCCGGCGGCTACGCTCCTCTCCTGCCTTCTGAAGCAGTCTAACCCATTTCGCAGGATTTCTTAATTATTTTTTGTTTTATGCAGGTGTTTTCAATGGTTTTCCGTTGTATCATGAAGAAAAGCCGAGGGTTGGGAAAGACGTTTCCTGCGCCTTCGAAGCTACTAAAAGGAACCATTCACACGGTTGGATTCAATTATTTTTCAATGTTTCATGAGCATTGATGCCGAAAAGCCCAGCGCGGCCCTGCACATCGACAAGACACTGTTTTATTCGAAAGAACAGTTAAAGAGTATCAGTTTTGAGAATAAAGCACAGCAGAAGAATATTGAAGACAGTATTACGGGGATTACGGCTAAGACAGTTATCAAAAGCCTAATCCCCGACTAAAAACGCAGTTTAAATAAAACCTAAAGTGTTTTATCAGACAGAAAGCCTCCACTGCCACAACTTGAGGCAAATTGATTCCTCAACTACCAATGAGCCACCTGTCGCCTCAAACCATTTAGAACAGAGGCCGAAGTTATTGCTCGAAGAAATATCTACATCCAGCATTGCCAAGAAGTTATTTCTGCAAGGAGACCAATGAATAAATATCTGTAGAGTTACTCCAAAACATACACAGAGCCTCAAAGTCAAACAAAGCTTCCACTGAGCTTTGATATTTATTGTGAAACAGTTAATGTAGTGATCCACCTGTAAATTCTTCCCTCGAGCCCCTCAAAGGCCCGAGAAGTCTTCACTCTGCATTAATTTTCCTTGAGATATTTCGTTAAAATCTCACCTCCTCATCTTCCTATAAGTACTTCTACAGAAGATGAGAAATCGTTGGTTGCAGAACTTTGAAATACACTTGAGCTCGAGACTTCTATTTGTACATAGTGTTCACTAGCCCTTGAAGCTCTGTTTGTGCTAGAGTAGTTAGGTTGAATAGTGAAGATGATTGCTGAACTGAAACATTGGACTTGAAGATTGTAATTGGTTTGACATCAATATAAAATCTGTTTCTTGGGATCCTGGTCTTTATCACTGGTGAAGTGCCTTTTTCTTTGTTAATCGTTTTCCTTCTATGTATGCCATATTGTTCATTCTCACCTTCAAACAGTTTCATGAGGTTAGGATTTTTGTACCATGATAACCTTCTCTACAATTTTGAAAATCTTTATCTTAATGTTTTCTTGATTTGTTTATTTAAGAATGATTCAATACGGTTTAAACAGTTAGGAATGTTGGCGTTCCCTCGTCCTTCTGTTTACATAAACATTGTTCTTGAATGTGATTTCCATTATTTGCTATTAAAGTTAGACTAGAGAAGATATGGTTTGCCCTGATTCCTAGATTCTTTTCTCCAAAGGTAGATTCTGAAAGTTTCCCTTGGTGTTGACTGAAAGCAGACTAGGTTTAAAAGTACTTTATCTGATCTTAAGTTACACTCTGTTTTTCTTATGTGTTTTCATACTTTATGAAGGTAATTATGTGGATTACTGGATTGTTTGTCAATTAAGCTGCTTTAATAAGAACTTGCCCAAGAAGTCTATGGTTAGCCCTGTCCTTGGTTGGTTTTAAAACGGTTACTTAAGAGGCTTTTCTTGTTTGGACTGACTATAAATCCTCTGAGAAATTATTATCAGTTTCCACCCCTCCAACATTTTAATGTTTCCATTTCATCATTTTAATCTCAATAATCTTGTGGTATAGATGACTTGCCCCTTGGATCACACTTGATGTTGTTGTTCAATTAAATCCCAGATATGACTCCATAGCCCAATGGACTAAAAACCAGCGTTATATCTATCTATCTGCCAAAACTGTTCTATTTGCTTGCAACTTCTCACTTTTGAAACTTTTTGGACTTAGGACTTTCTCCTCAAGTAACATTTCATGCTCAACCATCCAAAACAAAACAAAACCCTTGGCCTTCATAACTAGCCTAATATCATTACCTTAAGCTTTTCAAAGACAATATCCATATTTGCACATATTGGAGAGATCCCTCTCCGGATTCAGGAGGGCTAGATCCTAGAATCCCAAAGTTTGGTTGAAATGATGTTAACTCTGTGATTGGACTCTCCCAATCTTGCTAATAAATTACAGAGACCTAACAGATCTTATGAAGTGGAAGCATGGATGATGTGGTTGTTAGAATGATAGTTGGACATCACAAGTTAAATCTTATGTCCATGTATTCACCTATGCTTGAAGTATGTCTCATATGACCACATTCATTTCTGTTGGAGGTATATTTCATGCATGAACTTAGCTTGGGAGGAGGAATGACTCCCACATGATGTGGTAGGTGGAGCTTGCTTGTACTATTTTGATGAGGCATTCTACATGTTCATCATTGTGTTGGCGCTCCAATATCCACATGTTGATGAGGCAAGAAGTCTGCAAAGTCCTTGTTGCTATGAGTGCTTTTGGGTGAGTATTTTTGCTACCCAATAGCTCATTTATTTTTTGAATCATGCCTTGGATTTCAATGTTATGTTGTAGCAAGAGAAGGCATGTACAATTTTGTTTCACTTGAGAAGGTATGGCCACCACATGACATATCCTATGTCTATGTGTTTTGCATGATGTGAAACTTGGCATGATCATCTCAAGATGTGCATTGATGATGGTACTTGGTATTGGGCTGATGTGACATATCATATGTCTATTAGCATGGCTTGGTTTCGTGATGCATATGAGGAGGAAAGAGGGCAGCAAGATCCCTTGTTGCTTTGATGCTTTTGAATGAGTATGGTGACCACCCCATGGCTCATAATTTTCTGGTTCATGCCTTATGTAACAAAGATAACTTGCAGCAAAGAAAGCATGCACATCATCTTTTGGGAAGCATGGCTTGTCCATCTTACATGGAGGAGATGGAAGATGTCAGAAAAGGGCCTTGCAATGGTGGTTGATTTTTGGGAGAATATGGTTTGACATCTTTTGTTTACCCATATTACTCGTTTCCTTCTTCTTTGAATAATGCTGAAATGATGGAGTTTGGATCCAACAAGGCCAACATGGATAAGAATGGAGACATAGCAATGCTTAATCAAGTTCACAAACATGGGATGGAGGAATGTTCTGCATGATGAAGCTTCTCCTTTATGGCAGGAGCTACCTTACTTTATGTCTCACATGTGTTTGTGATGGTGTTGGACATCATGTATTTTTCATCTTGTGCTTCATGGCAAGAAGAGGACATCTAACCTCACAATTGGAAGTCATCTCATGCATGGGAAGAAGACAAATTTGTAACCAAACATACATAACGTATTGCAACAAATGGAGGAAGCCTTCCTTATGTGGATGCCATTTGGAGGGAATAGATGGCTTGCATCTACAATAAGAGTTGCTTGAGGGCAAGCAACATTTTTCCGGGGGAGACTGTAATATTCCCAATTTTTGCAACTCATGGGAATATTACATTTTATTTCCAGTTTGCTTTATTCATGAATAAAAGCATGTGAAGGGGTTTATTAAACTCCTAAGTTAGGAATAAATACATGCCCAATGTGAAAGGGGACAAATCTGGGCTATTTATTAAACACCCCTAAGTGTGAAAAAGGGAAATTCATTTGAGTGGGTCAACTTGGCCCCACCTACAGCGCAGTTTGGAGGGAAACTTATCCACCAAGCACAATGCACTTCTAGAAGAGGATCACATGTGTGAAAGAGGATAAGTTAGAGGAGATGGTTTAGGGTTTCGGCAAACCCTCATGTTATAAATAGAAGGAGAGGCATCAATTAAATGTTGTTGAATAATTTCAGAAGTTGCTGCAGCAACTCTAGTCTCTTGGCTATTTAGCCTAAGGGAAGAGGATTTCCTGTTTAGGAATCCTCTCTCCTTCCATGGAGTAGCTCTTTGGAGGAGATTGTGATGCGTCTCTCCACTATCCAGTATTATGGCCAAGATTCATCTCTATAGCAGCGCTGGTCCTATTGAGGGTTTTGCAGTTGCTTGTGATTTGTAGCAAGTGGGGAACTAGATCTGCAAGATCTAGTTGTTTAGAGGATATTTCTCTCAAGGAGGGTGTCTTGTGACCACCCGGAAGAGGAACTTACTCTAATTTTATTTTCAGATCTGTATTTCTTAACGGTTGTATCATTTCATTCCAGCTACTGCGCAATCACTATCTTATACTGCATTATTTTCATGTACATGCTTCAATGTTGTCTAGATTTCCTATTGTACTTGCTCTCTGGTGATTGAGGCTTGCCTCTCCCTTTCAAATTTGTAAAGTAGCTTGCTAATCTACACATTTTCAGATCTAATATGTAATTTAATGAAAGCCATCTTCATAAATCTCTGAATTTTTCTGCAGTTCAGTGTGTTAAAAGCTAGATCTACAAATTGTTATGCATTATTTTGGCAAAACCCCAAGGGGATCTTGTTAAGAAGGTTGAGTAGTTTCCAAATCTGGTATGGATCTGATGTTTCAGCCATTTATTAGTTGTATATATGATATTTAACCTACAGCAGCTGAAGCTGCTCATCTAGGACGTTGTCAAGTCTTTCTGCAGCTTCTCCATGTGTTTCTACTATCATTTTTGAAGGATTCTTGCTCTTGCTTCAAGTAAAACTTAATGATTCTCTAAGATAAATTTATTATGGATCTGATTTCTTGCTTCCATACTGTAATATGGGTCTGATGACTTATTTCCAGTGACTTCCAGCAGAAACTGCGCAATTCCAGAAGGAGGGTCTCTCTATTAACCAACTCTCTCCTTTAGCTGATTTTCAGCTAGTGTTGTTTGTGGGAGATCTTTTTAAGGCCCTTAAACCCATTTATTTTTGCTAAAAATATGCATGGAGGTCCCACACATCCTAAAATAAGATAAACCATCCCTTTCTATTTTATTTTAACACTTTCTTTCTTATACAGCGTCCTCCTTGAGCCTATTGCAGATTTTCCTGAGAGTGGAATTTCCCGCTTCTCACTTGTTTAGTTTTTGCTTCTCTTTCGATCCATCTTTAGATATGTAGATCTAAGGTTCCCAAGGGCATCAAACTCTAAGATTATTTTTTCAATCCCACACTTGCTGTGTTTCATCAGTCCTCTATAGACAGAGTCTAGAACGGGCCAGGAAGCCTCTGGTTTTCATCCTCTCCTTAGAGGTGATTTAACCAGTAAATACCCTACTAGTCTATCTCTAGTTTAGAAGTTTATAGTGTTTTTTCCATATTTCTATGATTCCATAGTGGAATATCTTAAGATATTCCCCACTGAGCCTATTTTTTCCATTTGGAACATTACATAATACTATATTATGTTTATTTATGATTTCTCTAGAATGTCTTGGATTAGGTTGCTAAAACATAAAGATGAAGCATTTGAAAAATTTTAGATCTTCAAAGCCTTGGTTGAGAATGAATTAGATCTAAAAATCAAATGTCTTATATCTGAGCGAGGAGGTGAATATATATTAGATTAATTATTTGATTTCTGTGAACAACATGGCGTAAAAAGACAGTTTTATGTAGCTAGTACCCCACAACAAAATGGTGTAGCAGAAAGAATTAATAGAACATTTCAACAAATGGATCGAGCTATGCTTGATGATTCTGGAACACCTGACACATTTTTGGGAGAATCAGCACATACCGCTGTAAATATTCTTAACAAAGCACATGTGCGTGTGAACAGTGATAAAACTCCATATGAGCTTTGGTATGTTAATCTTCCCACTGTAAAGCATTTTAGAGTTTTTGGAAGCAAATTTTTTATCAAGAACAATGATGAAAAACTTCGCAAGTTTGAACCTAGAGCAGATGAAGGAATATTTCTTGGTTACTCTTCTAGAAGTAAAGCATATAAATGTTACAATAAAATACTTCGGAAGATTTTTGAATGCATTGATGTTGTAATTGATGAGTCTCTCCCAGCTTCAAAAGGGGAAATATCAACAACAAATGAAGATGATGGTGATGTATATCTTCCTGCATCAAATAGAAATAATATAGAAGGTGAACCCAATGAAGCAACAGAAGAAGATCTATCTAAAAAGGCTCCATCCAAGTATGTTCAAAAGAATCATCCAAAATCTCAAATTTTGGGAGAAAAGGGATCAGGTGTCCAAACAAGAAGAACTCTTGTAGGATCTCCTAGATATATGGCATTTCTATCCACTATTGAACCACATAATGTCAACCAAGCTAGAAAATATGAATGTTGGATTCAAGCCATGAATGAAGAACTTGATCATATTGAAAAGAATCATACTTGGTAATTGGTTCCAAGACCTCATGATAAAAATGTTATTGGAACAAAATGGATATTCAAAAACAAGTTAAATGAAAATGGAGATGTTATTAGAAACAAAGCTAGAATTTTTTGTAAAGGGTATGCTCAATAAGAAGGTATAGACTTTGAAGAAACATTTGCTCTTGTAGCTAGACTTGAAGCTATAAGAAAGTTTCTTGCCTTTTCAAGCTTTCAACAATTCAAAGTTTATCAAATGGATGTTAAATCTGCTTTTCTCAATGGTGATCTAGAAGAAGAAATTTATATAGAACAACCAGAAGGATTCATTTTGGGAAATGATGAAAAACTTTTTTGTAAACTTAAAAAATATTTATATGGTCTCAAACAAGCTCCAAGGGCATGGTACTATCGTCTTGACAAATATCTTCATCAACAAGGTTTTTCAAAGGGATCTGCTGATAGCAAGTTATACACAAAAACTGAAAATGATAAACTATTGATTGTAGTTGTATATGTTGATGACATCATTTTTGGGAGTAATGAAGAGTCCATGAGTCAAAAATTTGCTTCTGTTATGCAGCAAGAATTTGAAATGTCTTTACTTGGGGAACTAACATTTTTTCTTGGCTTACAAGTGCAACAAGAAACCAATCACATATTTTTATCACAAGGAAAATATCTTAAGAAAATTTTGAAGAAGTATGGGATGGAAGACTGCAAACCTGTAAGTACACTAATGGTAACTGGGTGTAACCTCAGTTCTCATGATGATTCTCCCACAATAAATCAACCAGAATACAGATCCATGATTGGAAGTCTGCTTTATCTAACCGGCACAAGACAAAAAATTATGCATGCAGTTGGGATTATTGGACGATTCTAAGCTAATCCAAAAGAGTCACACCTTCAGGCTTTAAAATTAATATTCAAATATCTACAAGGGACTCAATACTTTGGTCTATGGTATCTAAATAATGTTGATCTCACTCTTCATGCTTATACAGATGCAAATTAGGCTGGAAATTTTGATGATAGAAAGAGCACTAATGGTGGTGCATTCTATATGGGGCCCCGATTAGTATCTTGGTTCAGCAAGAAACAAAATTCTATTGCCTTATCTATAGCAGAAGCAGAATATGTAGCTATTGCATCATGTTGCACACAACTACTTTGGATGATGCAGATTTTACAAGGCATTCAAATCAAATTTTCACCTCCCATATCCATTCTATGTGATAATAAAAGTGCCATTAGTATCTCAAAGAATCATGCTATGCATTCCAAGACCAAGCACATTCCTATAAGGTATCACTTCCTACGTGAACAAGTGCTTGAACAAAAGGTTAAATTGGAGTATGTTCCCTCCAAAGAACAAGTTGCTGATATATTTACTAAACCTATACCCCGGTAAGCATTCGAATATCTCAGACAGAATCTGGGAGTTATATCTGTCTCTCTGATCAAATATGCTTAATTTCAGAATATTAAATTCAATACGTGGGTTCCATAAAGGAAAATCGTGTATATATGCGAGTTCCTATGCATAAAACCACATATAGTTTATGCTGACAGAAATTATCTGAATCAATGTTTCAGAACAGGTGTTCAGGATGCACAAGCTAAGGGGGAGCACTTGTCTTGTGGAAAAGGATGCATTTTTGGCATTCTGATTGGTTGTTGTGTTATGATCTAATGTTTGAGATTCTTTGGTTTTGGTTATAAAAAGTCATATCTATAATTTGATGAAAAGGTCATGTTGAGACCTATGATGTAAAATTGTTATATTCAGTCATGTAAGGACTTGTTCAAATTTTTAAACCCACTTGGTTGGGTAGTTGAGTCAAATTTATAAACCCACTTGGTTGGATCATTGATGTATATATGAGTCCTTGGTGATAGGAAAGGTCATACTAGGTTGAGTTATAGAGTCATGTACTTCATTGAAAAATATGTCTGAAGATTCAACATGAACTGAGGGGGAGCATGGTAATTTCAGTGCACATCAGATCTACAGAGCTCTTCTTTCTACAAGGGAAATGAAACCTTGTTTTGATATTGATCTCCCCTTTTCCCTTGATGTCAAAGGGGGAGAGTATTTTTGTGTTTGAATAATGGTTATGATTATTGTATTTATCTATTGTGGTGATCAAACACCTTCATGGTTTCCATCAAGTCCAAAGGGGGAGATTGTTGGAAATATGATGACATATGTTGTCCTTTATGGCAACCTACTTGATGAATTTGTCCTTGATGGAAACCTACTTGAAGAGACTTGATGAGTTTCCTCTTGATTGCAACCTATTTGGTAAAGATGTAAAAATGATATTTCTACGGGTCCATTCAAATGTGCCAAAGAAAGGAATTCCAGAAAGTGCCAGAAAAATGAAATAGGGAATATTTCTTAATGTATACGTAGGTTTGATGAATAAAACCCGCATATGGATGCAATTTATAGGCTACTTTTATGAAGGAAACCCACGTATACATTCAAGATAAGTATATATGCAGTTTTTATGATGATAATTTGCATATACACGTGGATAAGAACAATCAAAGTCATGTATGACTTTTACGCTCTAAAATTATGATACCAAGGGGCATTACCATGGTATTATCCCACAGTACTGAGCGTCGTATTTTCTATTTGATTCCATCCAAGAATACCATCAGCAATTGTGTGGTTTTGACTCATGGTATTGGTAAAGGCTAAATCTATATAAGGAGAAGAAGATCATAGTGCAATGTGTGCATGAGTAAGGTCTGTTAATGAATAATTTTCTCTGAGGAATATCTACATGGGATGAAATCTGCTTTAATTGATAGATCTGAATCTATCATGCACCCATGGATACAATGATGGCTCAGGATCTCTAGATCTAAAATGACTATGCTCTTGTGTGATCCATTGAAGAAATAATTAGATCTATGACCTAGCGCAAGTTTGCTAAAGACAAATGAAGAAATCTGGGTAAGTTCTATGGATCTGTTTCATTCTGAAAAGTTTACATTTATGGATCCATACGCTAGTTTGTCTTAGTAAAAGCGCGTATATACGCAAGTTCGCTTCAGTAATAGAGCATATGGAAGTTAGGGTTTTCTAAAGCTTATTGCAGATTTTGCACGGAGCTATACGCGGGTTGGTATGAAGGAAAGCGCGTATACACGCGGGTTCAGTGAAGCAAAGTAGCGTATGTCTTTTCAATTGATGAATGTTCAGGGTTGAGTTTGTATCTGCATATTTATTCTGAAGTCTGGGTTATTACTGAGTTTTGGTTACGATGATCTCACTGTTCTGATTGAAGTATTGTGTAAAGTCTATGATTGTCGATGTTTATAAAAATTTGTGTTGATGCTATTTGATCCAATATCAAAAATTATGAAACGTGGTCTGCAGTGGTTCTGAGGGTTGAAGCCTTTAGTATGGAAGTAGAAGTTTCCTACCAGTAGAATTTGGTGTTCTGATCAGGGGGTTGAAGCTCCCTTCTAGTAGTGGCTGGTAAACGAGATTATGGGGTTATAGCTCCCTTCCAGTAGTAGCTGGAAAATGAGAGAAGGTTGTAAGACTTCTGCAGGTATATTCCTGCGTACTGATATGAGTCTACATCAGTATAGTATTGTAAACAATTTTCCATATAATAAATATTGAAGACAGAGATGACAGCAGCGGTGGTTTTCTCCCGAATTGTGTTTCCACCTTAAATACTGGTGTTCATGTGTGTGATTATTTATACTGTTGTTACTACACATATTTACTAATTATCTAATATATGCATGACTAATAAACTGAGTTAAAGATTGTTCCTGAAAAGTTTTTCTAATCTGTAACTTTACATCAGTATACGCTAGTTTCTTTCAGCATCTGTGAGTGTATACGCGAGTTGGTTTCATAAAAGCTGCATATGGAATTATGTACAAGAAAAAATTAAAAATATGTACATCAAGCTTTAAATACTGATTCACCCCCCTTATCAGTATTTTTCCAACACAAATTATAAATCACAGCCTCATGTTTTCTAGTTTTTGAGTGCACAAAAATGGTGTCTGTGTGAAGCTTGTCCAAATGCCACAACCCATGGAAAATCATATTTCTCAATTCTGATTTGATCATATTTCAATTTCATGTCAGTAGGTTAGAGAATAAAGTTTGTCAAACAACTTAATCTTGACAAATGAGTAGACTAGGTAGAGAATAAGAGAGTTCATTAGCATAATCTGAACTCTGGGAAGTGATAAGGTAACAAGTAGATAGTTTTTATGATTTCAAAAGAAAATAATATCAAGGGTTTTCCAGTCCAAGTGCACCCAAAAGAAGAAAAAAATGTTAGAAAAATTAGGATGGGTAGGTAGAACTGAGACTGGAGCAATCATGTTTTCAGATTTTTTGAGATCATAGCTTCAAGAGAACATCAGTAAATGAAGGAAGAAAGGATCTGAAAAGTGAAAGTAAGGCACTAGTCTTCAAAACTCATAGATTTGAACTCTAAGGTCCTTGAAACCTCCTGAAAAGGAGTTTCCCTCCCCAAGTGAAGCCACTATTAGTCATCAGTAATTTTTATTATTTGTAGATGACTAAATATTGGTTCAAGATTTCTAAAAACAAGATTCTTGAATATTGTAAGTTTTAGAAATATCACTGCCTTCATTATCCCTATACCAAAATTTTCATTATTCTACCATTTTTCCATTCCATGGTCACCCTACCAATCCTAAAGGACTCCTTATGGGATTGTGCAACTTATCTCCATCCTTTTTCCCACTTATAACCTCATTACTTTTTTTCCCCTTTCCCATAACATTGCTTTACCACTAGGGTTACCCATAGCCTATGCCTTCCCATGTTCCACCAGGTTCCTTAAGCATTTATGGTCTCAAAACTATCTCTATAGGATCTTTAGATAAATCAAGTACATTGGATTTTGGATCTTCAATACATCAATTTGTCAAATACTCTGTTTTCACACTTGAAGACTCCAAGCCAATTTTCAGTCAAAGATTTGGTCAAAGGATCCTCCCACTAGGTCATTAGGGTTCCATAGGTTGTAGGGTCTTCATTGATGTTTTAAGCACTGATTTTCCTGTACTAGGAGCTGGCTCAAATATAAAATAAGATCAGCTCATGGTTGTCCAAGAAATATCAAAAAATCTCCAAGGAGGAATACTTTATCAAGTTCAAGTTCTGTAAGAGGTAAATGTGATTTTTGACACTTCTGTAGGGATGTTAAAGTGACTATCAGCAGAGAGTTGGTAAGGTGAGAGGTCCACTCCTCAATAAATACATCATAGGAAGGAGAGGGGAAGTAGTTTGTTTGCAAGAAGAATCAGGGTTTTTAAGCTTGATTGGGCCAGCAGTGTGCCAAGCAGGGATCTAATGTAGCAAAAAACCATGGAGGAGGCACACCAAGAAACCAAACATGAAGAGAAGTTTTTCAGAAATTATGGATAAAAAGGGAAAAAAGGTGAGGTGATCTGGATAGAAATGAATGAAATTGAAAGTGCTATAGAGAACTTAAAAGACAACACTGATAATTGTTCTCAAGCATTCCAGACACCTAGGGTTTTGGTAATATGATCAGAGAAGGTGAAAGGGTAAGTTTAAGCCCCTATGATGAAATTAGAAGGAATATTTGAAGGGGTTGTTGTGTGTAACATCCTAGAGTTTGCTAAGCTAAAATGTCCCACTGCTTCAAAGAACAAGGAAAATAGTACCAGTGAAAAGAGGGTCAAATTATCATTTTAGTCACCTACACTTAGTGGTCAAAAGAAAAAAAACATGATTTTGAGCTCCAAGATGGAAACCAAAGGTGATTATAATGTTTTTGCTATGTAAATGAATATGTCAAGCTTTAGGAATAAAAGGAAAGGTCACTTCAATGTCTTATGGCACCTGCAAGTCATAAGTGGCCAAAGAAGGTAATAAGCATAATTTTGAATTCGATAGTGTTTGTTAAAGATGAGTTTATCATGCCTCAAGATCAGTAAGAAAGGTGAAGCCAAGGTTTTCATTCACATTCCAAACATAAGATGATTTGAGCTCAAAGGTAAGAACAAAGAAGTTTTGGAGACACTCCCACTCTGTAAGTTCCTGAAGTTGTCAAAAGTGAAGTTAGCATGCTTTAAAGATCAGAGGGGAGAGCCACTTCAAGGTTCTCATAACACCTGCTAAGTGAAAGTGATGAAGGACATAAACAAGCCAAATAAAGTCAACCTTGTGACTTAAACATAATTTGCAGAAAGAGATAAAGAGTATCAGTGAGCAAGGTTTAAATTATCATTTCAAGCACCTGCAAATCAGAAGTGGCCAAAGTAAGTAAGAAGAATAGATTGAACTTTATGATGCAGGAAAATGTGTTTTTAAAGATGTTGCTATGTCAAGGTGAATAGGTCTAATCCTCAGGATTAAAAGAAGAGCAAGCTTCATAACTCAAAGCAAACCTGCACAGCAAAAAGGTCAAAAAATCAGTGACAAAGGAATATTAATGAAAGAATGAAAAGGCTCAAAAACGTTAGAAAGTGGGTTTGCAAGGATTAAATTTATTCTCCTAGACTATAAGAGGTCATTTCATTCCTCATGTATCTCATTATGCACTTGCAAAATCATTAGAGCAGTCAAGGAGAAAAACTGTGAATTTTCTAAGGCAAAACTGGGAAAGTTTACCTAGCATTGCGTGTCCAGGGCGGCGCTACGCGCTTGGAATCGGGTGTTGCGTGCCTGGGCATTCTCCCTGTGCAATTTTACACGGAACTATGTGCCTAGAGGTACGTGTTGCGTGCCTGCCAACGCGCTGTGCATTTACCCAACAGGCTCAATAGGCCCGACAGAAAGCATTGGCGCTGCATGCCTGGCACAAGGCACGATGCCTCTGCCCAACCTGATGCCCCGTGCACTCGGACACTGTGCGCTTGGTCAGGAGGGCCTCCACACTAGCTCAACACTCAAAAAACCCTTCATATTTCCTGCCAAGTGTCCTCATATAATTTTGAAAGGTAAGTGGATGTCATACACCCCTCCAAGAATTTGATGGTTTTTAAAGGAATGGAACCCTAAGTAAAAACCTAATTTTTATGCTTGAAAATCACTGTTTAAAAAAAAAAATAACACCTATCCATCTGCATACTAAGGAGACCAATGATCACCAAAGATACCTTGTTGAAAATTTTCTTATTCATCCAAGATTGTGCCCTCACCTTCTCCATTCACCCATAAACTCTGGCCCCTAAACCACAAGTAGATTGACATATTCATTTCCTTCCTCCATATCCATTTTCCATCAGTGCAAGGTGTCAAACAGAGATTTAAACAAATCAGCAAGGGTGGTAATTAGGGTTTTTCCTCACACTCTCTCACTCATCCCTCACTTGTAAAAGGTTTCCTTTTTACCACCATTCCATTACCTTTACATATCAGTTTCATAAACAGAGCTAGGGTTTTCAAAGCAGCAGTGATCAAAATGTCAAGGGAAGGTGACATTGGTAGTGGTGAAGAAGGCCAAGTGCCAAGGAGGCATCAACACAGAGGTGGGAAGATTAATAGGTTTGAACCTCAAAATGAAATGGAACTTAATGTCTCTCTTATGACTGTCACATGTTTCCAAAATGTGGGGTGTTTTCATTTTTGTGAAAGAGTACAATAGGTATAAAGTAACCCTGAGCTGACTAGGCTCTTCATCCTTAACCTACATGAGAAAAAAGTCAATCTTGCAGGGGTAAACTTTGAGTTTTCTTCAGATGCCATTGCTATTGCCACAAGGATACCTAGTGTTGGTGAAAAATGGTTCAAACAAGCCAATTTAGACATAAGCCACTATGAGCCATTCCTTAAACCTAGATACCAAGACAATAATAAGTCCATATTTCCTTTTCCACATTTGCTTTAGAGGTATGCACCCATGATGAGGGTCATTATGAAATATTTCACATGTGTGGGAAGGTTCTCTAGGCTTTATTCCTATCACATCATGTTGCTCATGCACTTTACTAGGGTTAAGATGTTGCACCTACTGTTGCACAGAATTTTGAATTACGTATAAAACACGCTTCCCTAGAAAATTGATAATCTAGAACAACAGGTTAAATACTATATGACTAATTTTCCTAACTAAGAATAAAGACACAGAATGGATTAGATGCTTACTTGGAATCCAAGCGCTTCTAAATGATTCCTTCTGTCACTTCCGTTGTAGCTTCAAATTCTAGTGGGCGGTGAAAAATATTTCCTGCAAGAATGAACACTAAATAGCAAAAGATAGCAATAATATAGATGTATATTCAAGTTAGTTTTCTAAATCGGTAAAGAATAAATCATATACATCAACTAAGATCTTGCAATATGGAAAATCAAAGCCAATACAAATGCATATATGGAAAAGTAAGTTGTATTCTTTATTAATGATAGAAGGGGAGGTTACAACCGAATGACTGATTTAGTGTCACCATCTCCAGCAGCATCCCAGCCTCATCAAAATGCAGATATCTCCAGCAAATTTTCACTCAAATAAATCTCCTCAATGAAAAATCCACCATCATTTCTCTACACAAATTCTTCCTTATCAAACACTAAGATCTGTGCTCGATTTATAGAGAAGCTGAGGTAGTTTTACAATCAATGACTTTTCAATAATAGGCAAGACATGTTCCCAATATTTTAGATGTCAGATAGACACATGGATTCGAAGTCTGACACATGTGAACTCTTCTAGAAGGCACTGGCCAAGTGGAGATTTTGGAACAATGATAATTTGCTCCCAATGTGACCAATGCACCCATAGATGTTGGTAAGTGATCTGCAAAGTAGCCTTGCATGGGGCTACCTGCATATGCAACACACTTAGTCCCTTTAGAGGTAGCATTGATGAGTTCTCATATGATATATTATAAACTTCAAACCTTGGAAACCTTTGCAGATGAAAGACTTTGATTGATCTGTCTTGTTCTTTGTCTTAGGGCATATAGAAATTGAATTGTTAGGGGATGATAGACCCTATACATTGGTCTTGGAGACGATGCCCAGTTAACCAGGTCATTAGGAATGATGCCCAAATTGACTTATAGAAATTTCCCCCTAAAGCATGAAGTCAAAATAATAACAACAATATTTAGATTGATATGCTTTACACTGTGATGGGTTGGGGATGAAGCGGAGTGGTGACCTGCATCAATATTACAATACATTACATCATGATATATCCTCTTGGTCATAATTTCTAAGAGTAGGCATCCCCATGTTCATCACATAAAAAATCTAATAACATGTATGTAATTCAGAAAGTCGTCAACATTAGAATGTTTCCCAATGCAGACATACCTATAGATATAGGACCATGTTTGGATGAAGATTTGTATGTAAGGTCACCGTACAGATGATGTGTAAAAAAATCCTGAAATCGCAACCCGAATGGCTGAAACTAGATCTAGGGTCTTCTTATCTCATTCAATCGATCATTCGGGTACAATTCTAGCCATGCGAATATATGATTTGTCGTCAAACATGGAAAGACATCGTTTGTTTACCAGCCAATGATGTGAGCTGGTATCAAACGTGAGAGAACCACCATTAATGAAAATGGCCCTCAAGGTACTGCAGTACATTTCGTAAGGCGTGAATATATTATTTGATGTCGAACGCCAAACAAAATATTTTGTTCAAAAGTCCGGAAGCGAGGATCTTGTTGATGTTGTAACAAGCCTCATGGTACTGGAATCTGATGTTTCTAAGTGAACTTCCTGGATAATGATTTTTTGTCGATAGGAATTCACCTTATTGCGAAACATGAGTTACTGATTTCGGAGACAAGGGTATGACTTGATATAGCAATTTTCAGGGATGACGGTCATGAGAATAAAGGTTTATGAGTATTGCAGAAGGATTAGTTATTCACTGGATGACTTCTCTCAAACATATCGGCGACACTGTGATGAGTTGGCTGCATTGACCCAAAACCAAAGTGAAGGTATGATGAACCATAGGTATGAATGAACCATCAAGATGATTACCCAACCCAAACAACCACGAACATGGAGTGAAGGAAGTGTCATGTTCAAGAGTGACTTGGTACAGTGAAGGGTACTTGCATATGCAAAGCATTTTCTCTTGTTAGGGAGTGCATTGGGCACAATCTAAGTTTTTGATTTTCACATTATACCCAAAATTGACCTAGTTTTTTGCAATGAATGGAATCTAATGGATCTTATGGTTGTATTTCAGGTTTCCATCAGATTACAATGATGATTACATGGAGGGAAAGAGAACACGAAGAACAGGATATGATTGCCTTAAATGATCCAAGTACAGTAAGAGCCCTAAGAGATTGTGGACTGCTTAAGTACTTCAGATTGTCTGGGATGAGGCAAAAAATAGAACTATTGGATTTCTTAGTTCAAGCATGGGATCTATCTATAGAGGCATTTCATATTAAGAACCAAGTGGTTCCTATAACAGTCAAGAATGTGTACTTTCTTACAGGTTTTTCGAGGAGAGGCTTGCCCATTTCTCTCTCAGGGTCTATTGTTGGAGGAGAGACAATGAGAGATTATGTTTTGCAACATTGTTATCTAGGGTCAGGGCCAAGAAAATATGGAAAGATAAACATCTGAGATGTTATATATTTTCCCTTGAGAACTATCCTTTTCATGATCGCAAAACTTGTCGGCACCGTTACACTACATGTAGCGAATAGATTTTATATGCAGTATGCGCTAGAGTGTATGGTGCCAACAGTCTTCAACTAGTCTGAAGTTGTTCTATCCCAAATAAAGGAACAACTGAATAAATAAAAGGGAGGAAGGAATAATAATTTCAGTTATGGTTATATCCTTATATCCTTAGCCTTGGAACGGATTCCGCTGATGCAGCCACAACATGTGACACTGGATATAGCTAGTCCTAGAGATCCTCGGGTGCAGAGATGGGTAGAACTCATGAGTCGGCATGTAGGCCAATCTACCATTGGGTTCTCAACTGCATTATTTGCCTGGTTCTGGCGATAGATCATTGACATCGACGAGTATTCATATGCAGGCGTCGATTTTCGAGGGGATCCAGATTTAGCATTACCAGAAGGTGCTGAGTGGGGTGAAATGGTAAGAATGTTTTGACCATGTTTTTTATTTTCTTAAGGTTTATACATTTTTTTTGCATTTTTATTTTTTCCAAAGACTAAACTAAATGTTTGATGTAATGCAGATGTTTGTCGTGTTCAACCAGTATTGGAACCGGAGCACGAAGCAGATGTGCCAGCAGAGAGGGTTTTCGGGAGAGCAGTCCTTCAAGATCTGGATATGGCTGAGACTCTAACTGAACTTTAGTAGAACATAGAGGGTTTGACCTTCTAGATTCCAGATTTCCTGATCAAATAGATTCCTATGCGACTACAGTGACTTACTATTAGGGTTCCTAAATGTTGGATGCGGTTACTTTGTAGGATAGCTAGATCTATAGCATGTTACCACGAGCACCACTAGTTTACTTGTGAAATTTTTCATACATTTTGAGGTCAGATGACCAATGTGTCTTAGGCAAAAATTTTGTAAAAACCTATAACTATCTATCTATATTATTTCAGTGTTTTCCTATGTTTATTGTGTAATCCTATTCAATGATGTGAATGTTTTCTTTACATATGTTGAAAATGTCTCTCTAAAACTTGATTAGCTAATGAATCAGTCAATGTGTTCAAATTTCTGGAAATGTGTTGATATTGAATAAAATAAAAGTGTCTTTCCAAAAGTCGAACTCTTAGGAACAAACTATGCAGCGTTGGATTCTAACAGTGTAAACACTAGTAAGTTGTAGTACCACAAGTTGTGAGTCTAACCTTATAATGATGTAGTTAATACCAAATGAAATGGCATCAAAGAGAAGTTCGATCAACGGGCTATACTCAACGATATTGTTTGTTGATCTACCAATACAAATCCTTTGAAAACTCACTAACTCGCCGTTCGGACTAAAAATGGCCCACGTTGCAGAGGATAGATTCTACGTACTATGACTAGCACCATCAACATATCCAACAAATGGTTCCTTCAAGATTTGTATTATCCGCATACTTAAACAAAGTTGACATTACTAACGTCAAGAAAACTCTAAAAACAAATTAATATAGTGAATGAAAATCAACAGCATATATATACAATATAATACAAAAAATTACTATGCTCATTATTAAGCATAGTAACGTTTCAAATACAACCCATTTCTAGGCTGTGCCAATGGAATTCCATCGTAATCAACCAACTCATAGGCACCCTTAACAAGAACTCTTTTGACAATATAGGGGCCATGCCATAATGGCTCAAACTTTCCTGTACCTATTACATCAACTTCTTGATCGTAAAGAAGGACCAAGTCGCCCTCTGAGAAAATGCAAGGCTAGACATTTTTGTCGTATTTCGCCTTTATACGTCTCTTGTGCGCTTCGTTGGCCAATTAGGCTTCACGACGCATTTCATCAAGATGGATGAGGTTAAGAAGACGTTCTTCTTCTTCTGAGGTGTCAGGTAATAAGTCAATCGCAAGTTTTAACGACGGTATTTCACATTGGATTGGTAAGATAGCTTCCAAACCATACACCAATTGAAAAGGAGTAAAGCTAGTTGTGTTTCTCACCGAGGTTCGTTATGCCCACAAGGCGAAGTACAAGATCAAATGACAGTTTCTTTTACGAACTCCTATCATTCGTTGAAGCATACGTTTAATAATTTTGTTGATAGCCTCAACTTGTCCATTTGATTGTGGATAATAAGGAGCATAATTATCATGTGACAATCCTAACCTGGCAGTCAATTCAGCCATCATGTGGTTGCAAAAATACTTCCCATGATCTGTAACTATAGCCTGTTGGACCCCAAACCGTGCAATAACATGATTAAAGAAGAACAATGCAGTTTTATGTCCTGTGTTGTTGAATGTAGGCATCGCTTTGGCCCATATAATCGATTGCGACAATATATAATTATGCCCCCCAAACGAACGAGGGTTACAGGTCATGAAGTCAATACCCCATTTCGAAAATGGTCCCATAGAGACAACGAGAGGCATTGGTGCTAGCGGTTTGTGGATTTTACGATAAAATTTTGGCATGCATGACAACTTCTGACCGCGAGGATGCAGTCTCGAAAAATAGTAGGCCAAAAGTAACCAACGCGGAGTATCTTATGCACCGTAGCATATCCAAATAAATTTCCACCACATGCCCCAGAATGACAATCATTTAACACTTTTTCGACCTCCTCATGAGTGAGGCACCTCCTTAAAATGATATCGACACCACAACGATAAAGTGTATCACCAACGATCAGATAATCTTTGGCTTGGTATCGAATACGTCATAATTCAGAGTGAGAGGTATCAGGTCGAAAAGTTTGGGTTTGGAGATAAATTATAAAATCCCCATACCAAGGGTCATATGATCCAATCAGAAACAGAGACTCGTCATGAATTGATGGTTACAACGTAGTTGCAGTACTATCAGAGAGAAGGTCACAGAGAAGCTCAGCCAAAACTAAAGACTTCGTTGACTTGGATTTGACGAATTCCAAATCAAATTCCTGCAAAATGAAAATCCATTTTGAATATTTACCCCCCAGAAATTGACGTGATAAGATATAAGTCATGGGGTTGCAATCTGAAACTATCGTTTTTTTTAGAGCAGGATATAATGGCGAAATATTGGGACAGCTTGAACAGCTGCCAAGGCAAGATTTTCTATGTATGAATACTTAACTTCCGTATCATTGAGATTACAACTCAAATAATAGATCAAATGTTCAATTCCATTTTTTACTTGGACCAATATGATATCAATGGTTATTTCAGCTGCGGCGATAGATAGGAAATAATTATTTTGATAATTAGGGGGATATATTAATGACGCTCGGACAAGAGTGTCCTTGAAAGCATCAAAAGAAGCTTGCGCAACCTGTTCCCAATGTAAGGGAACCCCTTTTTTCAATAGTCGAGTAAATACTTTAGCCATTTCAGTGTAGTTTGGAATGAACCTTCTTAGGAAGTTAGCCTTTCCTTGAATTTTTTGTATTTGAAGTAAGTTTGATGGCACAGGCAAATCAAGAATGGCCTAAACCTTAAATTGGTCGATTCCAATTACTTCTTTTGAGACTACGAATCTAATAAAACGACCAAAACCAACACAAAACACACATTTATGTGGATTGAGGCATATTTTGTAGTGTTGGCAGCATAAGAAAATGGCTCTCAAATGCATCGAGTGATCATTCCAATTTCATGAATGCACTGGTAAATCATCTAGATACAGTTGAACAATGTGCTTGATGTCATTGAAATCATAATCCATTGCTCTCTGAAAAGTTGCCCTAGCATTCTTTAAACCAAACAAAAGTTTCCTGTAAGCGAATGTGCCCCAGGGACGGATGAATGATGTCTTATGTTGATCATATGGGAAAATATTTATTTTATTGTAGTCGAAAAATCCATCCATGAATGAAAATATTTCACATCCAACACAATCGTTAATAATCTAGTCTATAAAGGGAGTAGGATAGTTGTCTTTTGGACAAGCAATATTGACATCCCTATAATCAACACACACTCTAATATTTCCTTGCTTTTTCATAATAGGAATGATATTGGAAACTCGCTCAGTTAGTGGAATAGGGTATATGAAACCAGCATGCAATAGTTTTTCAACTTCTACTTTGATGGTAGCATCTTTCTTTGGATGAACAAGACGAAGCCATTGACGCACGAGTTTGACATCAGGATACATATTAATAGTGTGTTCAATTATAATAGTATCTATGTCTATCATTTCCTCGTAAGACCAAGAAAATACATCACGAAATTCATGAAATAGAGAGAGATATGATTCTAGTTCTGGTGGAGAACAAGATACACCGACATGAATATTTTCTACAATGCCAGGTTTGGTCGAAATATCGATAGAAATGGTTTATTCAATATTTGGAAAATTTCACTCGGAATCGATTGCATTGATGGGTAAAGAATTCGAAAATATTTTTTTTTGGATGGCTGATATAGTTCATTAAGAATATTATTTTCTTCATAATCAGGAATATGGGAACGATGATGATAATCTTCCCATGGTTCTCTTTCTGACATCATGGATTCCAAAATATTCTCATCTGTCAAGAACATTGAGAAAAATGGATCAGATGGAGGACCAAAATCTAAGGAACGATCAACCCAAACACTCGGCGACGCTGATTTCGGATTTGCCTCCCAATCCAGATAGATTGATTGCTATGCCAGCTCAATAGGGCTAGGCAGCAGAAACTCATCCAACGTAGAAATATCAGAATCACCTGTAATCTCCCTTAAGCCAGATAGAGTGGAAGATATCATGTAGCAAGTATCTATACTTGAAATTTATCCTGACGTCGTGGGCGGCGGTAATGCAAAGGTTCCCATAAGGGTGGAATCCTTTAAGAGTTCTACACCAATATTTTGAAGTTCTAGTTGGGGTATGTGAATGAATGAAACACTTCCAGTTACCTGCGAAGCAGAGGCAAAGAAGGATAGTTTATTAATGACTATGATTGTACCTTTGTGTGGAAAGGAAATCATTCTAAAGTATGTAGAAACAATTGCATTCATTGCATATACCCATGGCCTTCAAAGTAAAATATTATATTCAAGGGGTCCGTTAACAACCTCAACATCAATATTCATTGTTTTTCCCCCTAGTTCAATATGCAAGTTATTAATAATACCACAAGGTTTATATGTACGTCCATCAAATGCCTTCAACGTCGTTGATGATTGTGATAAGCGCGGCGAGCCAAGTGACTTCCAACAATTTAGAGACATAATGCATGTAGATGCTCCTTCATCAATAATAGTGCGATGAACAAGGTGATTGAGAACATTTACTTGTATGGAGAATGGCAATTCTGCTGGTATTTGTGGCACATAGCCCGTAATATTAAAGACGATAAGGTTAGAATCAATCGGATCAACTCCACCAATAGCCGACAATAAAGCTTCTTTTTGGGAGGGAAAATTTTTTAATACCTCAAGAGCAGACATAGCTGAAGGGGATTGAGCCAAATCTTAAACTATAGTATACTTTTGTGCAGCTCTTGCTCGAGGATTATATGTCGATTTATGAATTACTCCCTTTGGTGGCTTGATTGTCAATTCAGGAATAGCAATAGGTGGTACTGATTTTGTAGATGGATTCGTTGTCGAGGTAGTAGGTTGATCATTGGCCTGGCTACCATAGTCTTTATTATGCGTTGACACCAAAATATCTTTTGAAGGTTTTGTGACAGATAACATTAACACTTGGGAATAATGAGTTGGATCCGTAGCAACCATGTTTGTGTCCGAATTTGGAAACGGGTCTGTCAACACAGCTAACGCATGAGAATTTTTGATGATTTTTGAGACTTTTGTGTGGTAAGGAAAATTCCTAACAAAGTGTTCCTCATTAAAAATTATGCATGGATAACGAGGTTTCCTAGGTCTAGACGATTTATCAAATGATCTTTCCTGCGGGTTAGAAGTTTTCTTTTTCTTAGATTTCCCCTTTTTCTTACTTCCGAGTTGCTTGTCACTTTTGCCTTTGTTAAATGACATGGCATTAATTTCGGAATTAGGAGCAAGATCAGATGCAGTAGTGTGATGTGTGCTTGTAGTGCCTATCAAGCCATCTCCGACATGAGAGTCCTTTAATTTAGGAGGAACAGTAAAATTATATCTTGGTGCATTAGGAATATTTTCATATAGCATGCCAGACTGACTATAAATCAAATGTAAATATTGAGCACGAGAGATAAATTTCTCTTCTATGACGACGTCACCCTTAGCCACATCCTCATTTATAGATGGTAACAGAGACTTAATGAACCATTCAGCAAGGAGTTGATCCATAACAAAGGTCTTAACCATTCGACGATGATGACACCACTCATGAATATGATCATAGATGTGAGTAGAATTAGTCTGTTTAAAATTGGTCAAGATTTCCATTCTAGTTTCATATCTAATGGGTAACAGGAAACGAGTCAAAAAGACAGTATCTAGGGCTGTGAAATTATCAAAATAAGCTTTAGGTAATTCAATGTACCATTTTGCAGCCGGACTTGTGAGCGTACGCTGGAAAAGATGTAGACGAACAGAATCATCATTCAGGGAGTTTGATGAACACCATAAATGATAATTCATAGCATGAATCGATGAATATTCTCTAGGGTTTCCATTGAACTTAGGAATATCTGAGGGTAATTTATGAGGTATCACCGGCCACCAAGGATCATAATTAATTGGATCATTAGTTATCCGATTTAAATCTGGTAACTCTAAAGTTGCAACAAAGGGCAACTTTCGATTAAGGTCAGGTTGAGCATAGCCAGGGTAAGATGGAATTGCTTGAGCAACAGGCTTTGAGCACGAGCATAAGGAATCTACTACTGGTAACCCAGATAGGGGTTGTTTTGAAAAGAAAATGCTTGAGGATTATGTTTGTTATCACCCAAAAATTTTCAAAGAATCATTGTGCCAACTCTGCTTTTGGTCATGGTTTTTAGATAGGTGTGAAGCCATGTTAAGTTTTTATGGGTTAAGTGATAGGTTAGAGTCTCATTTCTATTCACAGAATAAAGTCTAACAACCTTATTTCATACATTGACAGTCTTATACCATGTTTGGAAAGTCAAATTTTAAACCATTTTGAAAAAAAAATTGATTAAGCCACGAAACCACGTTTTTATAGCACAGACAGTGTAAAAAACTTTTTTTTCGCTATGAAAATGCTTCTATTTTCATAGCATGCTACGAAACCACTGAAGCAGCCTTTTTTTTCATCAAAAACCCTGTTTTTCTACTTTTAGTAATCTTTTTCCAGAAGGGTTCCTAAGCAACTGAAAACTCATTTTTGAAAACTAAAAGAGGTTTTTCTTCCTAAAATACTGAACTACAAAAAAATCTTTCATTTTCTTCAAATTCATTATGAGGTGGGAGAAATTGATGGTTTAAATTGCATTACGAAACTACTGAAATTTATTGAGAGAAAAACTTTGTTTTCTAGTTTTAGCAGTCTTTTTAAAGATCCATTTCTGGCCACATGAAAAATAATTTTGGAATTATGAAGGATTTTTCTCTTCATAACCACCCCAGTTACAATAAACTGTCCCACTTTTCTCACAAGTGTTACCAGTTTGGAGATACAAGGCTTTCTTTGAAGCCATATTTTCAGAAATTAGGATTTTCCAGTTTTATACAAGTTGTTCAAAGATAGTTTCTGGGCAGTAGGAGAGGTATTTCAAAAAACCAAGATAGGTTTTTGTTCAAGACATCATGATATACAAAATCCTCCTTCAATTTTTAAAAATAAATTATGTGTGAGAAGATAAAAGCTCTGTCTCAACACTTATTTTTAGGGTAATGAAACAGTGAAGTAAGTGATAAACCCTTAAAACAGTTTTGTCATTAAGAAGGGAATTAATTTTTGAAGACAGTTCAAAGATGAATTATTTTGATTGATCAGGTCTGTAGATGTCATTTAAGAAATGAAAATATCCTTAAAACTCAAATTTTTGGAAAAAACTATGTAAAATAAGGCTACACAACGGTTTCGTAGCGCGCTACGAAACTGTTGTAGGTGAAATTTTGAATATTTTCATAAGTGTTTTGGGGGTAAAATTGGTTGGTTTCCAAATTTTGTTACTGCTGATGGATGAGAAAGGGTCACAGATGAAAGCATAGGTTCTAAAGCAAAATAAAAAGGCTGTTAAAGAGATGTTCTACAACAATACATATTCTGCGCTACGAAAACAGCTATTATTTTCGTAGCGCAGCCACATCACATCTCTTTTAAAAATTTTCAAAGGTTTATTTCTATACAGGTGGAACAGTAAGATTACAAGTAAGTGATAGCACATGTCACCTATCTGGAATCGTCAATATTTCTAGCAAAAGGGTTTAAAAATCATCAATAAAGGATCCTAAACCTAAAAATAGGGAAACATGTTTCCTAATTTCTAGGGCAGTTTTATCATCAGCAGTAGGGTGACTTTAAGAGAATGGTCAACATCCAAATTCGACCTCATGGAAGAGAAACTATCAAACATAATATTTAATTTTCAGATAATGTAATTTTCCTAATTTTTGTGGCTTATGGGAACATTGCATTTTAACTTTAGTTTGCTTAATTCATGAATAAAAGTATGTGAAGGAGGTTTATTAAACTCCTAAGTTGAGAATAAATACATGCCCAATGTGAAAGGGGATAGATCTGGGCTATTATATTAAACACCCCTAAGTGTGAAAAGGGGAAATTCATTTGACTGGGTCAAACTTGGCCCCACCTACAACGCAGTTTGGAGGGAAGCTTATCCATCAAGAACAATGTACTTCTAGAAGAGGATCTCATGTGTGAAAGAGGATAATTTGAAGAAGGTGGTTTAGGGTTTTGGCAAGCCCTCATGTTGTAAAAATAAGGAGAGGCAGCAAGTAAAGGTTGTTGAAGAATTTTGAGAAGTTGCTGCAACAACTCAAGTCTCTTGGCTGTTTAGCCTAAGGGAAGAGGATTTCCTGTTTAGGAATCCTCTCTCCTTCCATGGAGTAGCTATTTGGAGGGGATTGTGATGCATCTCTCCAATATCTAGCATTATGGCCAAGCTTCATCTCTATATCAGCGCTGGTCCTGTTGAGGGTTTTGCAGCTGCTTGTGATTTGTAGCAAGTGGGGGAACTAGATATACAAGATCTAGTTGTTTAGAGGAGATTTCTCTCAAGGAGGGTGTCTTGTGACCACCTAGAAGAGGATATTACTCTTATTTCACTTTCAGATCTGTAATCTTAATTTTTTGTATCATTTCATTCCAGCTACTACACAGTCTCTTCCATATACTGCGTTATTTTCATGTACATGCTTCAATGTTGTCTAGATTTCTTACTGTATTTGCTCTCTAGTGATTGAGGCTTGCCTATCCCTTTAATATTTTTAAAGTAGCTTGCTGATATATTCATGTTTAGATCTGATATTTAATTTAATGAAAGCCATCTTCAGAAATCTCTGAATTTTTCTGCAGTTCAGTGTACTAAAAGCTAGATCTACAAATTGTTATGCATTATTTTGATAAAACCCCAAGGGGATCTTGTTAAGAAGGCTGATTAGTTTCTAGATCTTGTATGGATCTGATGTTTCAGAAATTTATCAGTTTTATATCTAATTTTTAACCTACATTGGCTGAAGCTCCTCATATAAAACGCTGTCAAGTCTTTCTGCAGCTTTCCCATGTGTTTCTGCTCTTATTTCTGAAGGATTCTTACTCTTGCTTTAGTAAATCCAATGCTTCTACAAAGGAACTTCATGATAGATATGATTTCTTGATTCCATACAATAATATGAATCTAATGGCCGTTTTCCAATGTATTCCAGTAGAAACTGCGCAATTCCAGAAGGAGGGTTTCTCTATTAACCAACTCTCTCCTTTAGCTGATTTTCAGCTAGTGTTGATTGTGGGAGATCTGTTTAAGCCCTCTAAACTCATTTATTTTTGCTGAAACTCTGCATGGAGGTCCCACACAGCCTAAAATAAGGAAACCCGTCCCTTTTCTACGTTATTATAACACTGTATTTCTTATACAACGTCCTCCTTGAGCCTATTGCAGATTTTCCTAAGAGTGGAATTTACCGCTTCCTCCTTGTTTGGTTCTTGATTCTCTTTGGATCCACTATTTAGATATTTAGATCTAAGGTTCCTAAGGGAATAAAAATCTAAGAGAAGTTTTTTATTCCCACACTTTCTATGTTTCACCAATATTCTATAGACAGAGTCTGGAATGGGCTAGGAAGCCTCTGGTTTTCACCATCTCTATAAAGGTGATACAACAAGTAAATTCCCTACCAGTCTATCTCTAGTTTTTTTATATTGGTGTGATTCCATATTTCTATTATTCCATAGTGTAATATCTTAATATATTCCTTACTAAGCCTAATTTTCCCCATTTGGAACATTACAGTGGTATTAGAGCATGATCTCTGGCACAGCCTGTGAGATCAAGCTACTAGTGAATCAAAGAGCAGAATCAGACATCATATTGATGGATCAGATGATATTATTCTCATAATTTTTCATATCTAAGAAGGGCCTCTCCCAAGAGGTCAATCAAAAGAGATAAAGAAGAAGCACCGAGACTCCTATGGGGTTTCGAGAAGAGGTAAGTTGCAGTAACAGCTGCATGAGATTTCAAGAAGAAGAGGGAAGCCCTAGCACTTCCTACCAGCAAAGCAGAAGACCAGAGTATCCTAGATATCCTCATAGATCCACTATGCCCACTTTATTTGAAGAAGGTGAGAGGTATAGCAATGAAGGAAAGAGATGCAAAGAAACTCCTAAAGGGTTTCAAGATGAAGAGGAAGAACTATACACTTCCTGTTATCACAAGGCAGAGAGAATGATTGAAGAAGAGATCTCATTACTTATTTTTCAAGCATTGAAGAATATTGAAGAAAATATTGAGGGGTTTGAGAAGAAGAGGAAAAGAAGAGCTACAAAGGGACATCTCCCAAGGAAACAAAGGATAATGTCAAATCTTGTCACTTTGGGCAAGATATTTCCATTTTCACTACCTCTTGCTGCTAAGGAGCTTGCATCTAGAGAAGAGGCACTTGCATATTTGCAAGGTAGTCTTGAGTTCTTATCATATGGGGTCCCATGCATGAATCAAGAGATGCATGAGGAGGAGAAGAAACATCCCAGCGCTGGTATACTTGAAGAAAGGAGACCATCATTCTTACTAGCAGTTGGAGGCATCATTGATCCGAATGGAGGAACTCTTATGTTTTGTCAAGAGGTTCTCACATATTAGTTGATCCAAGGTATGCATAAGGTTTCAGTACATATTATTTCAAGATCTATGCATAGCCAAGGGTTAGATCAGAATTATGATTTGAAGCAAAGGTATGTCACAGCACAGTGGACCCTTGATCTAATCGAGGATGAGACCGGAAGCTATCCATATGCATCATTGTTGAGCTACATTCAATCTCTTGGCTTGATATGTAGGGTCTCAAGAAAGGGGATTAGTAATATCCTATGTTCAATGGCTGATTGTGAGATCAAAAATGACACTTGCTTTGAGATAGTACATGCATTACTTTGCAGATCTACAACACTGTCACTTAGTGACTGTGACAAAGAGGCTTCATCATTCTTGGAGCATGTTGGAGGTATTGTTGTAGATCCAAAGCTTCACTAGTTTTGGAAGACCATAAATGAGAGGAAGGTCTCACTAAGAGATCTCAATAAAGATGCATTTCAGTATTCCATGAGATGCAAAGTTATTCAGTGGGTTAAAGGAGATGGTATTCTACAAATGGAGAATGCCATGATTGTACAGCACATCACTCAACTTCCATATTTGAGTGAGTGGATGAGGATGGTGAGCAAGGGGTCACATGATCACTTGCATAAATATATGGACCAACAAGCTTGGTTACGTTGGTTGCCCTTGGGAGACTCCTATCACTCCCCAAAGGTACCTATTTTTCTGAACTATGCCTTGAAGAGTAGTTATGAAAATGTATAAGGAGGCATGGCAACGCTGGTTGCCTTGGGGTAAGCATGATCTCTACCCATGGATTCTCATTCTCTTATCTCATGCTTGGTACATCATTAGTAGATTATATGAAGAGGAAGCATGGATGATGTGATTGTTAGAGGGAGAGTTGGACATCACAAGTTAAATCTTATGTCCATGTATTCACCTATGCTTGAAGTATGTCTCATATGTCCACATGCATTTTTGTTGGAGGTATATTTCATGCATGAACTTTGGCTTGGGAGGAGGAATGATTCCCACATGATGTGGTATTAGGAGCTTGCTTGTACTATGTTGATGAGGCATTTTACATGTTCATCATTCTGTTTTTGCTCCAATATCCACATGTTGATGAGGCAAGAAGGCTAAAAGTTCCTTATTGCTATGGATGCTTTTGGGCGAGTATGTTTGCTACCTAATAGCTCATTATTTTCTGAATCATGCCTTGGATTTCAATGTTATGTTGTAGCAAGAGAAGGCATGTACAATTTTGTTTCACTTGAGAAGGTATGGCCACCACATGGCATCTCCTATGTCTATGTGTTTTGCATGGTGAGAAATTTGGCATGATCATCTCAAGATGTGCATTGATGATGGTACTTTGTATTGGGATGACGTGACATATCATATGTCCATTAGCATGGTTTGGTTTCATGATGCACATGAGGAGGAAAGAGGGCAAAAAGATCCCTTGTTGCTTTGATTCTTTTGAATGAGTCTGGTGACCACCCCATGACTCATAATTTTCTGGTTCATGCCTTATGTATCAAAGATAACTTGCAGCAAAGAAAGGCATGCACATCATCTTTTGGGAAGCATGGTTTTTCCATATTGCATGGAGGAGATGGAGGATGGCAGAAAAGGGCCTTGCAATGGTGGTTGATTTTGGGAGAATATGGTTTGATATCTTTTGTTTACCCATATTACTCCTTTCCTTCTTCTTTTCATAACGCTGAAATGATGGAGTTTGGATCCAACGAGGCCCACAGGGCTAAGAATGGAGGCATATAAATGCTCATTCAAGTTCACAAACATGGGATGGAGGAATGTTCTGCATGTTGAAGCTCTTCCTTTATGGCAGGAGCTACCTTACTTTATGTCTCACATGTGTTTGTGATGATGTTGGACATCATGTATTTGTCATCTTGTACTTCATGGTAAGAAGAGGACATCTAACCTCACAGTTGGAAGTCATCTCATGCATTGGTAGAAGACAAATTTGGAACCAAACATACATAAATTATTGCAGCAAATGGAAGAAGCCTTCCTTATGTGGATTCAATTTGGAGGGAAGGGATGGTTTGCATCTACAATAAGAGTTGCTTGAGGGCAAGCAACATTTTTCCGGGGGAGACTGTAATGTTCCCAATTTTTGCAGTTAATGGGAACATTGCATTTTAACATCAGTTTTTTTTATTCATGAATAAAATTATGTGAAGGAGGTTTATTAAACTCCTGAGTTAAGAATAAATACATGCCCAATGTGGAAGGGGGAGAATATGGGCTATTATATTAAACACCCCTAAGTGTGAAAAGGGGAAATTCATTTGAATGGGTCAAACTTGGCCCCACCTACAGCGCAGTTTGGAGGGAAGCTTATCCATCAAGCACAATGTACTTCTAGAAGAGGATCTCATGTGTGAAAGAGGATAAGTTGAAGAAGCTGGTTTAGAGTTTTGGCAAGCCCTCATATTATAAAAAGAAGGAGAGGAAGTAAGTAAAGGTTGTTGAAGAATTTTGAGAAGTTGCTGCAGCAACTCAAGTCTCTTGGCTGTTTAGCCTAAGGGAAGAGGATTTCCTGTTTAGGAATATTATCTCCTTCCATGGAGTAGCTATTTGGAGGGGATTGTGATGCATCTCTCCACTATCCAACATTATGGCCAAGCTTAATCTCTATAGCAGCGCTGGTCCTGCTGAGGGTTTTGCAGCTGCTTGTGATTTTTAGCAAGTGGGGGAACTAGATCTGTAAGATCCAGTTGTTTAGAGGAGAATTCTCTTAGGGAGGGTGTCTTGTGACCACCCGGAAGAGGATATTACTCTTATTTCACTTTCAGATCTGTAATCTTGATTTTTTGTATCATTTCATTCCAGCTACTGTGTAGTATCTTCCATATACTACGTTATTTTCATGTACATGCTTCAATGTTGTCTAGATTTCTTACTGTACTTGCTCTCTGGTGATTGAGGCTTGCCTCTCCCTTTGAGATTTTTAAATTATATTGCTTATATATTCATGTTCAGATCTGATATCTAATGTAATGAAAGCCATCTTCAGAAATCTATAAAGTTTTTTGGAGTTCAGTGTACTAAAAGCTAGATCTACAAATTGTTATGCATTATTTTGATAAAACCCCAAGGGGATCTTGTTAAGAAGGCTGAGTAGTTTCTAGATCTGGTATGGATCTGTTGTTTCAGCCATTTATCAATTGTATATCTGAGTTTTAACCTACAGCAGCTGAAGCTCCTCATATAAAACGATGTGAAGTCTTTCTGCAACTTTCCCATGTGTTTCTGCTATTATTTCTGAAGGATTCTTGCTCTTGCTTCAAGTAAATCCAATGCTTCTAAAAAGGAACTTCATGATAGATATGATTTCTTGCTGCCATACTGTAATATGAGTCGAATGGCTGTTTTCCAGTGTCTTCCAACAGAAACTACACAATTCCAGAAGGAGGGTTTCTCTATTAACCAACTCTCTCCTTTAGCTGATTTTTCAGCTAGTGTTGATTGTGGGAGATATGTTTAAGCCCTCTAAACTCATTTATTTTTGTTTAAACTCTACATGGAGGTCCCACACAGCCTAAAATAATGGAACCCAACCCTGGTATATGTTATTCTAACACTGTCTTGCTTATACAACGTCCTCCTTGAGCCTATTGCAGGTTTTCCTAAGAGTGGAATTTCCCGCTTCCTCCTTGTTTGGTTTTTTCTTCTCTTTGGATCCATTATTTAGATCTATATATCTAAGGTTCATAAGGGAAGAAAGATATAAGAGAAGTGTGTTATTCCCACACTTTCTGTGTTTCACCAATCTTCTATAGACAGAGTCTGGAACGGGCCAGGAAGCCTCTGGTTTTCACCCTCTCTTTAGAGGTGATACAATCAGTAAATGCCCTACCAGTCTATCTCTGGTTTAGATCTATTAGTGTGATTCCATATTGTTGTGATTCCATAGTAGAATATCTTAATATATTCCCTACTGAGCCTAATTTTCCCCATTTGTAACATTACAAAGCGCCACGTCATCAACCTTACCACGTAATTCTCATGCAGTGCCATTGTGACACCCATGTGGCTATCCTCATCGTCCTCCCAATGCCTCTTGTAAATCACATTTTAGTTTTCGACTCGTTCATGGAATGGGTTTTTATAATTAACACATATGCATATATGTACGTATATATAAATCTTATTTATGAACTTTAGCCTCACATTATTATACAAATATATAATAAATAGATAGATCAATAACTGTTTTCAACTTTCCCATTACCTTGTTCTGTTACCCCAACCCTTCTCACATTGTTCTTCCACAATCGGCTCCGAGGAAGCTTTTGGGATATCCTGTATCTGGGTCTACCTTGTGCTAATTAATGGTCTGTTGGAATTATGTGTATGTCACCGTGTCTTGGCTTCATTCACTTTGTGCCATTTTAAATGCACTTCGTTGTTGAATTGCTAGGGTTGACCTTTGAGCTTATGTGTCCCAACAAGTCCACACCTCTGCACTATCAAAAATTCTAGTTGGTCCATGTGATATCACTCTTACTTAATGGTTCTGACATCCTTGCTCCTACCATGTCACCCTGATGTTGAATAATCTTGGCCCATCCTTAGGAAGTGTGCAAGACAAGCTTCGGGAGACAGACTTCGGGATGGGAAAATCCCCTCATCTACTACAACTAGTTCTTGTCTATGGGGGCTCGTCTTAAGCCTTCAATTGTCATATTATGGTTTCTTCACAAATATTGGTTCTTACGTTGGTCAATGCATGGGATCTATCTCATCCTGACCTACTCGTTACTGCCAACCCTACCACACTAGAATAGTCCTTATTAGCCTGAAATTTCCCTTGTGCAACCTCTTGCAAGTTTTCGAGGATGTAGCCTCCAGGACACATCACCCCAGTATCCTTCTGAGAATTTGATATGTATTTCTCAATCTCAACAATTCATATGCTGGAATCATGCTCAATTATGATTTGCGTTTTTATGGTATAATGACACGACCTTCAATCCAACCTTCATTTAGCCCAATAAATCCCATCGTAATCACATATAAGGTTAAGAGGCTAAGGAAAGAGATCAGGATTTCTACTTGGTTTTCATTATGAGCCATTACAAAAGGTTATGAACTTGGATCAACCATATTGGTTCTACAAATTATTGGACTTACACCATAATTCATCCATCACTATTAAAATTATATGAAGCACACACTATTGTTATTCCTCCTAAGCTTATAACAAGGTTACGCTTCACAGGTTCTTAATTGATGAAATACAAGACACAATCCAAGAAATTGTCAATTTAGCCTAGGGGATTAAACATTTATACCTTCTTCTTGGGTATTAAATAATTGAAAATTAAAATACAGTCCAATAACTTGTCCATCCAAACCCTCAGGGGTCTACAACCCCTTGAGTTCCAATGATTTAAAGGGAGAAAACCAAACTTGTTATAGAAATTTGCAGGTCTCGTTAGAAGGAACAGTAAGCATAAATAAAATTATAAAGGCAACTTGAAGGTGTACCAAGCCTAATAAGGATACAATAATTTAATCATTCCATTAATAAATAGGAATCCTCCTTTCTAAGGTTTACTCATACCACTACAATGTTATGAACATTCTGTGCATTCATTATTAGATGAATAAAATTCACCATGCATAAAGATCATTAGTTTTAAAGTCAAAATTACAAGAATCAATCAATAAGCCTCTTTATTTACATTCATAAGTGAGGAATGCATTCTCCAAGCAATGAACACAAGCTTGAATAAACAACTAGAACACACACACACACATACCTATTTTTTCAATGGAACATACTTCATGTACATATAATTATCTTTAACTAATATTATAATTAGGTAAATGAGTTAGGGACTGTAATTTTTCACCCAACCATGGAAAAAAAATATATAGTTCTCACTCGTAGCTGTCAGCCTCAAGCCATATTCTAGAGACTGAGGTGGTTCTGCTCCCGAGATTCATCACAAGCATCGAATTGATATATGGACTCCATAGGTTCTCCCAAGTAATGTCCCAAATTTTATGGAACATTAATTTTTGTTGAGGAGATAAATAAAATGGGTAGGGGACCCATACTTTGCATCATTAGATAATAAAAATCCTCTAAATATGAAAGAGGATCATATTGGAGCTGGATTTCACACTTCCATGTGTGAAAGGAGGTTTTTGCTAACATGCTTGGCCAAGGTTGACCAAGTCAAACTGCGTTGGCATGAGTTGGAAAGCACTATGTGGGACAATGTAGGAGGAAAGATTCTAGATGGAGGGAAACCCTAATTCGAAGTAGGGCCCATGGAGGGAAGGCTCATTGTTTAAAAGAGGAGCAAGGCAACCATGAAGATTATATTTGATCATTTTTACATTTGAGTCTTAGAGACTTGTTGCTGCCTCTTACTGTTCAGCAGAGCTGCAGTGCCTTTGGGCACAAGGGAGTCCTGTTTAGGAATTCCTCTCCTTCTTGAGTAGCTCATGAAGGATTTCACTCCATTCCCCATATTCAGGCATTCAGGCCATAGCTTCAATCATTTACATCAGCACAGTTTCTGCAGCAAACATTGTGTAGTGTAGTTGGGTGTTGTTGGGGAGGTTTCCACACACCATTCAGAGCCAGTTTTCCAGTGGAGAGGAGTTCCATACATTGGGAGGTCAGAAAATGAGGTTCATGAGTAGATCCCATCATCTTTGGCATCAGGAAAACCACATTCCATCACTGGCAGCACAGTCCCTCTCTTAGACAACGTTTTTCTGAGTGAGTATTTGCTGTGAGGGATAAGAAGATTTTGGAGGGGAAGTCTTGGGTGAAAGGATCAGCCTTTCACTTCATATTTTCATTGGAGAAGGGATCTTCATCTACAACAACTATTTCAGCCTTCTCCTTCCATTTCCAGCTCTTGAGTTGCAGCAGCTACTGCAACTCTGACATTTTTGTATTATAGTGTTTCTGCATAGTTTTCAGCCAATCCTCTTAAAGGATTGATATTATATATTTTTTGTGGTTGAGATCATGCTCCCCCTTCTTTATTTGAGCCTACATTGTCATATCTATGTATTTTTATTATTTATGCAGCATTCCCTTATATGAACTACGTAGTCATGGCCTTGGGTTTCCTTATGTAGCAATGTATTTTCATATTTACATGTACCGGTTTCTTGAGGCTTCTAGTGCCTATCTTGAGTGATCGTTCGCCATTAGATTCTACGACATTTTATGTGTTCATGGATTCACTGCTATTTTCCATTAGATGTATTTGCTTATTGTTGTAGCTCTATCTTGAGACATTCTCAATTGAGTAGCTTTTCCTAATAGGAAATTTCACATAGCTATAGACAGATTCTGTGAAGGGCCATGTAGCCTCTAGATATCACCCTCTCTTTAGAGGTGACATATCTGGAAAAATCCCCCACAGTCTATCTCTGGAATAGACTTGTGATATTTCTGAAAAAGGGACATTATAGTGGTATCAGAGCATTGAAATGGCACAACCTATGAGTTCGATTTCAGAGGAGAATAATGAAGAAGATGAGCTTGAGCTCATCTATTTTTGAAATAAAGAAGAGCCTCCCTGAGGAGGAGGAGTAGAAAAGAGGATAAGAGGAAGATCCATGCACTTCCTATTCTCTTGAAGACCAACATGGAAGATGCTTGGATTTCCAAATCTTAAGCAAGTACCTGGGTAATTATATACCCCATTCTATAGCATTCAGGAGAGCTACAGCGTTCTCACAATCTATTCAGCAGATGGAGGAGAGAATTACCTATGGAAAAGAAGAAATCAGAGGCAATGGTTTCTATTGTCTACATTTGATGGGGTTACTTCAGCTAGAGCTTGGGAGAAGAAGCTAGAGGAATTTTCATTGTTGCATCCAGTGGCAGAGAAATAAGCAGTGGACATGGCAGCACTTTACATGGAGGAAAAAAACTATGTTTGGTGGTTCAAACCCTTGGTCCATTCAAGGGTGAGTTATTTTGCAATATTTGCTCAAAGGTTGATCCAAACCTTTGATGGGGAAAGGACGAAGGAAGAGAAGCTCACACCACCATGGGAGGAGGATTGTACCAACGCTGCTACAGATTTGAAGGAGCAGCCTTCAACATCTATAGATGAAGAAGCCATTGGAGGAAAATCCATTGCAGCCACACAAAGAGATCCCAATATCCACCAAGGTATGAGAAAAGTTGCACTTTATATTTTAGCAAATGATATTAAGGATGGTGGAATTTCATATGAAGAGGTCCAAGGATCAAATCACATGGCCACTTTAGGGCCTCATGTTTGCACTGCACTGTGCAAAGGGTTAAAGGAGGAGAAGAACCCTCATCCTCATAAATTTTGATGATTTGCATTTAGCATTCAAGGTGGGAGTGCAACTTTTGGAGGATGAAGTAACCCATGACACCTCCATGGAGAATCATGGAACAAATTGTGAATCGGAGGAAGAGACAACTGCTACATCATTGGAGGAACCAGCAGCGATGTTGAACATGGGTGGAGAGGAGACATCACCTCCATCACATTTGTATCCTCATGGGTCCAACATATTCATTGGAAATAGGCCTTTCTTAAGGGGTCTCCAAGGAGCTGCATTTCAAACTCTCATAAAATGCAAAGAGTAAGAATTGATGGTAGCCCTCATGGGAGGAGTACCAAAATAATGGAAAATATGGCAGGATAATTACATCATTGAGCAGGATAGAGTATGGATGCATGATTTTTATGTGATGCTCATATCATTCATTGTGTCTTCATCACATGGGTTGTATGATGGAAGTATGGGAGAGTAGCAAAATACTTTGTTGCTTTGCTTGGGAGAGCAAGGGCATGCTTTCTCTCATATTTTGCATGATGTTGTAAAAGGAGGAGATGGCATTATATCCTTGGTCTTTGATGATAGAGAGGTGCTTCCACCTTGGGAGGGGATTCTTATGTATCGCAGCATTATGAAAGATATCTTTGACAAGGAGCATGTCAAAGAATGGAGCTTGGTATTGATGAGAGCCTATGTGAATAGGCCAACATCATTCTCTCTTTGGAGAAGTAACCAATGGATGAAGTGTGCCCTGCAGAAGTGTGGTGGATCCATAACCCACAAGTCCTAGGATAATTTCATTTTATTTTCACTTGGTAGAAAAAATGAGGTGATATGGATGAGGTAGTGGGAGAAGTCAACTATGATACATTCTTCTTGACTTGGATTTCCAAGCATGAGAAGAAGGGTCTTCTTGCTACAACTAGTTCATTCCTCTTCATGGGAGCATGCTAAAAAAACTATGGAGGGTTCATTCATGGATCCATACATCATCTTACTCTTGGTATATGGTAAGATATCTGTTCTTACATTGGCTTATTTGTATACTCTTACCATTATTTTGCAGTGCATGGCTCTAAAAGAGGGCAAGCTTTTCAGATTGCTCCATGGATCAAAATTGGGCCAATTTGTATGATGGAAACAACCATATTTTATATGGCCTTGGGAAAGTGTTACCATCCATGTATGTTCAGAATTTATGTTCCTCCACTTACCATGAATTATCAGGACGTACATTATTATTCATGAGCTGAAAACCACTTGCCATATCATTTCTCAAAGCAGCAGTTTGGGAAAATTGCGCTGTCAGTCTTGGGGAAACTGTTGGTACACTCTTGCAACACATAAAACCTTCAGAATTTTCCTCATTTTATTTTTTATCATGAATTCCTTTCTGATTTGGATCATATTTGTGAAAGAAGCATGATTATGAGAAAGGCACATGAGTGGATGTGTCTTTGAGTGAGAAAAACTCTCACATTTTCTGCAATGCATGTTCTAAAAGGAACATGAAAGAAGGCATGGCTACAGCCACATATTTTCTCATTTGTGGGGAGAGCCATGGGCTTGGTAATTTTATCCAGCCATTGTATGTATATGGGTAGGTTTTTTATCTTATGTTGCTGATTTACTTATCTATTTTACTGATCAGTAGTAGAGGTGATATTCTTTTACAATACTTGCCATGCTATTTTCTACAGACGCGGTGGATGAGGTTGCATTAAAACCCTATGAGGCATTGTTTGTACTTTCTGCACATGGTATAACCTATAGAAAACATGTCATGGGGGAATTCTATGGTGATCTTGTCCTATTTATCATAGATGACATGTCTTGGGCCAACTGATTTTTCATTGATGGAAGGTAGATTCTTGGGGAATTACTCTTTATTTTGCCATTTGAGGGCAATAAATTTGCAGCCCAGGATGAGCATACACTCCACACTTGTCATAAGTGGGGAAGAGGATAGCATGGGGCAATTTATAGTGCTTTCCATGATCAAATTTCAGCCCACCTTCATTTCCGGAGCTCAAGGTGGAGGGAAATTTTTCATGAGTTGTCTTGTTGGGAGGCAACTTATTTTTATGATTGTTGGCTTGGGGATGAGAGATTAATATGGGGGATGATCAGTCCTATTATATATCAGATATCATGCCTCAAGGAGGCCCTTAGATAGCTCTTGTTTCTTCATGGATACTTGCTTCTACATGATAGTTGTTTTGGGAGTGTTCACCCCAAAGCTAGATTGCATATGTTGGAGGGACAGTTGGAGGCTTGTTTTGCTGATATGGCATACCTTTTCTTGAGGATATCATCACATGAGGATGCTACAGGAGGAAGGGCAGAAATAAACTCAGTTCGTCCTTGCAATTTCTTGAGGGCAAGCAATATTTTGAGAGGGGAGGACTGTAATGTCCCAAATTTTATGGAACATTAATTTTTGTTGAGGAGATAAATAAAATGGGTAGGGGACCCATTATTTGCATCATTAGACAATAAAAATCCTCTAAATATGAAAGAGGATCATATTGGATCTAGATTTCACACTTCCATGTGTGAAAGGAGGTTTTTTCTAACATGCTAGGCCAAGGTTGACCAAGTCAAACTGCGTTGGCATGAGTTGGAAAGCACTATGTGGGACAACGTAGGAGGTAAGATTATAGATGGAGGGAAACCCTAATTCGAAGTAGGGCCCATGGAGGGAAGGCTCATTGTTTAAAAGAGGAGCAAGGCAGCCATGAATATTATCTTTGATCATTTTTACATTTGAGTCTTAGAGACTTGTTGCTACCTCTTACTGTTCAGCAGAGCTGCAGTGCCTTCGGGCACGAGGGAGTCCTATTTAGGAATTCCTCTCATTCTTGAGTAGCTCATGAAGTATTTCACTCCATTCTCCATATTCATGCATTCAGGCCATAGCTTCAGTCATTTACATCAGCATAGTTTCTGCAACAGACATTGTGCAGTGTAGCTGGGTGTTGCTGGGGAGGTTTCCACACACCATCCGGAGCTAGTTTTCTAGTGGAGAGGAGTTCAATCCATTGGGAGGTCAGAAAAGGAGGTTCATGATCATATCCCATCATCTTTGGCATCAGGAAAACCACATTCCATCATTGGCAACACACTCCCTCTCTTAGAAAACATTTTTCTGAGTGAGTATTTGCTGTGAGGGATAAGCAGATTTTGGAGGGGAAGTCTTGGGTGAAAGGATCAGCCTTTCACTTCATATTTTCATTGGAGAAGGGCTCTTCATCTACAACAGCTATTTCAGCCTTCTCCTTCCATTTCGAGCTCTTGAGTTTCAGCAGCTACTGCAACTCCGGCATTTTTGTATTATAGTGTTTCTGCATAGTTTTCAGCCAATCCTCTTAAAGGATTGATATTATATATTTTATTGGGTTGAGATCATGCTCCCCCTTATTTATTTGAGCCTACATTATCATATCTATGTATTTTCATTATTTAGAAAAAATAATATTACAGGGGAGGTGTGATCCAGATTGAATCATTATATTGCTTGTCATCCATCTCGATGCATTAAGAGTGGAAAAAGTGTAGGAATAAGCTCACGAGACCATTTTTTTGAAACCTTCTGACAATATTTTTAGGAATTAAATGACGTTTTTTGGGGGAAAACTTTGGTGCTTTAGCGCTACACCTTTTCATGCTATTCTACATACAGAAATATTTCAAACGACGCAGTAAGCGCATCAATCAGAGTCCGTATACAAATGTTATGCCACTCAG